>QEPC01008469.1:1535172-1567478 GCA_003113815.1 Sphenodon punctatus | reverse complement strand
GAACTCCCTTCCTGCTCTCGTCCGCCTTGCCCCCTCCCTTCATACCTTCAAAATCCCTCCTCAAAACCCACCTCTTCTGCTCCGCCCTTCCTAACTCCTGCTAATCATCCCCACCCAGGATTATCCCCCACCTGTTATCTGTAAACTCCCAATTTACTGTAACCAAGCCAAGAAAGTGTACCTGAGTTCTCGCAGCCTCATGAATGTTGCATCCCTTGTCTCTCCCTCTGTTCCCCCTTCCCGGTCTCCCCTCCCCCTGTCTTTGGATTGTAAGCTCTCGGGCAGGGACCGTGTCCATCTTATTTTTTATAAAGCACCAGATACATCGCTGGCATTATATAAATGCTAATACTACTTACTACTACTACTACTACTAATATAATAACTATGGGGTCTTGAAACATTAGAAAACCAAGCTTTATCCATGTGCATCATCAATCAGGGATGTTCTCACAAGCAGGAGGGCTCAGGGATTGTGAATATGGAGGCATTCTTGTGGAGCAACTGTCTTCCTCAGGTTCTGTTCTGACAAGTAGTGAGGAGTAGGAAATAACTTGATTTTCCCATTTCCCTGTCCACTCCCCCACCTCCCAAACTGCTTGCTGGGTAGGAGGCAGGCAGCTGCAGATGGGCGTGGGGAAAACCAAGCTAACAACTGGTACACACTGGGAAAAGAGGTGCATGCCAGGACTAATAGGGAAAAGCAGGGCTCTTGCCTCTGAATTGTTTAGATGATTGTCTCCTCCAAAACGAAGTCCACCCTCCCCAGATTAATCCCGTTTTCCCAAAGAAGTGACTATCCCCCTTCCTTTATCCTCACTTTATGCAAACAAAAGTGAGGATAAGAGGAGTAACTGATCCTCTGAATGAGCCCTGATATACATCTACACCTGCAGTAGAATGTGGCACCCTGCCAGCATATTGCAGAGTGCATGACAGTCAAATGGGGGGAATTGCTGGAGGCCTACAGGTAGCTTATATCATATCCATCTCTTAAGAGCTTTAAAGAAGGTCATACAAATGATGATGAGGCTGGTTGAGGGTTCAGTGAGATAATCCCAGATGCTTGGGTGAAATCTGCTGCATGTATGAACAATCTGAAGTGAGTGTTGACAATGTTAATGCTTCGGGTTTGCCACAGTAAAAAGGAGACCCTTGCATAAAACAGAGTAAAACATCCTGTTACGCTGTAAAATTCAGGAGACAGAGACATCTTGCCTGCAGTTTTCTCCTGGGAGAAGGTCAACCTAGAACAGCACAAGTGAGACTTTAAATGGATACATTTGCCAACTACATGTCAGAGCTGATTAGTGTCAGAGAGTGCAAAACTTCCTTTATTGACATTCAGGGACAAAGATGATAGTAGAGAACAAAGAAACAAACAAATCCTGTAAAAATCTGTACGAAGGTGACATCTGACACCTCTCTCAGATTACTGGTGGGGAAGCTGGATGCATGAGTCCACAGTCTTGATCATATTATTAGAAAGCCTGTTTAAACATGAAGAGGAAATTGATGTCCTCCAGAGGGAACTAAAAGGACAGACCAACTGCAGAGGAAAATAGAACTCGCGCAGCAGAGATAGAAGGAAAGGCAGCATGACCTTCCCAGGGAACGAATGATAACAACTGGCACTTTGATAGTGCTTTACCTTTTCAAAGCAATCCACAATCATCCATATAACCTTAACTCTGCTCTCCTCCTCCTTATTATGTGCTACAAACAACATATTTGGCAGAGTTAATGTTATTTGAGTGTAATTAATTTTAGATGGTTGATATGTGCATAGAATTGCAGAGGAGTAGTTAAGAGGTGTCAGTAAAAAAATAATAATGGTTCAGCAGGTTACTGAAAATGGAACAGCAAACTTTATTTGCATCTCCATTCTTGCTAGGAGAGCTGGCATGCAACTATGGCACAAGCTTAATACAAATAAACATAAATTATTTTTAGAGTAAAATTCTACAAGTCAAATTCTACAAAGATATGGTGTAAAGGCCGTATCTTGCTTGTTATGCTTAGGCTGACCTAAGGATCCCATGTTGAATTCAGAGTTAATAGGAGCTGGGTGTTTAGCTGGCATTTGACCCTTGGGGAATCTCCTCCTCAATGCTGTTAACTCAGGAAATGAGAGAAAAATGAATCTGTTTTCCCTCCTGAAAAATAAAACGACAGCTCAGCAGGATTAGTGCAATCTTACTTTCACCTTCTGTGTGCTTTCCTTTGCCAAAATGTGTGTGTGTGTGTGTGTGTGTGCACGCGCGCACGTGCTAGGGGTGGGACTATTGGTATTGGATTAATCTGATAATACCCATAATGGGTGGTATTAGAATAATTTGATTATACCGATAATTGCAGGTATAGGAATATCGGATTTTTAACATTGCCTATTTTACCAGGTTTTTTTTACATTGATGCTGTTTAGCAATTACCGCAATGTAAAAAAACCAGTAAAATTGGCAATGTTAAAAATCTAATATTCCAATACCGGTAAATCAAATATTGGGAAATCCAATACTGATAAATCCGGTAATCCCCCTGGAGTCCTACCCCTAGTGTGTGCACCTTTTTTTTTCTTTTATCTAGCTTAAATATATTTTAAATACGTTTACTGCTCTTCCTTCTTTCTCTTTCACCTTAAGTGATGTTTCTTCTCCCACCCCCATTAACTTCCCTTTGTAAAGCCACTGTCTATTCCAAGAGCTCTGTTTTCCTGCTGTCTTGAAAAGGCCCTAGCTCCAGTTTCCATGAAGATACAGTCCATTGTGCAGCCAAGCAAAGGGCAAGGTTTGTAAATGCAGACTTGAGAATCCCAAATCAGATCTCTTTGTACAGTCAAGATAATTGTCTACCCTATTTTTCTTCTTTCCTCTGTATTGCTATTATATACACAGTCGTTTAAACATAACTGCATAGATGTTTTTCTAACACTAAAAGTCTTTAAAACTGCTTAAGCATTTCTCTAAGTAGTTAAGTTTTGCATCAAAGTGAGAGGTAAACTAATCTGCTTTAAAAATTTACTGGATATACCATGTCATTGAGAGAATAGATGGACAGATCTTAAACCTATGAAGCAATAGAGCCCATTTTAAACAGGAACTAAAAGGCTGTTCCATTTATTACACTGCTTTAGAGTAATCCAAAGTGTGATTTAATATTAATAATCAGAGAGCAAGGGCTCACGCTTGGAAAGACTTACACATACACTTGTCTTTATGCACTACAGGTATTTCCATTGACTTCAATAGGGCTATTAACAGTGCACAGTGAAGCACATGCCTCTGTATTTACAGAAACTCAGCCTGAGGGTCCATGGGTGTTTCTACATGTTACAGCAACCATGCACATCCCCATGTGTTTGTGTATGTATTTGTACACACAAGCATGGGAATGGCTAAATGCCAAACCCAGGGGCTGCAGCTAGAGACAAAAAATGAGGCAACAGTGTCGGGTTTTGGTCCATAGGTATCCTCTGTGGCATGGGATTGGGAGGGGCTCTCCTGCCTCCTGGTCAGAGGGGAGCAGGCGAACTCTTCCTGCAGAGCTTCTGTGCAGGTGGGGCTGGTCTGTTCACCACACATCAACCCCTCCTAGCTGTCACAGCAAGTGGGAAGAGCTGTCCCAGTCAGCCAGCAGTATCCCTGGTCTCTTCTGGGCTAAAGGTATTGGTGATGGACTAGGGAGGCTCTGCTGACAACAGTCCCAGCAGAGAAGAACACGGGACTGTGCCCACCCCAGTCAATGTTGCTTCCGAGTGTCTGACAGCACTTGAAGTGTTACTTTACCCCCTACATATATACAGAATGTCTGGAAATGCCACAGCAATAGGGAAATGGGATATGATGTATTTCTAGCAATGTCACAGCCTAAAGAAAAACTTGTGATCCTAGACTAGTTATATTAGCCAAAGTTTTTATTAGCTAAGTATGCTGATGTTAATGGCTTTTCACCATTTGAGCAAAAATGTCCTTTGTTACCCATAGCACCAAAAAACAAAAACAAAAACATTTGTGGAGGTTGTAGGCTCAATATTGCTAGGGGCTTTCAAAACATAGCTGAATAGTCATTGTTGGGGATGTTGGAGCTGTAGTCATCCTGCATCAAAGCAGGGAGTTAGACTAGATGACCCTCAAGGTCACTTACAGTCCTATAAGTTGATGTGTCTTCACACATCATCATCCATCTTCTTTTTCACGTCATTCTTAAAAACCTTACTCAGACAAGTTCTATATGCATTACCATCCAAACCCAATCTGTCTACTACTTGTGTGGGCTGATTGCTGACCATTTGTATGCATGACTTCCGTTTATACATTCTCTAGGACACAGATGCTATTTTGTGTGTGTGTGGGGGGTGTCAATAATTCAATTCAATTTATTTATTTATTTTATTTATTGCACTTATATGCTGCCCCCATGCCAATGGTATCTCGGAGCAGCTTCCAACAAAAATAAAAACAATCTTAACAATACAAAAACCACAATAAAATCTAAAATTCCAATATTAAATAACAAATTTAAAACATCCTCCACCCCCCAAATTTAACCCACCCTCCCCTCTCCACCTCCAAAGGCCCAAGAGAACAGCCATGTCTTGCAGGCCCGACGAAAGGCCAACAGACGCGGGGCCAGCCGTGCTTCCTCTGGGAGGGAGTTCCACAACCACGGTCCAGCCACTGACAACGCCCTTTCCATTGTAGCCCCCCGCTTTACGCGGGGGACTTCTAGGAAGGCGCTCCTGGTGGACCGAAGGGGCTGTCCTGAGTCGCGGAGGGCGAGGCGGTCCCTGAGATGTCCAGGTCCAAGATCAAAGTCAACACCTTGAATCTGGCTTGGTACGTTACAGGCAGCCAGTGCAGTGCAGTGCACAGAGCACCGGTGTTATGTGTTCTCATCGGTCCGTCCCTGTTAAGAGATGGGCCGCCACATTCTGAACTAGCTGCAACCTCTGGGCCAGTGTCAAGGGAAGCCCCACATAGAGTGTGTTACAGTAGTCTAGCCTCGAGGTGATGAAGGCATGGATCAAAGTGGCCAGGGCGGTTCTGGAAATGTATGGGCGCAACATCCACACCAGATACAACTGGCGGAAACAACTCACTATATACAGTGAGTGTCATTATGAAGTCATAATTTACCATAATTTACCATGCTTCAAATATTACAGTGCATTAACTAACAGCAAATATGAACTGCTGACTGGAAACAATTGGAAACTTACACACTACAGTTAATTATAAATAATTATGTCTTACATTCATCTTCAAGGGCAAATACTTAAAAATGGCCACCATTAATTTATTGGCTGTAAATTAGGATGTCAAATATCTGTTTGGTCCCTACTGTTTTGAAATTGCTGCTTCAGAGTTAATCAGTTATATGACTTGCATAATACCACTGCATATCTTTCAGAAATATTTTCTATAAATAAATAATAACCTAAGTCATAAACCACATCCTATTTAAGCACATGGATTAAAAAGATATTTGTGCATCCTGTACCAAATTGTAGCAGTATTTCATTTTTATTCCAGATGCACAGTGACTCATTCACCTCATAATTTTTTGAGCTTCAGAAAAACCCAGACCTGAAATGACTGAAACTCGGTTCACCGGAAACTCTTAGAAATTAGAAATTAATTTAGTGGTCTCAGCTTGGCTTCACTATCTAGGTAGCCCTGAAGTGAACCAGGGAACAGTGACATGATTATCATCTGTAGTGTAAATTGATATTGAATACTGTAGTGCACTTTTAGGCACAGGAGAGCTGTATAGCTTATGTCTAAAAAGTTGATATAGTAGAGTAAAACTTTTATGTTTGATTGGAAGTAGTCTTTTCTCTTTTAACAATCATAATACAGTTAAGATGATGTTCAGTTGTTAGCTAATAACAGTGATGATCATGTTAGTGTTTCATGATCACATGGCTGCTTTTCTGTCATAAAGTTTCATTTTCAGGGAGCTTTCCCATGAGGCTAGATTGCACCATGGAAATCTCACATACACTCTGAAAGCAGTGAATGTGTGACTTGTGTGTGTGCTTGGAATTCAGAATTTGTGCCCGAGTCTTTTTAAATCTGAAACTACAGTGAATTAAAGGAACTAGTTAACCTTGATACATAAGTTGTCAGTTACATATTTTGTATTAGACTATTGATATTTTCTTCTTTTTTTTCATTCAGAAAAATGCATCTGTTTCGAGCTGATTTAATTTATTCTCTTCCCCATTCACAGAGGGTAATTTCAGACATTACGCACTCCTGGGTCACCACAGTGGATTCCCAACCACGGCTAGCTACCCAACCCCCACCCGTGGTTCCGACAGGCCCCAAACAGACATGACGGAAGCAGGACCATGGCAAGGAAACAGACAGCCAGGCCACGATCCAGAATAGTGCAACAGATGTGACACTGATCCCGGACCGTGGCAAGAACCCCCAGAAGCCACCAGGGTGAG
Organism: Sphenodon punctatus; assembly: GCA_003113815.1. Lineage (NCBI taxonomy): Eukaryota > Metazoa > Chordata > Lepidosauria > Sphenodontia > Sphenodontidae > Sphenodon > Sphenodon punctatus. Next base: position 1,561,024 of record QEPC01008469.1, on the reverse strand, counting down.
GCGGGGCACAGACAAGGCTGACCAAGGGTAAAGGAAGCCGAAAGCGCCACAAGGCACCGCCCATGCGAGGGAAATGGGAAGGGAGGGGGGAGGTGAACGGCAGAGTTGAACACACACAACAGGGAGAAGGAAGCCATAGACAGAGCTGAACACAAACCACACACACCGGCGAGCACATGCACAGCCAAAAGGGAGCAAGGGGGAGACAGACAGGGGCACCCAAAGGGGGATGGGGAACACCACACTGGGCAACCCAACAGACAGCGGCAAGAACACAGGGGGGAGGGGCTGAGGCCAACAATGGACAACAAAACAGATGGGGGGCACCCCAGGGACAGCACAGGTACCACGAGGCACCCAACAGAAACACAGGTCACTGAAAAGACAGGGGCCCACACAGTGACTTATATGCTGCCCCCAGGGTCACAGGGGACGAACCACCAGTCCGAGGAAGACAGTGGGGAGGGCAGAGGCAGGTCCCAACAGCAAGACAACTGGTCCCGGATGGTAATGCACAGCCAGTGAGGGAAGCGAGTCCCATGTCGCGGACAGCTGATGGTGCCCCCACCCCCAACAAGGGAACCCCAGTCACAAACAGTCACAGAGGCATCATGGGGGTGGGGGCTGAGCACGGACACTGGCTGGGAGCCGGCTGAGCAAGGGGTGCAAAGGTCCACGGGGATCCCCAGTACAGGTGTCGGATAGCAGTGAATAGCTGACCGGGGGACGGGTCATGGAAACGAACCCCAAGGGTACAGATGGGACAGCGGTGCCACACAGACGGCCCTGGGGTGCAGGCGAACTGGCACAGCTGAGCAGTATGGGAGGAGCAGATGGAGGCAGGACAGCAGCGGGTCCACAATGGGAATGATGCAGCAGGTCACAGAACAGAAGGTCCAGGGAGGTGTAGGGAGTACCCGGTGGAGGTGATAATTGGGACACAGATGACACAGGGGGGACCTAAAGCCAGCTGCATGGCGTCATGAAGAGGGGTGGGATGGGGTGACCCAACAGATGAAAGTAGTGGGGTCACTGCAACATGCCCTGGTGACAGCCTATCCATGCCATGTGGTGGGCAACAAGATAGTAGGCTTCAAAAGGATCGGGACCGATGAGCCCAACATGAGCATCGGCATGAGACCACACCTCAGACAGCACTAGCAGCTTGGGTCCGGTGAGATTGGGAAAAGCATAGTCAGGGGGCCACAACAGCTGTCCGAGCTCCATCAGGTGGTAATACGATGGCCCACAGGAACGCTGGTAGCCATGGGCCCCTAGGATGCAGCAGAAGTAGGACACAGCCAGGGCAGGGCCGCCCTCCGCCAGACAGGTCTGGAAGCCAGACAAGGCACAGATAAAGAGAGCTGACACCATCTTAGGAGCAGACCATGACACCAGCGACCCCCTCAGCTCCAGAATGCGCCCATCCGGAAAGGGACGGAGGCCCAGCTCCACAGCATGGAGCCGGCACTCGCAAGCGGTAGCCACATATCCAAAGTGGCGGAGGCCTGAGCTCAGACACTGATAGGCATCTGGGAGGGTAGACGGGGAGCCAAGGAACAGTTGAACATCAGGGGAACGCCACAGGTCAGCTAGAGCCATGGTCTCCTTGTAGGTCCAGCAACGCAGATCGGCTGTGGAACCGCTGAACAGGAGCTCTGATGCAGCAGCATCGACCATGGTGCAGCTGGCAGAGGGTCTGTTAATCAAGGACAGTGGGGCCCCTCAAACAATGGTAGGCAGGGGAGGCAACCAGGGGAGCTCCAAGGTGTCACGGGGAGAGGGGTAGGAACCACATGAAAAGGGTAGACACTAGACAGGGGTCCTTTCAAACGGTGAGGCAATTGCCTGCAAGCAGTGAAGGTAACTCCGCAGCATGCCAGCAAGGTTTAGCTGGGAAGAAATGCCAATCAGGATAGACTAATGGCCCTGTGCTCTAATAGAGTAGTGGCCTCTATCATCATAGGGTGCTGAGCGGCGTGTACTGGAGTACCCCCACTCCTCGCTCACCAGACTCACACCCAGCAGTAATATTGACTATACACGTACACTCACATGAACAAATAAATTCAAGAAGGCATCTCTGTTTATTTTAGGACAGCACTTAAGGACATTCTCAAAGTTAAACATGCTTAAGTGCTCATGTCAATCAAAGAAATTAGTGAACTGTTGATTCACTCAATACTTTAGTCATTCACTTAGTCAGATAAAATGTGTTCTACCCAGAATGATATTTGGGTAATTTCAGATGTTATGATACCACTGTCAACCATGGTGAACCCCTGTGGTGGCCGCAGCACCGTAACGTCTGTTGGGCCCAAAAGAGATTCCCGTCAGATGTTCACCCCCAGCGGGAATCTCTTTGACCATGCTTCCGGCCCTCCGGGCGACCGGAGCTCTGGAAGTGTGGTCAAAGGGATTCCCACCGGGGGTGAACACCCGGTGGGAATCTCTTTTGGGCCCAACAGACGTTGCGCCGTGTCAAGAAGGGAGGCCGGCATGTCTGAAATTAGTTACCCTATGTTAAAGGAGATCTATTTCTTACTGAAAGACAGAATAATGTATTTATATACTAATCTTTATTATCTCTGACTTTAACAGAAGAAGAAGTTAATAATATTTTTAGTAGAAATCCAGTGTTACTCCTTTTGGTATTAGCTGTTATTCTTATTCACACCGTTGAGCAGAAAAAAAACAATTTCCCCCAAAAATGATAATGAAAAAATAATAACCATAAACTACTACTTATCAGTGACAATGTCTGATCCTAAATTACTTACAGTGAAAAATGATACTTCATTAGGAAGCAGTCCACTCTGTTGCCTTCTCTCAAGTGTTATCATTTTGTTGCATTTTTTAAGAAGTATGTCCATTTGTAAATGTTGCAGCTTGACTAATCTTTTGGCATATAATGTACTGAAACTGAAATAGCCCATGTTGTTAACATTTGGTCTTAATAAAAAATATTATTTTGAAAAATGCAACAGAGTATCCACTAGGTGGCAAAGTAGACGTGCAAAAAGACCAGAATTTGGAGATTGAAAAAAAAGAAACCCCAACTTATTAGCCATTCTCTCATAGAGCTTATGTGGGCGATGCTGGCTTCCTAAGAAAATTCTAATTAATTAAGTGATATATATTCCCTGAAGAATAGCCTGTAGGATAAATATGTATAATACAAATATAAGCTATAAAAAATATTTTTGTAGAAAGAGTTCTTGGTAAGAACTAAGGGCCAGACAACCATAAAAATCCAGCTGGGTTAGGAAGGCCTCATTTGCCCCAAAGTGTATGGTTACTAAACACCAGTATAAGGATGGAGAGATAATGCTGAACACCTTGGTTGAATTCTGAAATATTATCAATATGAACAGATCAAATCCAGACTGCAAAGAACTCAGAAGTTCATGTCCCAGATCAACAAGGTGAGGATCTGCAAATATTGTTAAGCAAGGAGTAATTCTTCTAAGAAAGATCTCCAGTAATCCTTCAATACAGCATCCTGCTTGTGCTTTTAAATTAGGTTAGCTCCTGATTGCAAAGCCACATAATCGGAAATATCTTCCTATGTAAATGAGTCAGTCCTGTCAGAGTGACCCTGTTGGAAGAAAGATGAGTTTCTGGCTTATTCGAAATGGCTCATCACAGCTTCTCTTGGCAGTCTCATGAAAAGGCTACTTTCCTGTAAGGAGTCTGTTAAGACTATAACACATTTTTCTGTAGTCTCCTAGGCTCTTATGCCCAAACCCTAAAAATACCCATGTGCTGTAAACCTTTTGTGTAGGTTGGTGTTTGCAGCGACTATGGGAGTTTATACATGAGACGCTACCATGCAGATCCACCCAGTGGAGTACACCCATGTAAACATTGGAGTGGGTGAACGTGCACTCCCACGTTCCACGCACCCCCACCTACCTCCATCCACCTCCCCACATGGAGCAAGCCAGAAAATCCATCCTGTACAAAATAATACATTTTTCTCCTGCAACATCCAGCCATCCACCTATTTAGAATTTTATACTACATTTCTCATTGTGGCATCTAACATGTTCCTGTATTCTGATGTTTTTCATCACTGCTGACCCTTTCTTGGGGGTGGGGGGCTAGATTTGACATCAAAAATAAAGGAATACAGGGAACTATATTTCAATTAACAACATTTAAGCATAGAAGTTGGAGTTAAGGGCTTGTTTGCTTTAAAGTGTATCCCTGGAGGTACCTAAATTTCTACCTTTTCCCTCTCCTGTTCTTAATTTGAATACATTCATATGACCTTACACTGAGATGGTTCCATCTTATCCCCTCTCTTGTTCAATGTGTACATGCAGCCTCTGGGAGAGGTTGTTAGGGAGTAAGGGTGGGAATATCGGTATCGGATAAATCCGATCCACCCAATAATCGGCTATATCGGATTAATCCGATAATCACCAGTATCGGCATACCAGATTTTTAACATTGGCCACTTTACTGGTTTTTTTACATCGCGACCATTGAAGTAAATGGCTGCAATGTAAAAAAACCGGTAAAACGGCCAATGTTAAAAATCTGGTATGCCAATACCGGTAAATCTGATACCGGGGAGATCTGATACCGATAAATCCGGTATCCAGTATTCTCCCTGGTGTCCCATCCCTATAGGGAGTATGGAGTGTGATGACATCAATATGCTGATGACACCCAGCTATCTCTCTCATTTTCCTCCAACTCAGACCCGCAGTCTTGGTGCTTACCCAGTGTTTGTCCACTGTGGGGGATTGGATGAGGGCAAGCTGCCTGAGGCTTAATCCTGACAAGATGGATGTGATGGTTGTGGGGAGGGCCGAGGGAGTGGTGGCCTCTATCATTGATGGGGTCCGCCCTCCCCTGGTTGTGGTTTCTCAAGTCTGGAGTCTGGGGGTGCTTCTGGACCCACAGCTCCACCTGGATGCCCAGGTGGTGGCTGTAGTGAAGGGAGCATTTCACCAGTTACACCTGGTGAGTTGGCTTAGGCCGTATATCTTGGACTTGGATCTGGCCACAGTCATCCATGCTTTTATTACCTTGAGACTGGATTACTGAAATGCGTTCTATGTGGGACTACCCTTGGTGTTGGTTCGAAAGCTGCAGCTGGTGCAGAATGTGGCTGGTGCAGAATGTGGCGGCTCTTGATGGAGATGGGTCGGCACAAGCATATCACACCGGTGCTTCGCTTTCTGCACTGGCTGCTGGTAGGCTTCCAGGCCCAGTTCAAGGTGTTGGTGTTGACCTTTAAAGCCCTAAATGGCTTGGGCCTCGCCTATCTGCAGGACCGCCTCACCCTCCGGGTCCTGGAGCGGCACCTGCGGTCGGCTGGGGGCCACCCTCCTTGAGGTCCCCTGGGTTTCCTGGGTGTCCACTATGAGGAGGGTGTTCTCCGTGGCTGCACTGCAGCTGTGGAACTCCCTCCCATCAGAGATCCACTTGGCTGCCGACCTCCCCTCTTTCCGCAGACAATGTAAGACCTGGCTGTTCTGCCAGGCCTTTCCTGAGGGAGGTGGGTTGCGTGGGTTGGGTTAGGATGGGGGGGGGATGAGGTTTTATATTTTTTTTTTAATTTAATCATTATTTTTTATTTTAATGTTTTAAAAAATTTTATTATGCTGTGAGCCGCCCTGAGATGCCTGAGGCAGGAGGGGGCGGCATATAAATTTTATTAAAAATAAATAAAATATAAGGTACTTATTCCTGAAAATAGTTAATTTGACTGATCCAAGAGGTAATCAGTCCCGCAGCCATAACCAAACAGCATCCAGAAACCTTCACAGCTCATCTAAAAGTATGCACAGGGTGAAATCCCTAACCTGGGATATGGCATAGGTGGCAGAGGAGCAAGGAGGGGTTTGTACATTTAAAGGAAAAGATTTCATGTGTCTGCTCCTGAAGAGAGTTTCTAACCAATCCAACACCATTTGGTAAAACAAGCCTTAACTTTGTTTCACTCATACATACTTTATTTACGGCTTATGCCAAATAAAAAACAATATCACTGTCAATACACATCATTGGCCTAATACAACCCATTTCAGCCATTACAAAAAATCAAAATAAGGGAAAGAAAACTGTATCAACCCTTCCAAAATATCAGATTACCTACATACAAAAAAAAAGGTACATAGGCTAAGATCAGACATCATTTATCAATATTTAAAACAAAACAAACTTGCAAAAGTCAAGCAGCATCTTGATTTGAATATTACAAAATAAATCATAAGCGAATTATTCAACCATCAAGGAGGTCACATTGCCAACAGAACAAATGAAGATGTTGTAACAGCAGCACTTCAGGTAATTTCAGATGTTACGAAAACACCTTTCACCACAGTGAACCCCAGTGGATTCCCTGTGGTGGAGGTGTTTCAGGGAATGTCTGTTTGGTCCTGGCCAGATGTTCACCACAGTGAACCCCCGACTGGGATCAAGCTTGACCACAGTTCTCGACCTCCGGCCGGTCAGAGGTCGAGAACCGTGGTTAGAGTAGCCACGATCCGGGACAGGGCTGGTGAAGGTGGCGCTGCACGTTTGCTCGCCAGCCCCATCCTAGAATCAGGCCCTGACCACGGGATAGGGTCGGGCGCAGTAGTCTCATTGGCCGCTGCGCCCGCCTGTCTCCCCGTGGGCGGGTGGCCGATGGAGCACGGGGGGCAGGGCTGAGTGGCCACACGTTGCACACCACAGTGCTAGCCTAACTCAGGAAACTCTAAAAAACACAGCCCAGGCTAGGCAGCACCATGTCCAGTTTCTGACCACCTGATTGGGAGTAAAGTAGGCTATCAGATTTGAAAGCCCCCTTTACAGGACCTGGTTGGGAGTCTCTGCTATTTCTAAGTGCCATGGTGGCTATCATTGGCTGCCATGGCTTCTCATCAGGCAAGGGAGAGGAATTCTGGGTGCAACGCCAGCGTGGGGAGAATGCACATCTGCACATCTCCCCGCCCTCCCTGGTGGCCCAGCCCCCATCACATTAGTTCAGAGTCCCAGCCATAGTGGTGGCCCTTCTCTGGACCAAGGCCTGTGGTGGTCCCCAAACATGTCATGTATGAAAACACCCTGAGAAACAGAAGTGCCTGTAGATATACAGAAAATGAATAGAAATAGTGCCAGTTGATGATTATCAAGAATCTGCAGCATTGCTCATGGGCACCTTTCCCAGGATCAATGAAAGTAGATGAAGTTGATTACAAATGTTAACCTGTAAATGCTAACCAGCAACTTCCAAAAAGAAGAGAAAGAGACACAAAGGGTAACTAGTGGTTTTGGAAAATGGCAGTGATTAATAAAACTGAGCTTAAATCTCAAAAGATGTAGAGTGATATATGAAGGCAAAACTAAATCTATGCCTGGGTGTGTGGGGAATGAAGTGGATAGAAACTATTGCTGACGTAGGCCATGATTCCTCAGAACATATATGCATGATTAATAAGTGCCTTGCTCCGTTTTGAGCTAGAGGGAATAAAAGGGACTGTATGAACCTGCAATGTGGTGGAATGCCAACAGTATAAAGTGCCATATGCATACAAGTAAATATCAAAGAGGAAATAATTCTTATTTTTGAATCTTTCTGAAGCTTGAGTGTGGTTTTTGAAGCATATTCCTAAAGGGGAAAAAACTGATTGGAAAGGATCCAGATAAAGCAAACAAAGACAATGAATTTACTGCAAGGAATGACCTAAGATTAAAAGAACTAAACAGGTATAGCTTGGTGAAAAAAACAACAAAGGGGCAATGTGATAGCTATCTACAAGTGTCTGATCAGTCAGTATTGAGAGGAAGGAAGATATGTGAGAAATCTTGCCCTACTGTGGTTTCAGACAAAGACTCCTGGATGTAAAAGCAGCAGCAACACCACTCAAGCTAAAGGAGATATTTCCATTAGCTGAAGTAGTAATAACTCTTTTCTTTTACTTTCCTCTTGGCCTCCAGCCACTGCAGAACAAGGACATTATTAACTGTTTGGGATAGCAGGTAATAATAGGATGAGGACATCAAAAAGTTCTGTAACACTGAGGTCAGTTAGGATGTGGAATAGTCTCCTACAGAAATTATTTAAGTTTAGTGACTGAAATTGTTCAGTTAGGCTAAAAAAAATAAAAAGACATGAAAATGTTCCAGAAGGATGAGCGCTCCTGTTAGAAAGATTAACTCTCAGATATTTCCCTAACACATATCATCCTGATCCACCTTATCATGCCTAAAGATAGGATACGCTAATTATGTTGCAGAAAGTTTAACCCATGGAAACTGTTTGACAAGCATGGCTTTAAAGGTTGGTGGCAGCAGTAGTAAATTGGACATGGCCACCCCTTCCAAATTTGTGAAGGAGGGGCATCCCCTCCCCCAATAATTTTTGCCCTGTTCAGGTGTATGTCTGGGTGTTATCAGAAATGATGGCAGAGTACTGCCATCACAACCTGACCTGGGTCGAGAACCCGCTGGCAACATGGTCCCAACTGGGTCTGGCTGGTCAACAAATGTGCTGGCAGTTGGGACACTGGAAAGGACAGGGAGTTGCATGAACATGCAGCCATTGGCCCCACTCCCATGTTGTGCCTAGCACCACTCACCCCATCATGACAAGCAGCCATGGCAGCTGGCCATGGCAGACCCGATCCAGACCAGCCCAGGTCACGGCTGACCATAACAAATATTATAGCCCACTTTGGCCCAACTGGGTGGATGGCAACCCAGAGACCTTCAGGATTATTTATTTATTTAATTACATTTCTTAGCTGCCCCCTCATGCCAATGGCATCTCGGGGTGGCGTACAATATTATAAAACCCAATAATAACACTAAAATCAACAACCAATAAATCAACCTCCAACAGTTTAAAAACATCACTAAAAGCTAACCCCCCCCCCACCCTCCCCTCCAAAGGCCTGGGCGAACAGCCAAGTCTTGCAAACACGTCGAAAGGCCCAGCCACCGAGAATGCCCTCTCCATTGTGCCCCCCGTCTTACACAGGGGACTTCCAGAAAGGCACCCCCGGTGGACTGCAGGGAGCGTTCTGAGGCACGGAGGGCGAGGCGGTCCCTGAGATATGAGGGGCCCAGACCGTACAGGGTTTTGTAAATCAATACTAACACCTTGAATGTGACTCGGTACGCTATAGGCAGCCAGTGCAGAGTGCGGAGCACCAGTGTTATGTGCTCATGTCACCCTGTCCCCATCAGGAGACGGGCCGCTGCATTCTGCACTAGCTGCAGCCTCCGAACCAGAAACAAGGGAAGCCCCACGTAGAGCGCATTGCAGTAGTCTAGCCGCAAGGTGATGAAGGCATGGATGAGAGTGGCCAGATCGGGCCCGGAGAGGTAAGATCGAAGCCTCCGTACCAGATACAGCTGATGAAAGGTGGCTGATCCAGACGGAGGCTAGAATCCAAAACCACCCCCAGACACCGAACCTGAAGAGCAACAAGCTTGGTGCTGATATGCCCAGGAGCAATCCTGGGGGGAAATCTGGTGGGGCACTAACAAATGTGCTGGTGGCTTGAAGGCCAAAGCGGGTCACATTTGTTAACACCCTCTGTCTGTTTTTGGGTGGAGAGAGAGAGTCCCTTTGTGTGACTGCACGTGTTGTGAAATGTTCCCCAAGCTAGGGGCACCTGAGATGGTGATGATGAGCCACCACTAGCACTTGCTTCTCCTGTCTATATAGTCTTTTCACTTTCCACCCACCCCACCCCCTCATTCAACCGACACTCTGCTCTGCAAGACAAGAAAATAGGAGCTTCTCCTTCATTTTATAAATAAGTTAACTCAGAGGTGACACACGAGCACAATGAAAAATATAAAAAACATACACTTAGGGTAAAAATAGATGTGTGTCTGGCATGGTGGCTCCCCGTTCCAGTGCAGGAAACCACAACAGACATGACCCCGGGCTGTGTCAGGGTACTGGATGAATGTGCCTGTGACTGGAGAGCCATCCCATCACCAGCATGGCCCAGGTAGGGCCAGGAGCTCAACAAACGTGCAGGTGACCTGCACTGTCCCCCTGCCCTGATCCCAGTGGCTCACCCCCCCCCCCCGATAGACAGCCATGATGACCCCTGACCTGTGGCAGGTAAGATGGGGCAGAACAGAGGTGCTGATCTTCTGTGGCCTGTATTGACCCGCGTGGGCAGCCCTTAGCCCGGGCTGTGACTTGGAGATTTTCCAAGGATGCAGCCCAGGCTAGCCGCCTACCTACCCTGGGCTAATATCTGGCAGTGCCAAAACTGATGTGCCAGTGGCTCCTTGGCTACAGCAGGCCAAAGCGGGCTACTGTCACATCTGTTTTTACCCTTAGCGTGCTTGCCCCAAAGCTTAGTTACCCCGTCCGCACTAGCAGTGTTGCTGCAGCAGTCCTAGGGAATGTTCCGATGAACTGTGTTGGACTGAATTAACTAATTTGATTGAATTAAATCAAAATAACTACTAAACTTTGGTTCTGTTCTTACTACAGCTGCGAACAGATGTAGTTACTTTGCAGTCTCCCCCTAATGGTCATGGCAAACGTTACTGCAACACCAAAAGAGCTTCCGCTAGTTACTTCAAAGTCAAACGTGAAGGGGAGCATATACGCCTCATTTTTCAGGAGTATGTACTTCTCTTCCTACTCCTGAATAACTTCAGTTTAGAAATCTTGATGTGTGAAGAGTTTAGGAGTAAAAGTGGCTTAAGTCTTAACTACATCAAAGTATCCATTTGTGGGGACCAGCACTGACAAACTATTTAACTTACTGGGAAATATGCAAAATCTTTCTTCAGTGGCTGAATTGAAAAGAACAGCCAACTATTGCTTCTGTAGGTCAAGTAGAAGATTTTGAAAAAGAAATCCATGTGTCAAGGGGTCAAATCTGGTTTAGGTAAGAGGATATTGTGTGTGTGATTGACTTCTTCTTTAGAAGTTTGCCTTATTCTTCTTGTTATTATTTTAATAACGGAGGCATACCAAGATCTAGGCTTCAGTAAACTACTGTGTAAGTTATTGGAATGTGTGCAAATTGATTCTCTAGTGGTTACATTAAAAAGAACCTAGCAGTTGCCCCTGTAGCACAACTGACAGAGATTTCAATGGACACTCTGCAGGCTCAACATTCAAACTGTGGCTCACTTTGCTTTTCAAATTTTCATTTAAAAAACAACTTATTTATTTCACACAATGAAAAAACAGCTGGCAACACTTTTTATAATAATAATAATAATAATAATAATAATAATAATAATAATAATAAATAAGTAACATTAACATAAAGGGGGAAAACATAAATGAATGGAATACGTTCCGAGTCATGCAATTGTTGACAGGAGTGCTAAGTTGTTGCAGAGCATATGGGGTAGCAGTAACAGAGACATGTTATTGACTATTTTGTTTGTAGTGACTGTGGAAACTGTAACACTATATCTGTTCTTGTTGAGATTTGGATCTAGTGATTCCCAAACCTTTTCCTATTGTGCCACACTCCAGAAAGCCAAAATTTCCTGCACCATCCCAACAGCGTATACTGTGCTACCCTAGACCCTCTGCTAGCTGTTGTGTATTGGCTAGTCCCAAGCAGGGGGAACTAGGGCTGAGACAAAAGCAAGTGTTCTCATTCTGCAGGGAAATACTGACCTTTTGGGAGTGCTTGTGACTGCTCATTGGTACTTTGTCAGTCTCCAGTAATTCTGCGTTTCTGCCATTGTTGATATTGGCACCTGTGATTTTTTTTGTCATTTTCCATCTATATTGTCATTTTCTGGCATTTTTTTGCTATTTTTCATTACTTTATGGCATTTAAAAAAACAATTTCTCATTATTTTTGTCACTTTCTAGGGCGTTTTGTCACTTGCCAGGGCATTTTCTCATTTTCCGGGACTTTTACAATAGTTTTACAGCACTTTTATAGCATTTCCAGCAATTCCTCAGCACTTAGCTGGCACGTTTGCATCTTCACAGCCCCTGGGGGTGCACATAGGGTGCACATGGGGCATAGGATTGGCCCTGTAGCAGCTCTTTTCAACTCTCGAAAAATAATGACAAATGGCAAAAACAGTGGAAAAGCCAGAAGTTTCCATGTTGTGAGACTGACTTGTTTCCAACAAAAACAGATGTCCGCAATTTGTCATTTCAGGCCTAGGAGGAACACAGGAGATCCTGAGTGCAATATGGGTTCTTTTGGGAGAAAGGGAAGGAGGAATATGGAGAACAGAGCTTGGAGGAGAGAGTACATACATGTGCCACCCTCTGGGCACTGTCAGTGAGACAGTGACACGTGGACACTGCTTCCTGCTCTCTATTGGTCCTGACTTTTACCCAGCTTTGCCCCATAACTAGAACTAATTGGTGCTGCCCCAAGGTGGCAGCAGCGGTCCAGCGCCAACCCCAGGAGTTTGAGAAGCTGTAGCGGGGGTGATCAGGGAGTGTCAGCACCCTACCCTTGGACAGGAAAGGTGAGAGTGAGTAGTAGAGGCCATCCCACCTCTCGTAGCTGCATTGTGTTCCCTGGAGTGTGTGTGTGTGTGTGGCCTCTGTGGAATAGGGAGGCTCTGTGGAGGGGTCTGTGTGTGGGCTGGGTGGAGGCAGGGAGTGTGGAGTCTGGGAGGATGGGCAAGGGCGTAGTAGGGAGGCTAGGTGAGGGCAGGGGATCTGGGGGATCAGTGTGGGAGGAGGGAGGCTGGGTGTGTGTGTGTCTAAGAAGGGTGAGAAAGGGGAGAGGATCATGACAGGGGAGGGGAGAGGAGTCCATGTCTTGCACCTGCGCCCATTCCAACATAACCATGCCCCTAATGTGTAACAATCATATACTCTGCTATTTACATCTATACCTCCTCTTTTCCTTTCATTGTATTTAAACAGTTTTTTTACTGCTAATGAACTTTCCCATCCTCCTCTCCCCATAGAAAAACGAACACATCTAGTATTTGAGAAAGTTAGGTGGCCTCAGTGCTGTTACTCCAGATTACCTTACCTGTTTAATTGGGATCTGAATCTGGCCCTAGGTGTTCTATATTTTAACAAATGCCACTAATTAGCCAAATATTCACAGTCCATGCTCTGTTCATCTCTTGCTTTGACTATTGTAATTTCCTCCTTACTGATCATGCCCCCCTCATCTCCGTTCAATGCTCTGCTGCCAAAGTCATCCAGCTCACCCGTTGCTTTGACCACATTCAGCCCCTCCTCTCCACTCTCCACTGGCTCCCTCTATGGTAACGCATTCAACACAAGCTTCTGGTCTTCACCTTCAAGCTCTTCATGGCCTTGCCTCCCCATATCTCTCCGCTCTTGTAACCAATAACATTCCTGCCTGGGAGATTCACTCCTCCTCTGCCCCCACCTTCACCTGCTTGTGACTCCCCTGCCCCTCTAAATATCTTCGCTCCTTCTCTCTTGTTGCCCCCCGTGCCTGGAACTCCCTCTCTGGTTGGATTTGCTCTGCTCCCTTCCTTCCAACTTTCTAATCCCTTCTGAAAACCCACCTCTTCCATCAGGCTTTCCCTGGTCATGAGTGAAAAGGCTTGTCATGAGTGAAATTCCTTCCTCACTCTGAATCTCTTCCCTGTAGCTAAGTTAAGCACGTGCACCTGCATTTGACCAACCTCATGAATGTATCCTTGTCTCCCAATGTTCACCTCTCCCTGGTCTCCCCTTCCTTGTCTCTCCTAAATTGTAAACCCTTTGGGGTAGGGACTTGTCTATAACTACTGACTGTACAGTGCCAGGTACACTGCCTGAGCTAACTAAATCAATAAATCATACCAATGAGTATTGAACCATATATTATATCAGAAAGAAAGGGGGGTGGGGAGGGATTAGAAAGAACATTGATAAAATCAGGGGCATTGCTAGCTCCCAAAAAAGTTTCAGGGATTGGGCCCAAGCTGCCCAAGAAACTACAAGTGGTCAAAACAAGTAAAATTGTACAACATATTAGTTAATATAAAATAGTTAATATAATTTATGATAAATTACCTGCAATTTGACTGCCAGTCACATCTCAAATTAATTTGTATAAATACCTCTTTCTCTCTCTCTCTCTCTCTCTCACACACACACACACACACACAGAGGCACTTTTCTATGACACAAACACACACAGGACAGGTTAGGCACTCCTCTGATGTGCGCGCACACACACACACAGAGCAGAAAACCACACAGAAAACCAGACGTTGGTTTTCATGAACACTAGGGGTGAGACTCCAGGGGGATTACTGGATACCAGATTTACTGGTATTGGATCTCCCAATACCGGATTTACCAGTATTGGAATACCGGATTTTTAACCTTGCCGATTTTACCGTTTTTTTAACATTGCGGCCATTGTTAAATGGCGGCGATGTAAGAAATCCGGAAAAGCCAGCAATGTTAAAAATCTGGTATTACAATACCAGTAAGTGGTGTTATTGGATTAATCTGATACCAGTCATTACCAGGATTATCAGATTAATGCGATAGTCCCACTCCTACAAAATGATCTAGCTAAACTACAAACCTGGGCAGGAAGAAAATGACATTTAACAAAGTCAGATGTGAAGTATTACACATAGAAAACCCAGATGCACAAATATAAAATGGGGAATAACTGACAAAGAAGAAGAAATGCAGAGAAGGATCTGGGAGATGGCATTCCTGCCTGGATTAAAAGGCTCCGTAAATTGTGCTATTGGAGAAGGGGGAAAGGACAGAGAATGGCTTATATTTTCAAAAGTGGTTTTCAGGTGTGCTGCACACTTTCTAAAAGTCAAGCCCCATTACAGTGTCTGAAGCTGGGCATCTAAAAGTTGATACATTCAAAATCTTACTCCTGAAAATTAGTCCCTCCTCCCCATAGAGTTTCTGGACACAAGCCTACACTCACTGAAGCCAGTGGCACAGCTTCCATTTCATGATAGACCCATGTGCTTGTCTTTCTCAGGTACCTCTCATCTGAAAGCAGACTTTTTCTCCTCTAAAGCCTTCCTTAATCCCCAACTATGCTTCAAAGAGGCACTTTAATTATACACTTTAAAAATGTTTTAATTGGCCTATAGTTTGTTTCCCTTGATACTTTACCTCAAGCGTAGTGTTGTTTACTCCCAGTCACAGACAGGCTGAGAAAACTGCTGGGATATCATGACAAGAACAGGTAAACAACAGGACTGGTTTCTGAGTCAACAATCTTTATTTATACATGAAAGTTTTCTTTCTGATGAATCCCCTGTGACTACTTCAGCATGATGAGTGATACATAATGCAAATGTTCCATCAATGGTCAATTAAAATAACGTAGTGAAATTGCTTTTGGAGGCAAACAATTCTTTATGTGTGAGGGTATAATGCGAGCTGCTCTTTGGCCTTCTATGAGATTGTTAGCTGGACGTATTGTTACTTTCTTCTTAGAAACTGGAAATTCCACACTTCTTGTTTTCTTCTTTGAAATTGCAGGTATATTTTTAAAGGCACAAAGGAGAATTTGGTGGTCCCCTCACACAGAGCTCTCTCTCATTTTTTCTCTTGGAAATCTTCCCCCAAATCCACGTGATTCAGATTTCAGGCCTAGTCTAATCCTATTCAAAACTAACTCATGGGGATGGCTTTGCCTGTGATAAATTCCTGCATATCAGAAAATCCTACTTTTCCACTAGCACCATCTGTAATCCTCTTTCCCTGAAGTCAGACTATTAAGTCATCTGGATTTATAACAATAACTTCCACTCTGTTTTACTAAACTCTAGTGACAACCGTATCATACTGTACTTCCATCATATTTTATGTGGATGCAGCCAAGAGTTACAAATTGCAATCTAGTAGTATAGTAGGCTGAAAATAAGGCCACTCCTGGAGTGAAGGTTTGGATTTCAGAGGAAGCAACAAACACAGACAATGCAGGTTGGGTTTTCTGTTGTCAGAGGACCAATATAAATTCAGAGCTGAAAGAAAACAAGTGAACAATACCACTCTAGACAGTACTTCAAGTCCGCCATTTTTGAGACAGTGGCAGAGCCAGAGGTTAGGAATGCCCTGTCGGGTCTGATTTTGTGGGATGAATTTCAATTTGTGACATCGGCCTAACTGGTGGATGTGCTGGGGTCCATTCAGGCTATGACTTGTGAATTAGATCCTTGCCTGTCCTGGTTTTTCAAGGCCACCAGGGAGACACTAGGGCCAGTGCTGGCTGGGGTGATCAACACTTCCCTTCAGGAGGGTAAGGTGTCAGACTGCCTCAAGGAAGTTGTGGTCCAGTACCTTCTCAAGAAACCATCTCTTGAGGCTGGTGCCCCAGTGAGCTACTGGCCTGTCCCTAAAAAGGGAAGGTTATTTATTTTATTTTATTTATTTTGTTATATTTATATGCCGCCCCCTCATGCCAACGGCATCTCAGGGCGGCTTCCAATATACACTAAAACACTTTAAAATCACCTTTTAAAATTACAATGTTCAACAAGTTTAAAAACCCCATTTACCCTAATTTAACCCACCCCTCCCTCCCCAACCCCGAAGGCCTGGGAGAACAGTCAAATCTTACAGGCCCACCGAAAGGCCAGCAGACTTGGGACCAGGTGGGCTTCCTCCAGGAGGGAGTTCCACAATCGTGGCCATGCCACCGAGCATGCCCTCTCCATTGTGGCCCCCTGCCTTACATGGGGGACCTCCAAGAAAGCATTCCCGGTGGACTGAAGGGGTCGCCCTGAATCGTGGTAGGCGAGGTGGTCCCTGAGATATCTGGGACCAAGACCATAGAGGGCTTTATAGATCAACATTAACACCTTGAATCTGGCTCAGTATGTTATAGGCAACCAGTGCAGTGTACGGAGCACAGGTGTCATATGCTCACATCAACCCGTCCCTGTTAAGAGACGGGCCGCCGCATTCTGCACTAGCTGCAATCTCCGGGCCAGCATCAAGGGAAGCCCCACATAAAGCACGTTACAGTAGTCCAGCCTTGAGGTGATGAAGGCATGGATCAAAGTGGCCAGGTCAGATCTGGAGATGTATGGGCGCAGCCTCTGTACCAGATACAGCTGGCGAAAAGCCACCTTTGTCACCACCTCCACCTGCTGATCCAGGTGGAGACCCGAATCCAATGACCTCCCCAGACTCTGCACCTGTTGGGCCACAGCGGGGCGCACCCCCACCACAAGGGGGGCCAACACCTCCCCTGCTCTACCCACAACCATCACCTCCATTTTATCAGGATTGAGTCTCAGTCTGCTCTGCCATAACCACTTCGCAATGGCCTCCAGACACTGGGACAGCACAGAGATGGCACGACCTGGGTCGTTTGAAAAGGAGAGGTAAAGTTGGGTGTCATCAGCATATTGGTGGCAACGCACACCAAACCCCCTTATTGAACGGGTGTTAGCCTGGCAAGTGCATCTAGATCACACCAGTTTTCTGGATCCTGTGCAGTCTGGCTTTCTTCTAGGTTATGGCATGGAGACTGCACTTGTGGCCTTAGTTGACGACCCCCTGATAGAGCTAGGCAAAGGTTGTATGATTCTATTGGATCTATCAGTGATGGTTGATACAGTGAATCATGAGATGTTGGTGACTCGTCTGTGTGACCTGGCTGGGGTGGACAGCACCATTTTTCAATGGTTCTGGTCCTACGTGGCAGGAAGATCTCAGCGGGTGGTTCTAAGGGACTGTACATTGTCCCTTGGTGGTCTCCTGTGTGGGGTTCTGCAGGGTTCCATTCTGTCCTCTCCTATTCAATGTATACATGCAGCCACTTGGGGAGGATGTGATGTGCACAGTTGGGGGGCTTGCTGTCATCAATATACAGATGACATGCAACTGTATCGATCTTTTTCAACCGAGACAGGCCCTGCAGTCTCATTGGTGTCCCAGTGTTTGGCCACTGTGGGGAACTGGATGAGGTCAAGGCAATTAAAACTCAATCCTGACAAGACAGAGGTGATGTTGGTGGACGGGACTGGTAATCTGGGGGAGGGGGAAACTTCTATTATTGGGGGGGGGAGTCTGCCCTCCATTGACTCCATCTGTGCAGAGCCTGAGGGGTGCTCCTGGATCTGCAGCTGCATCTGGATTTGCAGGTGTCGGCTGTGGTCAGGGGTGCCTTTCACCAGTTACATCTCAGCCCATATGTCTTGGACTCTGATCTTGCCACCGTTGTCCATGCATTCATCACCTCGAGGCTAGACTACTGTAATGCGCTCTACGTGGGGCTGCCCATGGTGATGGTTCAGAGACCGCAGCTGGTGCAAAATGTGGCAGCCTGCCCGTTAACTGAGACGGGCCGCAGGGAACACATTCGTCCTGTGCTCTGGGCATTGCACGAGCTGCATATTGTCTTCTGGGCTCGATTCACGGTGCTTGTTTTGACCTATAAAGTCCTACATGGCCTGGGCCCCGCTTATCTGAGAGACCATCTCACTCCCTGGGCAGCCCCTGTGGTCATCCAGAAGTGCCCACCTGGAGGTCCCGCAGTACTGGTGGGTCCACATGTACAGGTGGGTGTTCTTCGCAGCTGCACCATCACTATGGAATGCTCTTCTGGTGGAGATCTGCCTTAGCCTGGATCTCCTCGTTTTCCAGCGGCAATATAAAACTTAGCTATTCTGCCAGGTGTTTGGTGGGGAAGGGTGGGAGGGAGGGATTCATTGGGATGGGTGGGTAGTTGTTTCATTGCAGACCAGTCTGATGTTGATGTTTTAAAATGTATATTTATATTACAGCTTTATTGTTTTATACTGTTTGCTGCCCCAAGTTGTCATTGGCGAGAGGGGCGGGTTACCAATAAAATAAAATAAAATAAAATAAAATAAATAAGTTCATCTGGCCTAAGAAAGGGAAAAAGGGATGCTTTACACAAGATAGAGGATGAGGCATGGATGTCCACGAGATGAAAGGAAGAAACCAGAATGTAGCCAAAATCACTGGAAGACATGAAGATGGGACAAGTGGGGTTCCACCCTCTGGAAAAGTGGGGTATCATGCTGCCCCGGTTGGCAGGGATAGCCGACCCAACGTTAGTCCATAGATAAAGTAAAGGGAACAGCTGTAACTGATGTCACAATAGGTTGTTCCGACCACAGCCAAGTTGGAGGAGTTAGTAGCAGGGTTGGCACAGTAGAGATCAATAGGAGGGGGTAGGCGTAGTTGCAAGTTTTAAAGGAACACCTTTACCCTTTGTTGTTTTAAAGGAACAGCTCACAGGTAAAGCAAAGAATACATCCCTTATTATTATTATTATTAACTATTAATACATGATGTTGGATTCCAAATTAGGTGTTACCACTAATTTGGTACTATGCAAAGGCAACAGCAGTTGCTGCTGTTGCAGAAGCTGTACAGCTGTTACTGTTTTGACCACAGCCAAGTTGGAGGAGTCAGCAATAGGTTTGGCACAGTAGGGATCAATCAGAGGGTGTAGGTGTAGATGGGAATCAGAGGGGGTAGACATAGAATTAAGATGTGGAGGTCTCAAAACCTTTAATGACTGAAGGTTAAAGGCCTGATGACCGGGGCCGAAGGTAAGATCACCCAACGTCAGAACGTAGATAACTAATGTTCACCAGGAGACTGGGAAAACACAAAGACATGCATCTGGGAACACACATCGACGTGCATCCACACATCACCGCCCTATGCCTGGCAGTCTGCCTGGCTGACGGCCAATCATGACAGCCTACGGCGGGCACTCTAGGAAAGTGAAATAATCAAGTAAAGTGATAACACACTGCCCCAGTCGGCTGGGATAGCTTCCTGGCATATTGGCGGTTAACAACACATTTAATTTTAATTAATGTAAAATTATTCCATGAAATATTGTGGGCTAACAGCTAGTAAAAATATAAAAATCCCTTAATCTCTCCAACCCAACCCCTATCCTTGTCTGCCAAATGTTTTGCCAAAAAGAAAGGTTTCCGGAATATGCTCAGGATCTGACAGATCTCCCGTGAAAGGGAGTTCAACAATACTTGGGCAGTAACCAAGAACAATAGAACACCTCTGTGCCAGTCCTTGTCATATGAGCAAGATTAGCAGGTGGTACCTGCAAGAGAGCACTCCTGACTGACCATAAGGGTCGTGGTGGAGCATGGTAGAAAAAGCAGTCTTTCAGAGATGTGGGGCCCAGGCCATTTAAGGCTTTAAAGATCAAAAGACTTTGAAGCACAGATGTAATGTACTCATGGCAACCCACCCCTGAAAGGAGCTGGGTCACCATGTTCTGCACCTGTTGCAACTTCTGAACAGTCATCAAGGACTACCCCACATAGAGCATATTGTAGTAATATAACCTTGAGGTTATGAAAGCCTGGATGATAGTGGCTGACTGAATCCAAATCAGAAAGAAGGGGTTGCAGCCACCTCACCAGATGGAGTTGGTGAAAAGCACTCCTGGTCACCACTGCAAACTGATTTTCCAGGTGCAGCAAGGGATTCAGAAGCACCACAAGGCTGAGAACCTGTGTACCCAGAGGGGGTGGACACCATCTATTACAGGAGTCCCAATCCCCTCCAAGTAACAGGGCCTACCAACCACCATCAATTCAGTCTTGTCTGAATTCAGCTTCAGTCAGCTCACCCTCATCCATTCCCCAACAGCAGCTAGGCATTGGGTAAGCACTAAGACCGCAGGATCGCAGGACCAGGCTGCTTTGCAGGAGGGGCAGGGTACAAATCCATTAAAAAAATAAATAAATATCTGGGTCAATTAAAAAAGGGAGGTAAAGCTGGGTGTCAGCGCTGATGACACTTCACTCCAAATGACGTCATCCAGAGGCCTCAGATACACATTGAATAAGAGGGGAAACAAGATGGACCCTGTGGGACACTACAGGGGAGACCTTGCGGATATGATGAGCAATTTCCCATTGTCACCCGCTGGGACCTGTTCAATAGGAATGAATGGAACCACTCAAGAGCAGTCCTATGCACCGCTGCCAGGTCTCACAGTCATGTCAGCAACACCTAAGAACATAAGAAGTGCCATACTGAGTCAGACCAATGGTTCATCAAGTCCAGCATCCTGTCTCTGACAGTGGCCAATTTTGGTTGCATGGGAGAAGTATCAGCAGTCACAATGGGCAATCCATTCCCTGTTGATCACCCCCTGCTCCTGACAGTAAGAAGTTCCAATATCGTAATCTACTTGTCTAATAGCCATTAATGGACCTATTCTCCCAACTTATCCAGTCCTTTTTTAAACGTAGCTATACTACTGGTCCTGACAACCTCCTCTGGCAACAAATACTGTAATTTAACTGTGTGTGGAGTGAAAAAAAAATACTTCCTTTTATTTGTTTTACATTTAATTTAATTTGATTAACTGTATGATTAATAATTAACCTCATGATGAATTTAATGATTAACCCCATGATCAACTGTATCAAACACCACTGAAAAGTCTAGCAAGATCAACAAGGCACAGTTCTTTTTGTCTATCTCCAGAGGTAGATCATTGACCAAGTCCACAAGTGCGATCTCTGTGCTATACCCAGAATGAAAATCTGACTGAAACGGGTCCATGAATCCGATAGCATCAAGATGAGCCTGAAGCTGCCAGGCAACCACCGTTCAATAACCGATAAAAGGAGAAGGTTAGAGACAGGGCAATAGCTGGTCGGGGAGTCAACAGGAGCAGGTCAAAAATCTATCAGTGATGAAATCATATCAATCTCCATAACTAACAAAGAAGAAATGCCACCTATATCTATTTTTGTTATTCCACTTGTACGTATGGTTCAGATTACTATTCATATTCAGTGGAATGCACAGTAGGTATTTTAGCCTTCTTTTCCACACCATGGATTTAGCATGAAAAAAATATGATGATTATATTCTCAAAGTTCAAACTTTCCCAGGCACCAAACTCCCCTTGAATTTTCTTCTTTAATTTTCTTAGACAGTTTTCAAAATTCCACACTTAAGACTGCAAACCTCAAATTACTTACTCTGAAGTGATCCGAATGGCTTCAATGAGTGTATTCCAAAGTAAGTGGTTCAAGAATTGCAGGTTTAATAATAAAAAATGGGTTGTATACCTGCTTTTCTTGTTGGAGTCAGAGTTGCAGGTGTTCTGCACTTACAAAAAACAGATCATTCATATAATCTGTATCATACACCATTATTTTCCCTAGTAAATGCAAAAAATAAAACAAAATAAATGCAACACTGAATCATTCATATAAACCTATCAAGATTATCATGCTAACTAACTATGCCTTTATCTTTGAAGGAAACAGTCTGCAGCTGCAGCTGCGAAATATAAAAGCTCAAGTAGCTCAAAGATTAGTGTTTTGATGACTCCTATAAATTCTTGTCCTTTTATCTGTCCTTTACCATTCATTTACACACAGGAGGTAGCGTCTTTCACTGCCAAGGTGGAGGTAAATTGCATCAGACAGATGGGAAAAAAGAGCTTCATTAATGAAACAGAGGAAACAACTTCCTCAATATAAACTGTCAGCAGAAAACAACAGGTTCAGTTTCAGTGACCTTACAAGAATAAAACATTTAGAAAGGGAGTATTTAAAGCTAGAATTATCCCTTATTAGGAATGATTTCTGCATTGTTAAACTGGTAAATTAGTTTCTCCTTGAAGTCTCTCGTCTCCCCAACATTCATTTTTTGCTTTCATTAAACACATAAAAAGCTCTTTCATGTGATATTATGTGGGTTACTTAAAACAATACAAGGATGCCACAGTAATTAGGAATGCTAGAGTTCCGGAATAATGTTTATTCCACAAACGCAACTTTTTTTTTCCATTTGGACTTTTTATGCCCAAGGAAGTGAGTTTACAAAATACTTATCCCCTTATGTTTTCATATTTAGAAACAAAATAGTCTATTCAAAATTACCCCTGACTTTTTAAGGATTAAAGACTGTCCAGTTGAAATTTTCTTGCATTCTTTGGTTCTTTTCCCCTCCAGAATAGGAAAACAGGACCTTCATCCAAAAGGTTGGACCTGCCTTTCCAACTCTCTTGAAGCGATATTAAGTCTTCTGAGGTTGCTTATCCCCATTATCAGTCTGACAGAAGAGGCAGATTCTTTGTCCTCCCTCTCCCTATGGTATGTGTAACAGGGCCATGGCCCAGGCCAGCCGTTAAGTCCCTTCAGAACTCATGCCACTCACAATTTCAGGTCCTCTCATTTGCTCTCTTTCACTCTGGTGAAAGGTTATTGAGCTTTCTTGGCACTTGCTTTGCTTCTCCACCCTTGTTCTCTCATGGTGGGATGTACCCTCCACCGGTCACGGATGATGTCTTGGGGAATTAGCTCTCGGTGGGGGTAGTCCCACCATAGGCCTCTGCCCATGGTGCTCTGGTTTCTGCCTGAACTCAGTTCACAGTCCATAGTCCCCCTTCTGAAGGAATAGCCTTCCACTACATCTCGATTAAGAAGTCCAGATGCCTGGGTGGTTGGGACATCTCCCTCACTCACGTATCCAAGTCATCACTTCCTTCCACTCAGTGTCTCATCCACTAAGTGCCTCACATTCCCAGAGTCCTAGCCCCTGGACTGGCTTCAGTGCTAGTTACCGTCCTGGTGTCCTGAGGGTTCCTACCCTAGCTTCTCAGCCAACTCTTTTCTGCTTCCTCTCACAGCTCATGGGTCTGGAGGCTTGGAATCCTCCTTGCCAGTCTTCCACCTGATCTCATTGGGAGCCCACTGCCCTGGGTATTCCCATTGGCTTTCCCACCCAAGCAACTGGCTCTCCTGAGGGTCCTGACTCTGCCCTTCTCCAGACCCAGCTCAGGCCTCCATCCCTCCCCCCCCCCCCCATGATTCTAATTTGCTCAGTAGCCTCCCGGGAACTGAACTGCCTACCACTCCTTTGGGGTTTCTTGCTTTTCTTCCTGGGCCGTTGCCCTTGCTCAAGCCCTCAGACCATGCAGGTAGAACTCACTGGCCTCATCACAAGGCTTCCCTCAGGGCCCACCTGTACTCTCTACTGGTATACAGCCCAAGGTCTCCTGACTGGGCTTTCCCTTGCTTCTGGCAGGCTACTAGATACCAGATACTCTTGCCCTGTTCCCACCAGGCACAAGGGGTTTGCCTTGCCCCACCATTAGCTAGAAGCACCCTAAGCAGCTTGCTCCTTTCTAGAATTCTCTGGGGTAGGTCCTGCCTTCCAGGGCCCTCCTGAACCCCTTTCTTGCCCTCACCTTAGGGCAGGGGCAGGTTTCCTTCTAACCTTCCCAGCCAAAGTATCTCCACCTGGCTTTGGAGCATCTCATTCATCTGTCACCAACTTACTCTTCTCTTGGGCTGGGCTAACACTCCCTATATAACCTAGCCCAGGTCATGTAAAACACCCACTTCTGATCACCTGACCTCTACTCCTTGGGCTCCCTGTTAACCTTTCCAGAGCCAGTCTCAGGTGAGCAAGTGGTGAAGTGCTCTGGGCCTGCTCCTGCAATTCCTTACTCAGCACTTCACCACATATGGAATCAGTATGGGAGGAGATTTTGGAGGGATTTTCTTGGAAGCAGAGAGGGAACCTGAGGCTGCAATTGGAAAAGCTATGGATTAGCACTTGGTTCTGAATGAGCGGTAATCTTTTATAGCAATTTTAGGAACTGGTAACCAAATATGATATATGTGTAAATATCCAGCTCATGAAACAGCATTGATATTTATGTTAATCTGTTAGCAAAATGTACTATCTACTTGTGTTTCCGTCTGTCCAAAGTATAATGTATAAATGAGGCAATATTCCCTGGAGTTTTGTGAAAGCCTTGGCCATGAGCATTTTCCTGAGGAGGAAATAGGGTTGGGGGGAGAAGAGGTTGTGATTATTTTCAGAAGCAGAGAGTCAAAGCAGACAGCAGGGCAGAGCTGCTTGGGTGGCGCTCACTCCCCGTAAAGCCTGCTTGAGATTCAGTGAGAGCATACAGGATTTCACACATGCACATTCACACTGCTGTTCATGGCTGGGTATTTTCAGATGTTACGAGATCACAGTGAACCACGGTGAATACCCACCTGTGGTCACTGTGTCTCAAACGTCTGTTTGGCGGCCACCAGATGTTCGCCATGGTCAATACCCGCAAGGGGTCAATTTGAACCACGCTTCCTGGGCTAGCCGGGGGAATGTCCCGGGAAGCGTGGTCAAAGAGATCCCCAGCGGGGACCAAAAAAAAGTAACGTCTGGCCGGTTGCCACGGCCCGGGATCCCCGGCGGGATCCCGGGCCATGGCGCATCCAGCCCGACGCGGTGGCCACATTGGCCCCGCCACCTGCCCGTCTCCCCAGAGGACGGGCGGCAGGGTGCGTGGAGGGGGCGGGGCCAGATTCCCTCCCAGATTCCCCGCCGGGATCCCCCCGGCACATCTGATATGGCGTGATGGGGTGACCCCGGCGGGGAATGAATGGGTTGTTTTCGGTACGGGGCCAAGCGGCCCCATAACGTCTGAAAACACCCGCTGTCAGTGTGAGTCTGCATGTCTGAAAAGCTGGAGAGAACTGTGTCCCCCAAAGTCCATCTCCAGAGTCCAGCCTGCCTCACATGAAGACTCACCCTGCCAAGGTATTTATTTTATTTATTTATTTCACAGATTTATATCCCACCCCCTCCTGCAGTGCAGCTCGGGGCGGCTCACAACAGTCAACATCAAACATTAAAATTCATTTTAAAATATAAATATAAAACATATCATATAAAACAGGGCTAGAAACATAATAACCAGATAACTAAATGGGTGGGGGACTAAAATCATCCCTCCCCACCCTCCCTCCCAAAGGCCTGGGCAAACAGCCAGGTCTTACAGTTCCGCCGAAATGTTAAAAGGCTTGGGGCCAGGCGAGCTTCCTCCGGAAGGGAGTTCCACAGCCGCGGTCCTACCACCGAGAATGCTCGCTCCATCGTGGCCCCCCGCTTAACACGGGGGACCTCCAGGAGGGCACCCCCGGC
>QEPC01008469.1:1507508-1526352 GCA_003113815.1 Sphenodon punctatus | reverse complement strand
CCTGGGGTGGGGGGTGGGTGTTAAACCCCCCCCACCCCAGGGATCATACAGTACAGGTACTAATACTTACCGGCTGCTGCTGGGACAGCCGCTGGTACTGGGACGGCTCTGGGTTGCCGGCGGAGACACTTAGGGGAATTTTTTTTTTAAAATCCAGGCTGGGCAGGGTGGGTGAGGGGTGTCCCCCTTCCACCCGCACAGCCTGGACTTGGGGAGGGAAACGCGGGTTTTTGGTGGGTTTTTTTACATTGCGGCCATTCATTTGAATGGCCGCAATGTAAAAAAAAATCCGGTACCCGGAATCCAGGCCGGATTATTGGGTTGAATCCGATAATGCCGGTACACCCAGTACCGGCATTATCGGATACCGGAAAATCCGGTAGTCCCGGCCCTACTCTCTATACATTCTGTCCCTAGGCAAATTCATCGAATCTCATGGCTTCCAGTACCATCTGTATGCTGATGATACCCAACTCTATCTCTCCACCCCCCCTCTCTCTCCCTCTATCCAGTCTCACCTCACTAACTACCTCTCTGACATTTCAACCTGGATGTCTCATCGTCAACTCAAACGTAACATGCCTAAAACCAAACTCCTCATTTATACACACACACCCCTATAACTTCCTCTCTCTCTTCATTTATGGGGTCAACATTCAGCCTGTCCCTCAGGCATGTAGCCTAAGGTTCATCTTTGACTTCTCACTCTCCTTTGTCTCTTCTCCCTGCACAACATTGCTAAGATCCATCCTTTCCTCATTGCTTCCTCTGCTAAAACCCTTGTCCATGCCCTGGTTATCTCTCACCTCAACTATTGTAACCTCCTTCTCACTGGCCTTCCTTGCTCTCACCTTGCTCCTCTCATATCTATTCATAACTCTGCTGCCAAGGCCATCCACCTTGCCTGCTGCTTTGACCAGGTACAGCCTGTGATGAAATGCAGCATGGGGCGCTATACAGCAAAGCCACCCGCCTTAATGGGTTATGTCTAAAAATTGCTGCCACCACTGGGAACATCGATGTCAGTGGACATCGTTCCCGTTACCAACCCAGCCATACATCTCATAAACTCCCCCTCCCCCAGTGACCTATGAGCCTGTTTCTTGAAGATGCTCAGGAACACCTCTGGGTCCTCCTCTTTGAAGGGGGTGAAGTCCTTGGGGGTTAGTTTGTGGGGGGCTCTCTGTTTCATTTGTAACATCTCCGCCTCGTGCATGCGTTGGGCTTCCTGGGCCTCTCTCTCCTTCTGTCTTTCCTCTCGCTCCTCATGTTCGTGTCTGCGTCATTCCTCTTGCTCCTCACGTTCATGCTTGCATTGTTGCTCTCACTCCTCACGTTCGTGCTTGCGTTGTTCCTCTTTGTGCTTGTGTTGTTCCACCTGGTGCTTGTGTTGTTCTGCCTGGTTCTCTAGCTCCCTCTTCCTGAGGCGGTTCTGCTCATGGATCAGCTCCCGCTGCTCTTGGGTCCACCTGGAGGGGCTTGAGGGACAGTCAGCTCAGCATTCTCAGCCTGACCACTCGAGCTTGCTGGCACGGGATCCTGAGTTCCATCCCATTCTACCAGGACCTTGACTGTAGCAGCCTTATTCATGCCAGAGAAGTCAATCTTTCTCCTCTTGCACTCCCCCCCCTTCTCTCCTCCTTAAAAGGACTCAGTTGCTTCCAGTTTATCTTTTTTTAAATGTTTAAATTTTTTAAAATTAAATTTTCCATATAAACCAACAAACTAGTATTTAGCACTTTCTAACATTCTACATTGTTTACAACTTTTCAATAAACATCCCCCCCACCCCTTCCCACCCCCCGTGTTTGGCTTTGTTCCTCATCTTTTAACCAAAGACAAGAGTAGTCCTTCCATTTAATGCCACATAGTTCTTATAAGTCCAGCAAGTGAGTGACCTGGTGTTCCCTGCCAATCTCTCGTAATGTCTCGATGTATGGTTTCCATTTGCTTCTGAAAGCATCTGTGTCCCCTTTTAGTTCTGCTAACACTTTCTCCATTGTCAAGTTTCTCCAGAGTCTAGCCTCCCAATCCCTTTGTAACATATTGTTACTCCTTTCCAGTTCTTTGTGATTGCATAAAAGTCCGCCACCAAACATTCTCTTACCATTTTCCAATTTTCTTGCGTATAAGCTATAGAGTGACCTAATATGGCCACCTCAGGTTTAAACGGTAAGTTAACTCCAGACATTTTCACTATGAATTTCCATATCTCCCTCCAAAACTCCACTATCCTGGGACAGAACCAACAATGGTGCATCAGATTGCCTTGATTATCACAACCCCTCCAGCATTTACCAGATACACTTTTGTCCCAATGCTTTGCTCTATCCCGGGTTATAGAATATCGATAGAATAGCTTTAAGATTGTGTCCTGAGAATCTAATGATTTGTACTTTTCAAAAATATATCGCCTAATTAACGGTTTATCCTTCTTGTCGATTTTAATCTGTAGATCCTTTTCCCATTTGTTCCATATCTGTAGGGGCTCCTTCACATATAACTTCTGTAATGTTCTATATACCCTGCTAAGACCCCTTTTTGTTATTTCATGATCAAAAAATATTTTTTCTAATTCTGTGGGCTTATGTTGAAATTCAAGTACTACACTCTTGCGCATGAAGTAGCTTTTTAATTGCATATGCTGGAAAGCATTTACCCTCTCTTTCATCTGTGTTTCTAAATATGCAATATTCCTGAACCCCACCGCTGTAAATAACTGTTCTGCCCTATAAAAGCCATGTAACCACAGTTGCTTTCTGAGTGCTATAGCTATGTTGCTTTCGCGCAACTTCACCCTGTCAATCCTAGAGTACGGAGAGGCATTCCCTCTAATGTGCATCCTTTTTTGGGCTTTCTGCCATGCTCTCAACATCCCCCCTGCGAACCGGTGTGTGTTCCACCTTTTCTTCTCTATCTTGCCCACGTCCAATACATAGTCAGTAAAAGATTCTATCTTCAAATTTTCCATTTCTATATCCAACCATCTGACATTCTTAGGTCTGAAATACCATTTATTTATAGCTAGCAGCTGGACAGCTGCATGATATTTGCTCATATCCGGCATACCTAAACCCCCCTTTTGTTTTGGTCTAGAGAGTGTGGATTGCGCTATTCTTGTAACCTGATTTTTCCATATCAAATTCCTAAGTATCTTATCCAGTTAAATAAAGACAGACTCTGGGAGGTCTATAGGCAGTCCTGACATTTTATATAGGATCCTTGGTAGAGACATCATTTTAAATAAATTGCCTCTCCCTAACCATGAGCAGGCCAGTCCCTTCCATGCCTGTGCATCCTTTCTGACTTGATCCAGTAACTCTGGGTAGTTTTCCTTGTATAGGTTCTGTGGGTATTTAGTCAGGGTAATACCTAGATACTTAAACCCTTTTTCTGTTATTGTATATGGGATTGTTTGTTTCAGTTGGTCCATGCGCTTACGCTCCCGAGCACAGATCATGCTACAGATTTGCCCAGATATATTTTATAGCCTGACACCTTGCCAAATGCTTCAGTTAGATGTAACAATGGTGTCATGGATTTCTCTGGGTCCATCACAAATAAGAGTGCATCATCAGCATACAATGCCACCTTATGTTCTTCCCTTCTGACTTTGATCCCTTTAATTTGCTAATCTTGACAGAGGGCACATGCAAATACCTCTAACACAATATTAAACAAGAGAGGGGACAATGGACATCCCTGCCTCGTTCCCCTTCCTAGTCTGAATACTTCCGTTTCCTCTCCATTGATCAACAATTTAGATTCTGGCCTAGCATATATTGCCCTAAGGCCCTACATAAACTCTCCATCCATCCCCATTCTCTCTAAGGTGTAAAACAGGAATGGGACCTCAATGCGGTCAAAGACCTTCTCCGCATCGGCTGAGATAATCAGGACCTGCACTCCCTGTTCCTCAATCTGCTGTATAAGATTTATTGCCCTACTAATATTGCCTACACCTTGCCACTTTGGTAGGAACCCCACCTGGTCTGGGTGGATCAATTCCTGAATAACATCCCGTAATCTTCCAGCCATGATACCCACAAAAATCTTAAAATCCACATTAAGAAGTGAAATGGGTCTATAGCTCACTGGGAGTTCATGCTTTCGACTGGCTTTCAGGATCAATGTAATCTGCACCTGATAGAATGTTGAGGGCATTGTCTCTGATTTTAAAATCTCATTGTACATCTGTTCCAATGTTGGAATGATTTGATCTTGGAATAATTTATAAAATTCAGCTGAAAAGTCATCCGGACCTGGTGCCTTATTGTTGGGGAGTGCATTAATACCCTTCCTGATTTAATCCCTCGTTATGACCCTATTTAAAATTTTTGCCTGCCCTGAATTTAATCTTGGAAGTGTCACCTTATTAACAAAATTTTTAATTTTTTCAGGGTCTGGTTCCTGAGACGCATAGAGCTCCCAGTAGAATGAAACGAAATCGTTTTTGATCTCCCTCCCATCATTCAAGGTTCCCCCATCCCTCCCCTGCACCGCTGTTGTTATTGTTTTTCTGCGTGGTTTTTTTGCTATTTTTGCTAATACTTTGCTTGCTTTATTTTTATTTTCAAAATAAAAACATTTTATTTTATTCAATTGTTGTACTGTCTTTTCTGTTTCTACCATGTTGAACTCATTTTTAAATTTTGTTATTTGCTCTTGATACTGCTGTGATGGTTTCAGCCGGTTTGCTGATTCTAAACTTTGTAATTTCCCATAGAATCTTCCTAACTCCTCTTTTTTTCTTTTTACCTTCCCTGCCTTTAGTGCTATAAGTAGGCCCCTCCAGACCGCCTTACCAGCCTCCCAAAGGATCCCTGCAGTTCCCACAGACTCCTTATTTTCCTGAAAATAGAGTTCTATCTTATCAGCTATTTCTTTCCTATCCTTCCCTAGCTTAAGTAGGGATTTATCATACCTCCAGAATGCCCCCTGCTGTCCCCTCTGTTCCCACTTAAACAGCAGGAAGGCAGTTACCGCATAGTGGTCCGAAAGGACCACCGGTAATATCTGACATTTCCTGGTGACTTGTAGTGTCTCCTTATCACCTAGGATATAATCAATCCTGGCGTATATGTTATGTCTGGCGGAGTAAAATGTATATTCCCTTTTTTCTGGGTTCATTACCCTCCAGATGTCATTTAATTGGAATTTCCTACACTCTTGTTGTACTTTCATCTACCATGGCTCCATTTTTTTTAACCTCCTGAATGGTTTCTTTCTCCAAAATGTACATTTAAACCCCCATTATAATTACCATCCCTTTTGCTTGTTTCTGTATAAGGGCCAGATGCTGTTGAATAAAATTCCTGGTCAGAATATTAGGAGCATACACAGTTGCTATTGAAATTTGCCTTCCTTGTAATGAGCCACATAGCATAAGAAACCTTCCCTCCTCATACTTATGCATCTGGTCTACCGCAAATCCACACTGTTCCAAAAAACCAGTCATGACCCCCTTTCTCTTTTTCGTTTCGCATGAAGTATAAATCATCGGGAATCTTTTTTATTTGAATTGTTTTACATCTTGTTCAAGCAGGTTTGTTTCCTGCAGGCAGAACATGTCTATCCTCTGACCAAATAATAGGTTGAGGACCCTTTTCCGCTTTACTGGTGCATTCAGTCCTTGGACATTCAGCGTCAGACACTTAATCCCCCCATGGGCCTAATTTTCTTCCCTTTACCTTGCTCCTCTTCCCTTTTCCCTCCATCATACCATTACTCCAGTCAAGCACGGCAATTCCCCTAACTCCCCAAACAACAACATTCCCTCCCTCCCATTTCTCATGCCCATCCCCCAAATCGCGTAAACCCCAACTTAGGAGCCTTGCCCCTTCCTGTAGGAAGCAACTTCTTTGGGGGACTAGACTGCCATATAGAAAAAGGCACATTGAGAACTGACCTCTAGTGTTCACCCATCCTGCTCCCCCAACCCCACACTTTAACTTCCTAGCATGGCTGCGAGGGAGTTCTCCCCACAGACATTCATAACATTACTTTTGCACACCATTCTTAAAGGCCCCACTAATTGCTTTTCGAAGCCCCCGGACTTTTGTCCACACGGCCTTTATACTTGAGTATAAAGCTTTCCAAGTCCTCTTTGGTATCAAACACATCCCATATAAGGGCCATCTTTGCTGGGAAAAGGACGTGGGGCGGTCTGCCTTCATCTCTCTCAGCATCCCAAAATATTTACTCCAACCCCTCCTCTTCTCCATGCTCTCCTGGGCATAGTCTGGTATGATTCTGATCTGTTTTTCTCCATAATAAAGCCTTGTTGCTTTTCTCGCTAACATTAGATTTTTCTCCTTTTCAGAGTACCTCAAAAAGTTAACAATAATCAGCCTTGGGAGGTCCCCCTGCTTAGGTTTTGCCCTCAGAGCCCTATGTGCTCTTTCCATCTCGGTCGACCAGAGGTGCTCTGCTTCAGGGAAGTTTTCTTTAATTATTTGTATGATCAGGTCTTTTATATTTCCCTGCCCAGCACACTCCGGTAAGGTTGTTCCTCCTAGATCTGTTCTCAAGATCTTCAATCTTGCATCTACAAGTAATCATGGCTTCATTACAAATTTTTCCTTGCTCCGCTGACCCCACCATTCTCTGACCCCACCGCTGATCATACCATCCGCTGACCCCACCATCTGTTCCTCCACTGCTAAAATTCTGTCTTCCACTGACCCAATTCTTGTTGCTAATTCCTCCAGCTTGTTATTCCCCTTGTCCAATGAGCTCTGCAGTTTGCTTATTTGACTTGCCAGCCTGTCTCTTGCTTTCTGAGCTGTTCCAAGCTCTTTTTTCACATCCTCTTAAAAATCTCCTAACAGGGTGGCATTTTGTTTAAGTGAGCCCTCACCTCTGCTCTCTCCTTCTTCCTCTGCCGTAGCGGGGGTCGCCATTTCTCCTCCATTTTCTGTTCAGCATGGTCAGGCCACTCCAAGTCCGTGGATCTCGCAAACAGCTCCAGCATGTTTCTTGCAGGTGGGGGAGTGCTCCCCTTGCTCCTGCTACTCATAACCCTTAATTTTGGGAGGGTCATGTTGTTTAAACTTGTGGTGTGCGGGTTTTTGTGTGGCGGTCGAGTCAGAGCTCCATGGCGCATGTGCAGTCGCTAATCACGCATGCGCAGTCCCCCTGTTTCCAGTTTATCTTTTTTAAAAAAAACTTGCCTTGTGTGCCACAAAAAAAACCTGCTTGGGGAATTCAGATTCCCTAACTGTGCATGTTAAGCCTGGCCATTTGTGGATTCGACCACCACTGCCACCATGTGTGACGAAATGCAGTATGGGATGCTATACAGCAAAGCCACCCACCTTACTGGGTTACGTCTAAAAATCACTGCCACCACTGGGAACCAGGAAACTAAAGGGATTCATGCCTTCCCAGATATGTGAACCCCCAACACAACTCTGGCTCTTTGCCCATAGCTCCCCCGGCACCCCTCTTGTTGAGGTCGGTCACCCTAGAGTTGCTCTCTGTAGGCAGAGCTGCAGAAAACTATGTGTCTTGCAAGGACTCCCTTTCGTGGGTACAAATCCTTCTAACCCTTAAAGGTACCAGAGGCTTTTTCTTTCCAGCCACTGGTCTTTTCACTCAGGCACAGATACACCCATTTTACAAAACAAAAGAGATACTTTATTGACCAAAAGCAGAGAAACAGGTTTGGCAACAAGGCTAAGGTAAAAGGCTTTGGATAAAGAGAGAAGCAAACTTAAAATAGAGTCTCAGATCTTGGGGATCGGATGTCCCCTGATTTGGGTAGCTGCCTCCTAGGACTGAGGGTAGAAAGGCAGTTGCCGGTACTTACAGGCTCCTTCTCATCACCTGTGCAGGTAGAAACAAGTGAGGCACATATCTTAGCTGGCTCCCTGCCAGCAGCGTGTTGCAGTTTGGAAAGCGAAAGTCAGAGAGAGAGAGGAAGGGGTGTGTCCTGGCTTTTTAAAATCAACTCCTCCTCCCCTTTGGGAATCATCCCCAGGTAGGGGATTCTCTAATCCAGGTGAACTGCCTGAGCCCTCTGACCTCTGATGTCACCTAGGGGAGACATCATGGCATTCACCTTGAGATACTGATCCCTATCCTTGGCTTGCAGAGCATGCCCAGAAGACTTGTCCTGCAACCTTGCGTTTGTCCAGGCCCTGGGGTGGGGTTGATAGGGTGTACCCGAATGTCTGTCTAGGGTACTCTGGTAGGGAAAAAGGGGCATTTTGCCACACAGCCCCTCCTCTCCTCTCTCCACTGGCTCCCTCTTCATAAACACATTCTGCACAAACTCCTGGTTTTTACTTACCAGGCTCTACATGACCTTGCTCCCCCCATCTCTCAGCACTCATTTCCCACTACAGGAGCTCCACTCCTCGTCTGCCACCACCCTCCAGGAGCTCCACTCCTCGTCTGCCACCACCCTTGCCTGCTCTCATGGCTCTCCTGCTCCTCAAAATGCATTTGTCCCTTTTCCCTGGCAGCCCCCAATGCCTGGAACTCCCTCCCTGAACACATTTGTTTGGCTTCCTCTCTCCAAATCTTCACATCCCTCCTCAAAACCCACCTCTTCCATCAAGTTTTCCCTGGCTCCTCGTTCCCCTCGCTGATTTATCCTGAATCATCCTATCATGTGTAACATTACATGAGTAACTACACCTTTGTAACTGAGCCAAGCATGTGCACTGAAACCTCATGAGTTCATGTATTTATCCTTGTCTCTTCCTCTGTTTCCCCCACCTTTGTCTCCCCCATCCCCCTTGTCTCTCTTAGATGGTAAGGCCACTGGGGAAGGGACCGTGTCTCTTTCTTACAATTTTAAAGTGTCAGGTACATTGCTAGCACTTTATAAATGCTTAATAATATTTATTTATTTATACCTCGCCCCTCTCGCCATAGGCAATACAGGGAGGCTCACAATTTAACAACACACATAATATAAAATATATAAATTAAATACAGCATAAAAATAAATCAACATAAAACAGTCTAAAAATTGTAATAGTATAAAAACTCTAATTGTGTGCATAAAAAGAAACCCCAAGTATGTAAAATAAAACCCTCAACCTAACCAAGTAAACCCATCCCACCCTCCCCTCCTCCGCCGTCAAACGCCTGGAGGAACAGCCAGGTTTTACACTTTTGTCCGAAGGTGAGAAGATTCGGGCTGAGGTGAATCTCCACTGGAAGGGAGTTCCAGAGTGATGGCACAGCCACCAAGAATGCCCTCCTGTCCGTACAAACCCTATGATAGCATGGGACTTCCAGGAGGGCACCCCCAGATGACCACAGGGGTAACCAGAGGCCGAGACGGTCACTCAATTAAACAGGGCCTAGGCCATGAAGGGCTTTAAAGGTCAACACCAGCACCCTGAATTAGGCCCAGAAGACAATAGGCAGCCAGTGCAGTGCTTAAAGCACAGGTGTTATATACTCCCTGAGGGCCATGCCTGTGAGGAGGCAGGCTGCCGCATTCTGCACCAGCTGCAGCTTCTAGACCGTCACCATGGGCAGACCCACATAGAGCGCATTGCAATAGTCTGGCCTCGAGGTGATGAGCGCATGGATGATAGTGGCGAAATTTGAGTCTGAGACATATGGGCTGAGTCTTTTCACCTGATGTAACTGGCAGAAGGCGCCCCTGTCCACAGCCAACATCTAAGAGTCCAGGTGTAACTGAATCCAGGAGCACCCCTAGGCTCCGCACAGATGGAAACCAAGGGGGATAGACACCCCCAATAATTGAGGAGACCTCCTCACCCAGATCACCGATCCCAACAACTAACATCACCTCTGTCTTATTAGCATTGAGCCTCAATCAGCTTGACCTCATCCAGTCCCCCACAGCGGCCAAGCACTGAGACTACAATGAGAGAGAAAGATATTAGTTGATTTCTTTACAAGAATAGCCAAATAATCCTGCAAGAGAGGAGCCATGAGGCATGAAGCCATCCCTAAAGTGTGGTGTCTTTTGGCTGTGGTGTTCTTTTTGGATTCCTCTCTATACCAATAAGAACAAGGATAAATACTATTAATTATTATTATGATTATTATTTTTTTATTATTTATTATTAGCATTTATATAGTGCTAGCAATGTGCCTGGTGCTTTATAGAGAATAAGATAGACATGGTCCCTGCTGAGAGCTTACAATCTAAAGACAGGGGGAGGGGAGACAGGGAAGGTGGAACAGAGGGAGAGAGAAGGGATGCAACATTCATGAGGATGCGAGAACTCAGGTACACATTCTTGTCTTGGTTACAGTAAATTAGGAGTTTGCAGATAGCAGGTGGGGGATAATCCTGGACGGGGGTGATTAGCAGGAGTTAGGAAGGGCGGTGCGGAAGAGGTGGGTTTTCAGGAGGGACTTGAAGGTGTGGCGTGTGAGGGCAAGGCGGACAAGGGCGGGGAGGGAGTTCCAGGCATGCGGGGCAGTGAGGGAGAAGGGACAAAGGCAGTAGGAGGAGCAGGGGAGGCGTGGGAGGGGATGGAAGACGCGTGGATTGCTCGAACAGGGGTTCAGAGGGAGATCAGGGCAGAGAGGTAGGGGTAGGGGGAAGTAAGGTTGTGAAGGGCTTTGTAGGTGAAGACGAGGAGCTTGTGCAGAATACACTCAGGAAGGGGAAGCCAGTGGAGGGAGGAGAGGAGAGGTGCACGTGGTCAAAGTGATGGGCTAGGTGGATGATCCTGGCGGCAGAGTTTTGAACAGAGATAAGGGAAGAAAGGTGAGAGCGGGGAAGGCCAGACTCACGGTATTTCCGAGACTCCAGAGTGGTCAATAATGGCACTCTCGGGTCTAAACTGATAATACCAACTATTGGCAATATCCATTCTTTTGCATTGCTTTTTTTTCTCAGATTTTTAACATTGCAGCTTCCCCATTTAAGTCAATGGTAAAAAACCCTGCAATGTTGATACAATACTGATACATACAAAACTGCTAGACACAATACAACCGATAAAACCAAGAACTGAGGATTTGCCCAAAGTCTCATCCCTAATAAGTACTTAATACTTTTACGACATGCTACATATTTAATTATTTTTTAATTGACATTTATACCATACCCTTCCCCGAAGGCTCGGTGCAGCTTACAAAATGCAATTAAAAGACATTTAAAATAAAATCTTCCCCCAGAAAACGAAACTCACTGCAGGCCCCCCGACAACCTCCCTCTTAATCCCTATCCCTGCCTGCCAAATGCTTTACCAAAAAGAAAAGTTTTACACTGTGTCCGAAAGATGCTCAGGCCTGGACTCAGATGGACCTCCAGGGGGAGGAAGTTCCACAAAATTGGAGTAGTGACTGAGAACACCTTTCTGAGTGCCTCTGCTGAATGATGAAGGGTAACAGGAGGAGCCCACAAGGGCCACAACAGAGCATAGAAAGATGGTTTTTCAGATGCATGGGGTCCCAGGACTTTAAAGGTCAAAAACAGCACTTTGAATTGTGCTCAGAAAGCTATAGGTAAACAATGCAGACTCTGGAGCACCAGTAAAACTGTGATCCCAGTGAACCATCCCTGAAAGGAGCTGGGATGCCACATTTTGGCCAGCTGCAGCTTCTGAACCCCAGCTTCTTCAAGCCCCATGCATAGTGCATTGCAATAATCCTGCCTCGCGGTGATGAAAGCATGGATGACAGTGGCCAAGTCCAAATCAGAAAGAAAAGACTGCAGCCTCCTCACCAGATGAAGTTGGTGAAAAGCTCTCCTGGCCACTGCCACAACCTGAGAATCCAGGTGCAACAAGGGGTCCAAAGCACTCCAAGGTCTGTGAACCTGAGTGACCAAAGGGGGCTGGACACCATCAATAACAGGAGTTCCAATTTCCCCCAGGTCACAGGGCTGGCCAACCATCAAAATACATATTCAGTTTTATACAAAGTAACTGCATTAATTATCTTGGAAAATGCAAAGCAGGGTAATCTTGTTTATACAGCACAAGATCAGAATCAGTGGTGTTGGATCCGAATCATTGTTTTGCCACAGTCTTTTATATGTGACGTAGAGTAAGTCATCTGACCTCTTCCTGTTTCAGTGCCCTTGGGAATATGAATATTCACATACTTTGCAGGGCTGTTCTGAGGTTTAAATAAATAAGGACTAAAGTGTTCTGTATTGCATCTAATGTCAGTCTCTTAGAATAGGGGCATTGCTAGAAGTGCAAAGGATTAGTTCAATTGTTGCTTTTGTGTGTGTGCATTAATTAACATTAAATTAAATTAACATTAAACTTTCATTTTGTTGGTATACAAAAGAAAAATGCATACAACAGACAGTTCCCACTCAGGAAAGCACCTTTGAGGATTCCTAATTGTAAGCACTTAAGAACATAAGTAGTGCCATACTGAGTCAGACCAATGGACCATCAAGCCCAGCATCCTGTCCTCCAACAGTGGCCAATCTCGATCATATGAGAGACAGTCACAATGGGCAATCCATTCCCCATTGTTCACTCCCAGCTCCCGACAGTAAGAAGTTCATCCCATAAGCAACTTGATTAATAGCCATTAATTAGTTCAGCTATGTCTTTTTTGAGATGGGTTGACCAGAACTGCACACAATATTCCAGGTACGGTCGCACCATCAACTTGTATAGAGGCATTAGGACATCCTCAGTTTTATTCTCTATCCCTTTGTGAATAACTCCTAACATTCTGTTTGCTTTTTTGACTGCTGCTGCACATTGGGCTGAGGATTTCAGTGTATTGTCCACAATCACTCCCAGATCCTTTTCCTGAGTGGTAACTCCTAGCTTAGTACCCAGCACTGTGTCCTCATAGTTTGGGTTATTTTTCTCTATGTGCATCACTTTGCACTTGTCCACATTAAATCTCATCTCCCATTTAGATGCCCAGTCACCCACTCTCATAAGATCCTGTTGCAGTTCTTCACATTCTGCTCGTGTTTTAACTAACGTGAATTCTATCCTCTAAGAATTCATATAATTTCCATTTGAAACTAGGCTAGCTATGCTTCTGGCTTTCACAGCCCCTTCTGGCAATAAGTTCCACAACTGTATTGTCTGGTGCGTGAAAAAGAACTTCCTTTTGTTCGTTTTGTTCGTTTTAAATCTGTTGCCATTTAACTTCAGAGTGTGTCCCATTATTCTCTTATTGTGAAAAAGGGCAAACAGTAGTTCCCTATTTACTTTCTCAATGCCACTCATGATTTTATAAACTTCTATCATATCCCCCTTTAGTCACCTCTGCTCCAAGCTAAACAGCCCCAACCTGTTGAGCATCTCCTCATAGGGAATTTGATCCATCCCTTTTATCATCCTCGTTGTCCTTCTCTGAACCTTTTCCAGTTCAATCATATCTTTCTTGAGATGAGATGACCAGAATTGCACACACTATTCAAGGTGGGATTGTACCAAAGATTTATAAAGCAGCATTATGATACTTTTCCTTTTATTTTCTATTCCTTTTGTAGTAATGCCTAGCATTTGGTTTCTCTTTTTGACTACTGCTGCACATGACCAGATGTCTTCAACAAACTATTCAAAATGACTCCAAGATTTTTCTCCTGAGCGCTTGCACTCTGATTTGAACCTAGAATTGTGTATGTATAGTTAGGGTTATTTTTCCCTATGTGCATCACCTTGCACTTACAACATTGAATTTCATTTGTCATTTTATTGCCCGTTCAGCTAGTCATGCAAGGTCCTGCTGTAGTTCCTCACAATCTGCCTGGGTCTTAACTGTCTTGAATAATTTGGTGTCAACTGTCAATTTAGCCATCTCCCCTTTTCCAGATTGTTATGAATATGTTAAACAATACTGATCTCAGTACTGACCTCTTGAGGCATCCCACTGTCTACCCCTCCCCAACCTGAAAAATTACTATTTATTTTTACCATTTGTTTCCTATGTTTCAACATTTGCAGTGTTTGCTGGATCAGGATACTATATGATAAAGAAAACTGAACAAATTCTCCTATAAAAAAGCAGCTCCTGAAGTGCTGTAGCTCAGTGTTTACCAGAAAGAAAGAAAAAAATCAATATCTACTACTGCCCTTTTCCCTGTCTTTACTGAAACAGCAGTGCAAAGATCAAGAGCTACTACTCAGCCAACAAGAAACTGAAAAATTGCAGCTGATGCTATGAGGCCAGCTGGTCAAATTTAACAGAAATAATCTTTTCTCAAGAGTCCCTGGTTATGGCCAGGGGTAGGAAAACCAATTTATTATTAATTATTATTATTATTATTATTATTATTATTATTATTATTATTATCATCATCATCATAAGCTTTTATATAGCGCCAGCGATGTACCTGGCGCTTTACAGAGAATAAGATAGACACAGTCCCTGCCCGAGAGCTTACTGCAACTCTGTATTATTGACTGCGAGCGTCAAGAATTAAGTAACAAGAAAAGCAATTTGGATAGGTATTTGGGTTAGGAATGAAACAGAACTCCATGGCAAATTCAGTCTCTGGGTGTGCTTTGCAATGAGGGCCACCATCATGTTAGTTGTCCTGCAACAGATGCTAGCATGGGATAGATTCCACCCATGGTGGAGGCTCAGGCTTGCCCTGAACATGACTCAAGAAAGTCTCCAAGTCACAGCCTGTGCTTAGCCTCCACCATGGCCGGGATATGGGGCTTAAACTTGGTCCTCGGTCTAGTGCTTCCTTCGGACCACATAAGTCTGGAAAAAAAAGCTAAGCATGTTCAGAAGGGTCAAATGGCCCCTTCTGAGTATGCGCAAACCTTTCCAAGATGGCACTAGTAGTGTCAGCACATTGCAGGTGCCATCTTGGAAAGGTCTGAGCATGTTCAGAAATCTCAGCATGCCCAGCTTCCACCCCCACCCCCAAACATACCTGGTTCATAGGATGGCACGTGTCGCTGGAGCCCCTCTGGAGGGTGAGTACTCTACCGCCTTAATCTCTGTTAGGCCCCCCCACTGCCTTGTTTCTGGTCCATTCCCTCCCCCAGCTCCCTCCTCAGCCCCTGCCTTCAGAAGCTACTCATGAGTATTCGCTGAGGGTCCTTGGCTCGGGCCAGTCCTCAGAATTTTGGCGAATACTCACCAGGAGTTTTTTCACAACTCAGTTCAGTGTTACTAGAATCTGACCACCTGATCGGGTGTAAAGCAGGCTTTCACAATTGAAAGCCCGCTTTACTGGACTGGTTCAGAGTCCCTGCCAGTTTCAGGTGCTATGGCAGCCCATCCATCGGGGGAGGGGGGAGGGGGAGCACTGGGTGCAGTGCAGTGGTGGGGCCAGGCGCACACACTTTCGTGCATCACCCCACTCTCCCTAGTGGCCCAGCCCCCAT
Source organism: Sphenodon punctatus (assembly GCA_003113815.1). Classification (NCBI taxonomy): domain Eukaryota; kingdom Metazoa; phylum Chordata; class Lepidosauria; order Sphenodontia; family Sphenodontidae; genus Sphenodon; species Sphenodon punctatus. Next base: position 1,511,080 of record QEPC01008469.1, on the reverse strand, counting down.
CACATTAGTTTGCGGTCTTGGCAGAATCCCGGCTGTGGTGGATAAATCCATGATGGCGGATGAACCATCATGTTTGAAAACACCCTCTGTTGAAACTGTTCCAGTGGTATGGAGACAGGCCGTAATCTGTCCTCCAGTTCACTGGAGCCCTGTTTTGGCATCTCTGGCCATCTACATATGCATAGCAATTCCTTTTAGTTTACTGTATATGTGGAAGATGGTGCCATCCACTGTAGCAGTAGAATGGTGCAATCTTGCGAAAGTGCAACAAGCAAAAGGGAATTACTGTGCATGTGGAGATGGCAGAGGAGGGAAGAGTCAGAATGTATGGCAAAGATCTGGCACAGACAAAAATCCATGTTGGATCTTGCAGCCACTTCTGAAAACATGGATTAGCTCTGTGAAGATGTCCTAATTTGGGTTCCAGTTTCTCCTGTTTCCTCACAGAGAACCCATGTAAAATTCCAACTTCTTCATACTTATTACTCATTTTCATGGTTGGCATCAGGTCAGGTTCTTGGGCATCTCTAAGGCTAATTTAGATTAGCCACAATTACTATTATAATTTATTACTATACTTCTTTTTCTTTTTTTTTCTTTTCGAATGCCATTGATTTTAAACAAGTACACCTTGGCTTTCAAGCTGTATGAGTTCAGAGAAATAAAATTAGTTGTAAAAATGGTGAGTATCTCCCCCTTAAATGTTCAATTAGCTTAACTGATAATCATGGTAAAGAAACAAACGCCAGGGAATGGAAAAGTCAAGTGTAGATATGTACCAGCGCACATCCATCTAAGAGTAGTGACATGAGTGAGGGTGAGTTAGTTTGCAAAACATTTTGAGACCTTCAGGCTCTGTTTATCTCAAAATATAATTACTACTTTTAGCCTTATAATATCAGATAAATGTATTCATTTTATTTATTTGGATTTTTACCCTGCTCTTCCCCCAAAGGCTCGGAATAGTTTACATCATACATATAAAATACAAAGATAAAACCCATAAAACCATATAAATTGCCCATAAAATACACCCCAAATCCTAGACACACCTGTTAAATGCCTGGCCAAATAACTAGGTCTTACATTGTCTCTGGAAAATGCTCAGGCTATGGCTTTGATGAACCTTCGAGAGAAGGAAGTTGTAAAGCTGTGGAGCAGCCACTGAGAACACCTGACTTTGCACTTCAATGTAGGAATGCTTTGCAATGATGAAACTTTCCAGAGAGCACCATTAGCTGATCTTTGAGGCTGTGAGGGGGCATAGGGCAGGGGGTCCTTTAAATATGTAGGGCTCAGGCCATTTAGGGCTTTATAGGTCAAAACAAGCATCTTTAATTTTTCCCAGAATACTATTGGATAGGGATGGGCGCCCAGAGGCAATTATGGCTCCATATCACAGATCCATAATTAAATTAATTAAAAATAAAAAAAGATTTAAAAAGTAAAATAAAAAAATAACCGCACATAAGCAAAATGGCCACTGGACTGCCTGGCCTTTCCTAAAATGGCAGTGGCAGTGTCACAGCCATTTTGGAAAAGGCAGCCAGTCTGTGCATGCACAAAATGGCCACTGTGCCTGTGCAGCCTGACTATCCTTTTTGAAATTGGCGGCGATGCTGCTACCACCATTTTGGAAAAGGTTTGAAGAACAGTCCAGTGGCCATTTTGCTCATGCGCACTTATGTGTTTTTTTTATTTAATAGATTTTAAACAGGACCAAAACATGCCTATTGTGGTTCGACATGAATGGATTCGTATTAAACTGTAACTGTCCGTTATGAGCATTTATGGATTAATATGAATCCGTGATGCCCATCCCTACTATCAGAAGTCAGTGCAGACTCTGGAGCATTAGTGTAATGTGTTTTCTAACACTAAAAACAGCATGCATGCTTACTTTAAATGTGATTGAATGAAACCAAAGAGATAGGAAGACTCTTTTTATTTCTGTTCAACAATATGATTATTTCTTATTGGAAAGTCCTATTACTCGTTTGTGTCAGCTACTCACACAGAGTTACTCAGGTGAGCAGTTGCAGTGAATTCATTGGGATTACTAGAATCAGTACTGATTGTGAACAAGATTTGAAATACTGGGCCATCAGTTTGAAAAATGAAGTCCCTCTGAAGTCATGTGACTGCTCTGGCAAGTCATCTGTATGAGGAGCTCCCACTGATTTTAAAGAGCGTGTGCAGATGGATTGCCGCCTTTACCCCACCTCTCTAACAAAAGCGACTTGAAGCGGCTTACAAATTTTTTTAAAAACCCACACAAATCCAATAAAAATAAATAAAATACAAAAATACAAACCATATAAACAATAAATAAGGTTTATTTTGTAAGGTTTAAAGATGTTTTCATTTCCAGATGCTCTGATTAATATGCCTTCTCTTCTCCCCTGTTAGTCCCTTCATCCCCCTCCCGCCTTCATAGGCTGTTATAGGCAGGGCCGGCGCCAGGCATGTGCCATATGTGCAGCCGCACATGGCCCCGTGGCCAGCTGGGGCCCCGCACTTGCCTGGCTGGGCAGTAGGCTGCAGCCAGTTTCTCCCCCAGTAAGTGATTCTTCCTCTCCTCCCTGGCTCCAGACCCCATCCCTCACCTGCCTCTGCCTTCTAGTAGCACAGCAAAAGCAGCGGGACACTTGATTGAGCTGGGAGATAAGGCTGTTTGTTTACAAACAGCTCCTCCCCAAGTGCTGATCAGAAGGTTGCTGATTTGTAAAGAAGGTTCTTCGAGATGGCTCCCAACATTCTCACAACTGGGTTGTGCACGCTCACCCTTTTCAAATAATAGACCACATAATGGTCTCGAGTTCCTCTAGTATAAAAAGAACCCTCCCCCTCTGAATGACAGTACCTTTCAACCCTTTCTAGAAATATAAGAAAAGAATTCCATGTGGGGCTGGATGGGTGGGTATTTGTGAGAATGTTGGGAGCCATCTCAAAGAACCTTGTTTACAAGGTAGCAACCTTCTGTTCTTCTTGGAGTGGCTCCTCACATGATATTTCTACATGGCTCCGCCGGGTGGGGAGTCCGTGGGCACACCAGTGCATGAGTGGGTATTGCACATGGCTGCACACGCATCCCCACTCACCTACCACTCATCCACACCCACATAGTAACCACCGTTTACTCCGGTGGTTTACATCGTTTACACCCACCGTTTACACCCACATAGTAACCACCAGTTGCTCCGTGTGTGAGGATGAGGTGGGGGGTGAGTGGGGATGCGTGTTAGGCAAGCGCACACGCACCCCCACTCACCATGGGCACGTGCACCACGTAATTCACACGGGGTTCCCCCACCTATGAACACACAGAAATCTGTGTGTTCATGGCTGGGAGAGGCCCAGGTAAAAAGGGCCACATTCTCACAGTTGTCTTACTTATACTATTTTAGGTACGAATTTAGGATGTAGAGCAATATCTATTCTGTCTTGGAAAATAAATCTGCAAATATGGTTCTGAGATTATTATGGCTGCTATTTCACTAACTCTTCTTAATGAAGTTATTGCTAACAGGAATACTGTCTTTAAACCCGCACCCCATAACCAGTTCATTTGC
>QEPC01008469.1:1449160-1507394 GCA_003113815.1 Sphenodon punctatus | reverse complement strand
GGTTATGGGGTGGGGGCAGCATGAACTGATTATGGGGGCACAACTGAACTGGTTATATGTCTCTTTTCATGGCATAATGTGCTTAATAAGCTGGCTGCATTTTGGGTGTCTTGTGTGTGTGATAGCAGCACCTCTGGACTGGTTCACTGCATGCGTGCACAAGCAGCACTGGCAGGAAGAAGCAACAGGCCCTGGAGGCCAGACTGGCTAAGCTCACCCCCTCCTCCAGTTAGGCAGTGGATGCAGTCAGTCTCTCTGTGCCTGCCTCACTGCCCACTTGGCTACCCCTGCAGTGGAACCACTTCTGGGAAGTGGTGGTAGACACTTGGCTGGGGAGGGGGGGAAGCATTAGGAGGCCATGCTTCTCCATGATTGCTTGGAGGGGTGGAGAATGGGAATCCTTCCTGTCCAGCGGGAGTAAGATTTATGTAAATTTATACATTTGCATAATTAGGTGGGGCCTAATTACGCAAATTAGGCCCCACACCAATACTTCGCACATGGCCTCACAAACCCTGGGGCCGGCCCTGGTTATAGGTGTCTGAGAGAGGGGAGATGGAGGAATCGATGGGGTGAGCAATGGAGGGTTCACACAGCAATGGCAGGTTCCTGTTTGTGTGGGCTTTGGTGCATGAGATAGGCATAAATGCGCTGGAGGTGATTTGAACCCTGGGGCTGCCCAAATGTCATTTGTGCATTAGAATAGTCAGTGTGGTAGCAAGGTCTTTCCCTCATGATGTGTTTAGATAGTTAGTTGCTGTGGTGGTATGGTTGTTTTTGAGGGGTCTTCCATGGCCCTGCTCTAGGAGTAGCTGGTGCTGGGAGTTGCAGTGCTGTCAACTCTTGTGTCATTAAGAGTCTTGGGCTATCTGATTATTTAGGTAAAACCCTAGCTCCCAGATTCATGTTATCCAGTGAGAATCTTCACTTTCTCATTTTAGAAAAAATAATTTTCTAGCCCTCTGGGGGTTGGGAAAAAATGGAAATAGAAATTTTAAAGGTCAATAAAGCAAATAAAAAGCATGCCAAAAATATTGGGTGCAGCCAGATGAGCCTGGCTGGGCCCAATCCCTGCACACCCTGGGAGGGGCAATCTGCCACACTGCAGGGCCAACATGGAGAGTAGGGAAGACTGTCTTTCCCATCCTCCAATGTGAAAACTTGGCAGGCAAGCTTCTGTTGCCTGTCCCACTGGTGGGCCAAAGTACTGTCCACGCACGCAGGTGCCCATCCACTATCCTGCTTTCAGCCATGATGTGACCAACTGGGAATGGTAACAGCACCCACCACTCAAAGCCCCACAGTGGACATTACTGTTGAATAGGACAGATGGGGACCAGGCAACCTCCGTCTTCTTTGGAGAATGTAGGGCATAGCAACCAGTTGCCCAAAGCATGGTGAACATTGGTACACGAACCACTGCATCTCATGGCAATGGTGCCCAAACTTGGGTAAGTCCGCCCAAATCATGCTAACATTTTGTGTGGTGGTACCCATAATTTTAACCCAGTCTCATGATTGGTTTTAAAGTAGAGGTTGGCAATAATATGACTGTGTCATACACATCTCTTTTGCACATGTATAAATGATTATTCAAGGTGCATGACAGCAGCATAATAGGCTCATTGAGTTTGTCCTTTCTGTGGAAGAAAGATATTAATGGTGACTCATGGAAGGTGAAGGATGACATTTATGTCTTCTACTCAGAATCCATTCAATCAATCAGCAAATGATCTTTTTCAAATATGCTTACCTTTGTAAAAGCCTTTAGTGTGCTAGTAAATTTAGATATATGATTCAGAAAAGCAGTACGCTAGAGGAAATGTATAATTTCCAGCATTATACAAAAAAAGGTAAAACAACGGATGCTAAAAATTAATAACAATATCTCTCTAATTAAAGTATTCATAAAACAATTAACATATTATACTTACAAAGTAGGAAATCTTCAATTTCTACTGTTGTTATTTCTTTGAGCTAGGATGAAAGACTCAGTCTGGTCTTCTACAATCTGGATTAAATAACATTAGGTGTTTTCAAACATATGTCCAGAGAAACATGAATTTTAAACCCTAATTTGGCAGCTAAGTATTGGCTAGCCACTTGCTCCAGCCCATACCCTCCATAATTTCTTTTTGCCAGGTACAGCAACCAGGGGCGGTTTCTATAAACAGGCGGCCGGGTGGCCACCCCCCAAGCCCCAACTCCCCCCGGGCTGCTCAAGCCTCAGCTAGGGCTCCTGCATGCAGACACACTCAAATACTCCACCGCGCACCATGCGCGGCGATCAGCCCTGGTGCCGCGGCAGGGTCCCGGCACTTCCTGGTGACCCGGCCACTTTCTTGCTATTGGAGAGCGGGCATGCGCACAGAGTCTTCTGTGCGCTGAGCACGTGCACCCGAAATGTACTCCACTGCCGCTGCCTGTAATTGACTAGCGCTGTCAGTTACAGGCAGCGGCAATGTGCTGCTGCCGCTTGATTATTACAGTTGGATTGGCTGAGGCTCCGGCATGCGCGATCGGATCCGTCCTCATTCATGGGTCATCACCCTCCCCTCGGCTCTGCTCTGCCCCCGCCTCTAGTTTTTTGTGTGCTGCCGCCGCTGCTGCTTACTATCGCCTCTGCTCCACGATCAGATCAGTTCCCCTCATTCACCCCCGGCTCTGCCTCTGCTCTGCCCCTCCCCCCCAATCACCAGTTTTAGGAGGTGGTGGTGGGCCCCACCACCTCCTAAAACTGGTGATTGGGGGGGAGGGGGCAGAGCAGAGGCAGAGCCGGGGTGTGTGAATGAGCCTGGGCTGTGTGTGTGTACTGTTGTGCTTACACGTCTACTTTATGAGTGTTTTACTGGGGGGAGGAGAGGAGGAGGAGGAGCGAGAGGGACTACTGGAGGGAGGGGTGATCATGAGGAAGAGGGCGGCACTGTTACAGACTTTACCAGAGAGTGAGAGCTCATGCTTTGGGCGCCATCCCTGTTGCATGGCTCTCTCTCAGGGCAGGGAGGAGGGTCTTTGCAAAGAGGGCTAAGCTGAGTTCCATTGAGTGGAGCTCAGTCAAAATAGGCAGCACCTGGGGCTCAGGAAAAACGCCCGTTTACAGTGTTGCCTTGAGGGGGAGGTTAGGTAGGCTCAGCGGGGGAGGCGTTTGAGGGGGAGCCTGCCAGCCAGCCAATCATTGGCCACCAGAGAGATTGGGAGGAGCTGCCAAGGTTGCCCACAAATTATTCATTGCATTTGCTGGGGAACTGTTGGCTTGGACAGTGGACAACTTGAACTTACTGCACATACTGCTGCTTAGAAAACTCATTGGTAAGATAAGATTGAATTATTATTTATTATTATTAACAAGAATTTATATAGCGCCAGCAGTGTACATGGTACTTTACAAAGTAATAAAATAGACAGGGTCCCTGCCCCTAGGGCTTACAATCTGAGAGACAGGAGCTGGGGGAGAGACTTAGGAAGGGGAACAGAGGGAGAGACAAGGGGTCTAACATTCATGAAGATGCGAGGTCTCAAGTGCACGTACTTGGCTTGGTTACGATGAGAATGACAGCAGGCAGGTCCATGTTGCAAGGATAAGGGTAAACCGATCGTAGGTATAGGAATAGTGGCTCAGCAGGATAAAGAGTCAGACAGAGCAGAGCGAAAGAGGTGAGTTTTAAGGAGAGATTTGAAGGTATGAAGGGAGGGGGCAAGGCGGATGTGGACAGGGAGGGAGTTCCAGGCATGGGGGGCAGCAAGTGAGAAGGGACGAAGGCGCTTAGGGGAGCAGGGAAGGCGTGGAAGGGTGAGAGAAGGGACAGAGGAGGAGCGAAGTGCACGGGCTGGAGTATGGAGGGCGATAAGTGCAGAGAGGTAGGGGGGAGCAAGGTTGTGAAGAGCTTTATAGGTGAAGACTAGGAGCTTGTGCAGGATTCGTTCAGGAAGGGGAAGCCAGTGAAGCGAAGAGAGGAGGGGCTGCACATGGTCGAAGCGACTGGCGAGGTAGATGACCCTGGCAGCAGAGTTTTGGACAGAGATGAGGGGAGAAAGGTGAGACCGGGGAAGGCCAGTGAGAAGGAGGTTACAGTAATCGAGGCGAGAGATGACCAGAGCATGAACAAGAGTTTTGGCAGACGAGACAGAGAGAAAAGGGCGAATCTTAGCAATGTTATGGAGGGAGAAGCGACAGGATTTAGCAACAGAGTCAATGTAGGGTTTAAAAGAAAGGGCTGAGTCAAAGATGAAGCCTAGGCTACGGGCTTGGGGGACAGGCAGGATGGTGACTCCATCAATAGTTATTGACAGTGAGGAAGGAGAGGAAGGATGAGGGGGGAAGATAAGGAGTTCAGTTTTAGCCATGTTGAGTTTGAGTTGACGTTGAGACATCCAGGTAGAGATGTCAGAGAGACAGTTGATGAGACGAGCTTGAACAGAGGGAGAGAGAGAGGGAGTAGAGAGATAGAGTTGAGTGTCATCAGCATAGAGGTGGTATTGGAAGCCATGGGAGGCAATGAGTTTGCCTAAGGATGAGGTATAGATCGAGAAGAGGAGAGGGCCAAGAACAGAGCCTTGAGGAACACCAACTGAGAGGGGGAAGGAGGAGGAGGCGGAGTTGGAGAGAGACACATTAAAGGAGCGGTCAGAGAGGTAGGAGGAGAACCAGTTATGGACAGAGCCACAAAAGCCAAGGGAGTGAAGGGAATCCAGCAAGAGTGAGTGGTCAACAGTATCGAAGGCAGCAGAGAGATCAAGGAGGACAAGAATGGAATAGAGACGTTTAGATTTAGCCACCAGAAGATCGTTGGTGATCTTAGCGAGAGCAGTTTCAGTAGAATGAAGGGGGCGGAAGCCAGATTGGAGGGGGTCAAGGGAGGAGTTGGAGGATAGGAAGTCAAGGCAGCGGGAGTAGACAACACGTTCAAGCAGCTTGGAAGCAAAAGGAAGGAGTGAGACAGGACGATAGCTAGAAGGGTCAGAGGGGTCAAGAGTGGACTTTTTGAGAATAGGAGAGACTGTGGCATGTTTGAAGGCAGAAGGGAAAGAGCCAGTAGAGAGGGAGAGGTTGATGATGTGCAGGAAGGAAGGGGCGACAGTGGGAGTAATGGAGGTGAGGAGGCGGGAAGGAATGGGATCAAGGGGGCAAGTGGAAGGGTTGGAGGAGGAGAGCAGAGAGGAGATTTCCTTAAGGGAGGCAGGGGAGAAGGAGGACATGAGAGAAGGAGGGGGAGGAGGGAGAGGGGTGGGAGTGGGAAGAGAGGAGTGGGAAGCGATGTCGAGGCGGATCTTGTCTATCTTGGAGGTGAAGAAGGAGGCAAGATCCTGAGCAGAAAGGGAAGAAGGAGGGGGAGGACAGGGAGGCTTGAGGAGGGAGTCAAAGGTAGAGAACAGGCGGCGAGGGTCCCGAGAACAGGACTCAATGCGGGAGGCATAGTAGTGTTGTCTAGCAAGGGAGATAGCAGAAGTAAGGGTGGAGAGACAGAATTTGAAGTGAAGGAAGTCAGCGTGAGAATGGGATTTGCGCCAGAGTCGTTCAGCAGCACGAGTGCAAGAACGGAGGTGGCGGATACTAGGGGTGAGCCAAGGACGGGGGTTGTGGGAGAAGGCAGGGCGGGAAGAGAGAGGGGCATGGGAGTCAAGTGTGGAGGAGAGAGAGGCGTTGAGAGCAGAGACAGCGGAGTCAGGGGAGGAGGAAGAGAAGACTGTAGGAAGAAGGGGAGAGAGAGAGGAGGCAAAGTCCAGGGGATCAATAGCTTGAAGGTCACGGAAGGGGCGTAGAGAAGGGGAAGAGGAGGGGGGACAGTGGGAAATGTTGAAAGAGGCAAGGAAGTGGTCTGATATAGGATGAGGATCGAAGGAGAGATCAGCGACAGAGCAGTTTCTAGAGAGGACAAGATCAAGAGAATGGCCATTAGTATGGGTGGGGGAGTTGGTCCAAAGGTGGAGGTTGAAGGAGGAGGCTAGGGAGAGGAAGCGAGAGACTGAGGGCTGAGATGGGTCATCAACATGAATGTTGAAGTCACCAAGGATGAGAGTGGGGATATCAACAGAGAGGAAGAAAGTGAGCCAGGACTCAAAGTCAGAAAGAAAGGAAGAGAGAGGACCAGGGGGACGGTAGATGACAGCAACACGTAGATGGAGGGGGGAGTAGAGGCGCACGGAGTGAGCCTCAAAGGTATGGAAGGAGAGAGAGGGGGGAGGAGAAATTGGTTGGAACTGACAGGATTTAGCAAGAAGGAGGCCCACCCCACCACCCCGTCCTTCAGGGCGGGGTTGGTGAGAGAAGGAGAGACCCCCACAGGAGAGGGTAGCAGGCGTGACAGAGTCCGAGGGAGTGATCCAAGTTTCAGTAAGGGCAAGGAGCTGGAGGGAGCGAGAGAGGAAAAGATCATGGATATAGGGAGCTTTACTGATAGATGAGCGACAGTTCCAGAGGGAGCAGAAAAATGGTAGTTGATGAGGGGGGAGGCAAGGAATAGGGATAAGATTGGGAGAAGGGGAGCGTTGTGGTAGGCTAGAGACAGGAGGAATAGGGATAAGATTGGGAGAAGGGGAGCATCGAGGAAGGCTAGAGACAGGAGTGGAAGGGGATCAATGAGAGAAGGTAGCCAAGGGAGAAAAGGATGTATGGGGGAGGTTAGAGAGTGGTGATCGGTTGGGGGGAGCAAGAAGCTGGGAGGAGAAAAGTAGAGGGAGAAAAAGATGGACAGGAAGAGGAGAAGGAGAGGAGGGAAAGAAAAGGCAAGAAAATAGGGCACACATGTTAGTGAGTAAGATAGGAGGGGGAAGTACAGTAGAAAAGAAATGGAGAAAAGTACCTGTAAGGCGCACGCCATTAGGCCCGCTGGTCGGTGGAGCTTGAGGTGGCAGGAAGGCCAAGCCCCAGGAGAGTCATTGAATATGAATTCCCTTTCCCTTCCCAGAGACCCCTTTGCCAAATGATGTAGAGCCTTTGCGTGTCTGGTCCTGTCCATATGCTACTGCTGTTTCAAATGGCCTCAGGCTCTGCCGATTTTCCTTCCTAATTGTCTGCTGTTTTCTGGCAGTGGTTTGGGGTTTCTTTCTGCTAGGGAACCGGGTGGGGGGGTTGTACGTACATGCATTTGAACCACGTATGTGGTTTCTCTGCTTGAGTTTGTTTGGATTTTTCTGTGAAGGTTGCAATGTCCAGATCCACTTGGGGCCATGTGCTTCCCAATCCCTGCCCTGCTGCTCCCTTCCTGGCCTGGCGACATGGCAGACTAGCAGCTACTGCTGTTTCAAATGGCCAGGCCTAGTCTGTTGTGCTGAGTTTTTTCTCTCCCTCACACCAGTCCACTCCTAATTGCCTGCTGCTTTCTGGTTTGGGGGGTATGGTGGGTGGGTGGGTTGTATGTGCAATGGATGGTTTCTCTGCTTGAGTTTGATTGGATTTTTCTGTGAAGGTTAAAGGTTGCAAGCATGTCCAGACCCACTCGGGGCCATTTTGTGCTTCCCTCCCTGCAAATCGTGTACTTTCTGCATAGGAAACTTTAAGAAGTGCTTGCTCTTAACACCTGGAGCATTTTTTCTCACCATTCTGTAGTTTTTAAGTATCTTAAGGGGCTTTAAAGCATTCCCAGCTTTTGAGGAGATGGGTAGGTTTTCATACGTATGTGTTGCTTTTGCCCAAATTTGTTGTCGGTCTAACTTACTCTCTAAAATGTATGTAGAATCTATGGCAGCGGACACTGAACTACCCATAGGGAAGGTATCCATCCTGTTTCTGAAGATCACCTACAGAAGCAGGTAACTTTCCCCCCCATGGCATGGTTCAGTGGAGGGGGGTGGGGGAGCAAGCTTGCAGATTTACTGACACTTCTGCAAATCATTTGCAAGGGGGAAAGGTGTGTGTGTGTGTAACATGTTATGTGATGGAGAAAACCCCAATATTTTGTCTTGTCCTATAGTACCCTCTGCCATCTTGGACACTATTAAAGAGTTTATAACCTATAGTTACCCCGTCATGCTAGGAATGCTTGCTTTACCTTTAATATTAAACAGACTCTGGTTCTCCTCAAATAAATAAGCCCTACCTTTGAAGATTACCTTGTTTACAGGACTCCTCCTTTATACAATTGGTTTCGGCCTAGATTAGACCCTCCTAAACCTCCCTAATTCCTTTCTTATCTGAACTTAGAAGTGAACTGTCCCTTCTCTAAATAATGAGTTTAAGAGTTATGTGGTAATGGTCCTAAAGTGCGCCGATGCGACAAAACCATATATGGGCCCTCCGCCCAAGGATTTCAGTATAAAAGTATAGTACTCTTTGTTGTAGGGGTGCTCGGGATTCCTTGATCCTAGAGGCCCACAACGCGTTGTGTAAATCTGCTGAATAAAGAGTATTTGCTGTTTGCAGCTGCAGCCTCCTCGTTTCAGATTTTTACCCATGGAAAATCCTCGTCATTTGCTTTCATTCAGGACTTGTCTTTGCACCCATTGTAGTCCAGTGCATAATGATGACTCATAGCTTGCTGCGATACAATTCCCAACAATCTCTCACCAAATATGTTAAGATCAGGAAAGGGTCGCTTTTTCTTGCCTTTATAGATTTTCAAAAGGCATTTCACTCTGTTCCACGGTTAAAGTTCTGGCATAAACTGCATCAACTTGGCATTGATGATCACTTACTCGCCCTACTCATTTTTGTACACTCAGAAAATTATGCAAGGATTAAATTGGGGGAGTGGATCTCTGTCAAAGCCAATACGAATTCAGAAAGGCGTTAGGAAAGGCTGTATTCTTGCCCCACTGCTCTTTACACTGTATCTTAGTGATCTTGTAGACAAACTAGCTTCCCCTTTATGCCATCCACCTAAGGTCAAAGACAAATCTTTAACTGCCCTGATGAACGCCGATGATATTGTATTGTTGTCACAAACCAAAAAGGGGCTTTGTAAAGCATTAGAGCATTTAGTTGAATACTGCACAGCAAATGAGTTGAAGATTAACCCACGTAAATCTCAGATTATGGTTGTGGGGAAAAAGAAGGCTTGCAAGTATAAATGGTTTATCAAAGGCGAGCAGCTCTCGCAAGTCAACTCGTATGTATATCTGGGCATTGCCATATCTGATAATACTTTATGGGGTCATCACCATAAGTTGATAGAATTGAAAGCTAGGGCAGCCTCTAATGGAATTTTAAGGTTAGCTGCGCACTCAGAGGGAATAGACACTTCAACTATCCTGGATGTATTCAGAGCAAAGGTGCAATCTTTGTTGACCTTTGGCTCAGAAATCACTTTAGGGTCTGACCTAGGGTGGGAGAACAGAACAGAGTTCAGAAATTCGGTTCGGTTCAGTTTGAAATTCAAGTTTGGTTCGGAAGTTCGGTTCGGGCGACCGAACAGACCAAGTTCGGTCGAATTCCGAACTTCCGAATCGCGTTCAGCCATTCAAAACCAGGGTTTTTGGTGTGTGTTGCCATTAGGGATGGGCGAACAGAATGGAGTTCGGAAATTCGGTTCAGTTCGGTTTGAAATTCGAGTTCGGTTTAGATGTTCAGTTCGGTCGACCGAACAGACTGAGTTCGGTTCAAACTCCGAACTTCTGAACCGCGTTCGCCCATCCCTAGTCTGACCCACAAATCCTCGAAGTAGTACAGAATATCTTCTTAAGGAAGATATTAAGAGTGCCACAATGTGTTCCAGCTACAGTACTCTAGGTCGAGACGGATATGTTACCTATTGGCTGTTTATATAGACAAGTGGTGCTTAATTATTGGCTCAAAATAAGTAATCGGACTGAATCCTCCTTGCCTGTCCTTTGTCTGAAAGAAGAACTGGAATATGATGGGACGCCAGCCTATTCCTGGCTCTCCCAAATAGCACTTTATTTAAAGTATGCAGGCATAACTTTTTCATGCTTTTTGGGGAAGGATGTAACCATGCAAAAAATCTTGATGCAACAAAGATTAAGTGACATCTCAAGGCAGGAAGACATGGCCGTATTGGCTTCTTGGAGGGTTGCTCCCTGGCTAGGCTCTTTTAAGAAGTCTCACAAGTTTGAATTATATCTAGATGCCCTTACCAATGTTAAGCTGCTTAGAGCCTTCACACAACGGCGCCTTCAGATGTTCTCTTCAGCTATTACGCAGGAACGTTATAGCAAAACACCTTACAGAGAAAGACTCTGCTCCTGTATGAACTGTGAGGTAGAGGACTTATCGCATTTTATTTTTAAGTGACCTCAGTTCGAGAACCTAAGACGATCCTGGCTTACTTCGTTATGGTAAGAGAGGGAGTATCTGCTGGTAAGCCGGAAAATAGACATGCTTTTGTCTACTAGTGATGTGAATACCATGTTGGCACTCACTTCCTTTGTTTTGCTAGCTGACAGACAACGGGATAAAGAGTAGATATTAATTGAGAGTCGAGTGATGTACGAGCATTGTTTGTAAAGTTTTGTATTTTGCTTATTTTCTTTGCTTGATGCAAGGCATTAATTGTCATAAATGATGAACTGTTTTAGTTTTGTTTTCTTTGGCCATGGTGTAAGCTAGTGCCATCCAATAAACTTACTTACTCCCAACAATCTTCTCTTATTTTGCAGGACAGAAACATCGAAGAGCGAATTGCTAAAAATGAACACCGCAGATTCACTGCTGGCAAAGCCATTCTCACAGCTCTTATGCTGAAAAATATCAGGTGAAAGAACTGGGACCTGACCGTCCAGATCTTCAGCTTGCGCAAGCTTCCCGTGACAGAGGGAAGGACACGCTGGTTCAGCACAGCATGGTATGAGAAGAAGAAGTGCCTGTGTGGCAGCTTTTCCAAGACTGCATTGTTTTGTTTTCCATGTTTGCTGTTCGGGGGTGAAGTGGTGTGGACCAAGACTGGAGTGAAGGACTTAAAGCATCTAGCAGAGAAGATAAAGAAGCATGATGAATGCAAAGGTCATATCAATAACTGCTTCAAGCTTGCAGCATTTGGTAAGACCAACATAGTGGCACAACTGGATGAAGAATTAAAAGCACTAGAAGCCTTGTGAGCACTAGAAGGCACAATGAGGAAGTTGACAACAACCGGTACATTCTGTCTAAAATAATTGATTGTATTTGGTTCTGTGGTGCTTTTGAGTTGGTACTGCATGGCCATGATGAGACTGAGGACTCCTTGAACCCAGGAGTGTTTAGAGCCTGGGTTGATCTTATTGGCAGCATCGATTCTGTGATGGAAAAGCACTTGAAAACTGCCACAGTTTTCAAAGGCACTTCCAAAACGATCCAAAATGAACTCCTAGACTGCATGCTCACAGTGGCCAGGGATTTCATTATCGAGGAGTTGAAAAACAAAGAATATGTGGCTATTCAGGCTGATGACACAACAGATGTGTCAACTCACTGCCAGTCAGTACTCATTTATTGGTACATTGATGGCCGAGGCTCAGCTGTGGAGCGTTTTTTTAGTTCAAGTTGCAAGACTCTTGTACAGAAACCATTGCCACAGCATTGCTGCAGCAGATGAATACTGTTTTCACACAGGACGAGGATAAACAGAAAGTGATTGCTCAGAGCTATGATGTTACGAGTGTTATGCATGGGCAGCATGGGGTGTGTGTGTCCAAAAGACCATACAGGATATATACCCAAATGCTCATTATGTACACTGCTATGCACATCAACTAAATCTGATAATGCAACAAGCTGTGTCCCAAATAAAAAAGGTGCAAGTATTTTTTTGCAGATTTGGGTATATTAACAACCTTTTTTTCATCATCTCCAAAGAGGACAGAGGTTCTGGATATAATAGTAAAGAGAAGGCGCCCCAGAGCACCTGCCACATACTGGAACTTTAACCTTAGGACAGCAAATGTAGTTTATGAGCACCAAGAGGATCTAATACAGTGCTTCAACCACATAAGAAGTGGTAATTTTGATGCCAGTGCAACTTGTGAGGCATGGGGATTTGGTAGAAAGTTGGAAGAGGATAGGGAGTTCCTTTACTTCCTGTTTTTATTCCATAAAATAATGCCTCACGTTAAGATGCTTTATAATCAACTGCAAAAGAGAGAGAATGACTCTGTAAGTGTTCAGACATTTACTACAGAGTTTGTCAGCAGCATCAGTAGAGTGAGAGTCTCTATTAAGGATCTGCGCTCTGAATTGCCAGAGCAATCCCAGCTCCTGAGAGGTAGCACTATAGATAGCCTGGATCAAATTGCAGTTGAAGTTAGCGATATCATAATTTCACATGCAAAGGAACGATTTGAGTTCACAAAGCACCTAGTAAGTACAACATTATTACAGGGGGCTCTTTTTGCAGAACACAACCAACACTTTCCAACGTGAGCATTGAATGAAACAGCGGATGCCTACCCTATGCAACACAAAGACATACTGAGGATGGAACTTTCTGTTTTGTATGATAAGAAAGATCTGTATGGTATGAAGGATGCCTCAGAGCTATGCAGGAGGGGCGGGATATAAATGCTTTGAAATAAATTGAAATAAAAATAAATACTTCATACATTGCTGGACAACAAGCTGCAGGACAGCTTTGCCGAAACTTTGAATCTAGTGAGAATTGTCATCACAACACCAATGACAACAGTGGAATCTGAACGGTCTTTCTCAGCTCTACAGAGAATAAAGACTTTTCTGAGGGACACAATATCAGCAGAAAGACTCAATGCATTGACAATGTTGTCAATAGAGAAAAGGTTGATTCAACGAATACCTGACTTTAACCACAGGACAACTGAACAGTTTGCACGTCTCAAAGACCATTGAGTGCCATTGCTGTACAAGCGATAGACCACCTGTATGAGTGTTTGTATTTGGAGTGCATGGGAAACCCTTTCAGGTGCTTGACTGGTGAGGCAAAGGAGCTGGCAGGAGGCGAGTTTGCTGTTTGAGTTCTTGGCTGGTTTGTGGGTGGGTGTCTTTGGTTGTGGTTTAGGTTGTGTTTGGGGGAGGGTGTGAATGTTTGGTTAATGCTCTGTTTGGTTAATAAACCCTTGCCTTGAGTCCAAAACTTGTATTCTGTGTGGTTGTTTTACTTCTTGATTGCATATTATTATTAAGCATTTATATAGTGCCAGCAGTGTACCTGGCTGGTGCTTTACAGTTGTTGGGAGACAGGTCCCTGACCCAGCGGGCTTACAATCGAAGGACAAGGATGAGGGGAGCACAGGGAGAAACACACCCATTCCAGTTTTTTTACACATGGGGAACCAAGTTTGTAAACGTTCATATTAACTTGAAAGTTGGCTAGACTCCGCCTACCTTTGGCTAGGCCCCGCCTACCATTGGCTAGGCTCCACACCTAGGCCTGCCGGATGGCCGGCCTTACTGCTCCAGCACCCCACAAACCTCAAAACCCACCAGCCGCCACTGACAGCAACAGGTTTTGTTATCTTGTACCCAGTAATGTAAACTTTGTACTTGGGTTCAGAAGACAAAGGGAGTAATTAAAACCTCATTAATCCAGCAGGGGAAAGAGCTGTGACTCATTGCTGAGTGGTGGGTTGGGGCACCCTTTTCACTTTAACAAATTTGAGATAAGGTTCTGTCAAAGAACAAAGAAAGATAACATTAAGGCAGGAGGGAGCTGTGTGTCAGGGAGCAAGATGAAAACAAAAAAGCTAGGAAGGCTGTGAGTGTGTTTGTGAAAGATAATTTTTTAACTGCTGAAAGGAACTGCCATTGCTTCTCTCTGGGATCCTCTGAGTGAATTTAAAACTAAAACTTTATAGCCAAAGTCAATGCACCCATTTAAGAATTTTGATTTTTTATGGTTCTGTGTTGTAACTTGAACCATCAGTCCTACATATACAAACATCATATGTGTATGCAGTCTCTCACACAAACATCCTTTTTTTCTAGCTCAGCCTCAAAGCTGGGATATTACTAATGTTAACAAATACACACTCATTTGTGTATATTGGTGTGGCATGAAGTATAACTATTTTTTGCTGTCACGTGTTGGAGGGTATGTTGCCCTGCATGGCTGGGCCTGAATGATAAGCACCAGTACAAAATTGCTGTGGGGTCTAAACAGGGACAAGTGGAGAGAGCACAGTGGCAGCAGAGAGCTGTTCCTGAATCCTGCCATTTTCTCCCCACCTATCCACATCCTCCGAGTTCTAGAGAACAGTTGCAGGTCCCCAGGAGCAGCTGCTGTACCTACCACTGTTCATTGATACTCCCTGGAACCAGGGGCTTCTCCTGCTCCCCCCAGTCCTAAGACTAGCTTTTAAAATAAGATCATAAATGTAACTGTCTCAGCATAAGAAATGGTCACACACTACTCTAGCTAGCAACAGTTATCAAGGTTACAGTTATTGGTCTGAGTCAGTTCTTTCAAATTTGCCTACACCTCTTCTCTGCATCCTAAATGACTTTTAAATAAAGCTGCACCAACATAAGAGAGTCTAAGGATAATTTCAGACGTTATGAAAATGCCTGTCACCACAGTGAACCCCAGTGGATTCTCTGTGGTGGTGGCGTTTCCGTGAACGTCAGTTTGGTCCCGGCCAGATTTTCACCACAGTGAACCTCCGGCCGGGATCAAGCTTCACCATGGTTCTCAACCTCCGGCCAGCCGGAGGTCGAGAACCATGGTTAGAGTGTCCACGATACGGGATGGGCCAAAAGTAACATGTGATACCTCTGGCCCATCCCGGATCATGGCCCCGACCGCAATATGGGATCGGGTGCAGCGGCCTCATTGGCCGCTACGCCCACTTGTCTCCCCGAGGACAGGCGGCTGGGGAGCACGGGGGGGCGGGGCTGTGCGGCCGCATGTTGCACCGTGCAGTCCCGCCCCCTGCCCAATCCCTGGTAGCGATCAGGCTGGCACGTCTAAAGGACGGACGGCCTGATCATGGACCGGAATCCGAGATGGATCCTGTTCCGGGGTTCAGCGTGACGGGCCTCCGGGCCCATCACGTCTGAAATTATCCTAAGTGTGTTTCTAGTCTGAAAAGCATCGGAGTGCATGCCTAACTTTTAAGCATGTATGTAAGTCCCACTGAGTTCAAGAGATCTCAGTCACACGTGTACGCTTAGTAAGCACCCCTTTACAAGCAAGGATGGTGTCCTGATTTGGATAAAGTGAGAGCTATGATTTATGGAGACTGAGAAGTAAAACAACAAGGGTTGAAAAACTTTTAAGCTAAACAAAAGTTTATATGATTGATATGTTGTTTTTACTCAGGTGCTTTTATGATTCAAATGAAATAATTCCAGCTGATTTTTTAGGTCCACTAGTGATTTCTATTGCAGCATGCATATTTTAAAAATAATACTTCCTATGCTAAAAATACTGCAACAGTCTTATGACTGCATGATGCCAGCTTGTCACATACTGGGTTTTGTATTGCCTGATGTTCTGTGGAATTTACAGAGCCACCAACCTACACATTAACTAAACAACAAAGCAGGCAAATGATATTCACCTAAATCTTATGAAGATTATTGGACCAAATTCTGATTTCTCTCATGCTAGTACAAATCTGGTTGGTTCATGTGTTTAAACAGACCTGATTTTACCCCTAAAGACCTACAGTAAATTGCAATAATTCAGTGCAAACATTTCATCTGTGTAAATCACAAAACATTCAGTATTATCTGTTTATATCAGAGCTCTGGGAAATCTAAAATTAACATTATATTCAACTTTGAAATTTCAGACAGAGTTCTGCAGTGTTCTGCACATGGAGGATGGGGGAAATAAATACCAATAGCCTCACAGGTCTGTTATCCTTTTGTCTCTGCTCAATGGAAGTGGATTTTGCCTTCAGGTATGCCTTAGGTCAGAACTAATGAACACCAGGCATGCAGGTCATAAGAAGGATAAAAACACACAGACTATTAAGTCACTAAACTATTCAGTGCACTGATGGATAGCTTTGAAAGACAGTTACTCACTAGAACAGTTCATTTCATGACAGCTGGAGAGGCTGTTGGATTGGCAGTTCTAGTAAACACAGTATCAAAGACACAATCGCATTAAACATGTTAAAAACTAATATTTTTTTCTGCCCTTTCTGCTCAGTTTTCACAATGGAGAGAAGTAAATATTGAAGTGCATGAGGGATTTGTACTGGGACTGGTGTTATTTAACATATTGGTTAATGGCCTGGAAAAGGGATCAAACTGGCAGCTGACACAGTTACTCAAGGTAGTTAAAACCTGTATGATATATAATAGGTACATAAAATCTTTTCACGATGCATTATATTCAAAGTTTAAATCCAAGGAATTTCTAGGTATCTTTGAAATTAAGGAGGACGGTTCTTTAGATGCCTACCTACAGCCAGCCTAGCTTTAAGTCCCCGAGTTTGAAAATGTTGGCTATAGCATTTCCGGATACTGCAGTCATTCCTCATGATGGGGCCGATCCCTTGCCCCTTGTACACGTGCATGCACGCATGTCACTAGAGAACACATTGTGCCATGCCATTGTGCAGGACCTGCATGGATACCATGTGGATCCCACTTGGGATTGAGGACATTGTCCTTATTGTCTTTACTATTTTATGGCAAAATTGCAGAACAGTGGAAGAAATGTATGATTGTTTAAATCAGAGTAGATACAGTCACACAGTAAAACAAACTAAAAGGAGGAAGGGGATTTAAAATATTGCTAAATGATATCCAAGCCCATTTCTTCAAGTCATCATTTTACTATGGCCATTTTTACACAGACGGAGGTGTCATGGGGAGATGGGTGTTTGGCCACGGTGGGTAGAGGTGGGTGTGTGTCCCACACACATGGACACACACCCACCTCCACCCATTTCCACCCATGGGTAGGGATGGGTGAACGTGGTTCGGAAGTTTGGAGTTTGGCCTGAACTTGACCTCTTCGGACAACTGAACTGAACTTCCGAACCGAACGCTCAAACTTCTGAACAGTTCCGAAAAGTTTGGATGAGTTCGGAGGCAGGAAAAACATGACTTTAGGTGGGGAAAACATGACTGGAAGGGGGAGGCAGCTGAGGAGCAGACTGCCTGGCACCAGGGGTGGTTTCAGGGCCAAAAATACCGATAACGAAAAAAATTCGGTTTTGGTTTCGGTACCGATAGCACTTTTTTGAATGTTTGGCCGAGTTTGGATGAACCAAACTCCGCCGAACCCGGGTTTCGAACCGAACGTCCGAACATCCAAACGGTGTTCTGTTCGCCCATTCCTACCCACGGGACCTCCTCTGGTTTTCCAGAGAGCCCTGTGTGTGGGTGATGGGTGGAGGTGGGTGTATGTCGGGAGCGCACATGCATAAAACCCCACCACCTATGGTGTTTATATGGGCGCACACCCGGCACACACTGATCCACCCACCCACCACTGGCCATTTACATGGATGCCACCACCCCCAACACCTGCCGGAACACTGACCCGGAGGATGGGTGGGGGGGAGGGCATCCATGTAAAAATGGCCTATATTATCCAATACTGACAAACATAACAAATAAAGACAGGACTTGTAATATTTTCCTTTCCATATCATTGTTGTGCAAATGTTAAAATGCATTTAAAATCTGCTTGTCTTTGTAACCTCCACTGATCCCCCACATATGGAGCAACGGGCACCAATGGCGGATGCTCCATGCATGGAGATGGGTGGACGTGGGTGGGTGTCCGTAGGATGGGTCGCCCATGCACCACCCATTCGCTGCTGCCTCTACCCATGTCCCACAAACAGGTTCTGCGATTCCTGTGAAAATAGCTATAGAGTGCTTTTAGACAGATGGCAGCTCCGTTTCTGCTTGAGTCAGCTGCTTTCCCCTGGGTTGGTTGGTCTGTGTAGAGGCGCCTGCCAGATCTGCAAAATAGAGCAGAAGGGCATCCCCACCAGTGGTGCTCTGAAACATCCTAGAGCACACTGTATGGAGTGGGCTGTTCAAACCCAGGGTAAGGGCTAAAAGTGGAGCTGCTGTCTGTTTTCTGGGTGGACCCATGCTTCAGCTTCATATCCAGCCAGCAATTGCCTGGGTCAGGCCACGGAGTTGCAGCCACCAGCCTAGAGCATCAGGTGAACAGTCGCAGCTCTATGCTGCAGGTGGTGCACAGGCAGACTGCGGCCTGGGGACATTCGCTGGTCTGTCTAAACTGTACCAAAGTGGAGCTGTAAATAAACAGATGTGGGGGCGGACCCTTGGAGCAGTTCCAGGGGCAGGCAGCCTCTACATCCATCTGTTTACGCCCATAGCTTCAGATCTTAACTGAAATATTTAATATGTTTAGAAAAACTAATAATCCAAATAGTATAAGCATCCAAATCACCTCGAAGTTGGATTACTGCAATGTGCTCTATGTGGGGCTGCCCCTGGCGATGGTTCGGAAGCTGCAACAGGTGCAGAATGTGGCGACCCGTCTTCTGACCGGGCCAGGCCATAGGGAGCACGTAACACCAGTTCTCTGAGCTCTGCACTGGTTGCCTATAGCATTCCGAGCCCGATTCAAGGTGCTGGTTTTAGGCTTTAAAGCCCTATACGGCTTGGGCCCCTCCTATCTGAGAGACCTCCTCACTCCTTGGGTCCTGGGGCGATCCTTGCGGTCCACTGGGGGCACCTTCTCGGAGGTCCCCGGGGTTAGCCGGAGGGTCACGATGGAGAGGGCATTCTCAGTGGTCGCACCGCGGCTGTGGAACTCCCTCCCGGAGGAAGCTTGACTGGCTCCGAGTCTGCTGGCCTTCCGTCGGCCCTGTAAGACCTGGCTGTTCATCCAGGCCTTCGGTGAAGGGAGTGGGTAGGGCTGGGGGAGACGGGTAGTGGGCGGGGGGTTGGGTTAGGTTAGGGAGGGTTTGGGTATGGGTTATTTTAATCTGGGGGTTTTAGGTTGTTTTAATTGTATTTTAGTCATGTGTTTTAAAATGTTGTTAGCCACCCCGAGATGCTTGTAGCAGGAGGGGGCGGCATATAAATGTTAATAATAAAAATAATAAATAATAAATAACATTCTGAAATATCACCATAATCTAAAGGTGATTCACCAGGATACTAACAAAACTGAAGAATGTAATTAAGAACAGATGTTATGTCTCATGCTGGTTTTGATGCAGAACCCAAAATAGCTCATGTGGTATATTTGTCCTAATTAAGTATTAGATCATGCCTATTAAATGCAGCTCCACAATGGAGACAATGTCAACATGCAGCATCTCAGAAGGAGCACTGGAATTATGCTTCCTATTGGTGCGGATCCGTGGGCCATTGTGTAGGGGGAAATGGATAGGTGTCTAAAGAGGACTCTCCTCAGCCAGTACATTCTTTACATTATTTGCTAGACCATTTATAATTGCTTCATGACTTACAAGTTTATAAGAAGCCTTCCCTCAGTCTAAGATGTTGTTAATGAACTGCAGCAATATATCTAAGATCTTTTCACTACTCAGTTTGGCTGGTCGCACACAAGCAGTGCATCTTTTGTTAGATGCTCCTTTTATGTGATAAGTAAAATAATTATTGTGGTTTTACAGTATGTTGTGATTCTGAAAGGTTAAACATGCCACTACCAAGTTTCTTCCACAACAATAGAAGTCACTACACATTTCACAAGATATTTTCACAAAGTAAATCCATTTTGAAAGTCACATGAATATCCATAATGGGAAAATATTTTCTCTATTGGTTTTTCTCCCCCTCTTCAAATTCCATCCCACAGCTTCTCAAAGCAAAATACACAGGCACACACACACACACACACAGGATGACAACAGATGTGCAGGCAACATGGAATCTCCCTGGCCTGGGTCAGTGTGGGAAACAGCAGCCATCATTCTCTGGGTCGGGGAGGGACACTAACCAAATGTGTCCATGACCAGAGAGCCATCTCACTGCCTGTAGGCCCTGGGTGGGAGGGGCACAACAGATATGTGGGAGGTTGGCCCTGCCCCACCCCCAACCCCCGCCATGTAGGGATGGGCGAACAGAACCAAGTTCGGAAATTTGGTTCAGTTTGAAATCGAGTTCGGTTCGGAAGTTCGGTTCGGTCGACCAAACTATTTGAGTTCAGTCCGAACTCCGAACTTCCGAACAGAGTTCAGAAATTCAAACCCCAATGAACTAAATGGAATATTATCTTATAGGGATCCCCAGCTAGTTTGGCCTTATGTGGATATCTCACTGGCAAGAAAATGATTAGGCAGAGAATCCAGGATATTAGCTCCCAGGAGGAATTGGCCCTTGGGGCAAGACCTCTCTGGTAGACTTCCTGGATTTATACAAAAACTGCCAGTTCCCTGCTCCTTATCTTCAGTTTCAGTTGCCCCATCAGGTCCGTAGATGTTCAACGCTAGCACGGATGAATATATTTCCAACAGTCACTACCGAGGGTCGGTTTCAGAGGCTGCACCCCTCTTTGTGTATATGTGAATGTGCTGGTATGGTGCCGGGTCCAGTTGGCTCTCTGGAACATGTTTTGTTTTATTGTACCACGTGGCATGACCTTCGGGCCAAATGGTTGGCCCCTTTTATTACTACTTGTAACCCTGCTACTTGGCGAGTTTGCCTTTTTGGGCAGGAGGAATTATCATCTTGGAGGGTTGCATTCTTTTTATATAATGTTTTACCGACCAAGTGATCCTGTTAGATATGATTTTTGTTTTCCTCTTTAGTAATATGCTTTATAAGGACCTTCGGGATTGTTGAATTGTTTTTGATATCATTCCGATATGTGGGTTTTGTATGCTGTTTATCTAGGTATGTTATGGCAGTAGCTGAACATTAAAGTTCATTCATTCATTCATTCATTCATTTTATAGGGATGGGCGAACAGAACCGAGTTCGGAAATTCGGTTCGGTTCGAAAATCAAGTTCGGTTCAAACGTTTGGTTCGGTCGACTGAACTGGTTGAGTTCGATCTGAACTCTGAATCGCGTTCGCCCATCCCTATCGCCATGCCGAGAAGACATGGCAACCATGACGGCCCCTGCCCCACAGTAGGGATGGCAATGCCAAACAGACACGTTGGCCTGCATTGGTGTTGGCCCCCAGGGCGACAGTCCTGGGGGACTTCAACATCAATACTGATGCCAGCCTTGGAGGGGCAGAGCGTGGGTTCATGGCCACCATGTCTACCACAGTCCTGTCTCAGAGAATGGTGGGCCCCACACATGTTGGAGGACATACCCTGGACATGATATTTTGCACAGGCCTTGAGGCGGGGGATCCATTAGTGGGGGAGGTGTCATCAGTGCCCTTGTCATAGATGGATATCCTGACACATGTCGGCCCCAGGAAGGGTGCAGAACCGGTTAGAATGGTTCGTCCCTGATGACTTATGGAACCTGAAAGGTTCCAGATCGCTCTAGGGAATGTTTCCTCTGATCTCGATGGCCGCTCACTCAATGACCTCGTGACCATATGGAATTCCATGTTGTTGGCTGGCATCGACTGGGTGGCTCCCAGGCATCCGCTCCCGAACTTCTGACAACACAGGTTCCTGTGGTATACTGAGGAGCTGTGGGAAGGGAGGCAGTTAGAGTGACAGTGGCGTCACTCGCATGCTGAAGTTGACTGATTGCAGCATAGAGTCTGGTTGCGTACCTATGCTGTGGTGGTGTGGGCAGCAAAGAAAGTTTTATTTGCTACCCTCATTGCGTCCGCTAAGTCCCGCCCGGAGGAGCTTTTCCAGGTGGTGAGGGGGCTGGTCAGTCCAGCCTCCCTCCACCTGGATTTAGAGTCATCATGCCCGCTGTGATTTGTTTGTGGACTTTTTTGTGGATAAAATTGTTCAAATCCACCAGTTTTGATGCAAAATTTTTAGCAGTAGGTGAGCCAGAGACAGTAGAAGCCCCGTCTTGTCCTGTTTTGTGGGATAAATTTCAGATTGTGTTGCCCTCAGATGGACGGGATGCTCTTAGCACTGTTCGAGCCACTTATTGTGAACTAGATCCATGCCTGTCCTGACTCGTCAAGGCCAGTTGGGAGACATTAGGACCACTGTTGGTGAGGATTTTTAGGATTCCCTTTTTAGGGAAGGTTATTGAATGGGTGGTGGCCCGGCAGCTGCAGGAGCATCTGGACTGGATTAATTTTCTTGATCTCTCACAGTCTGGCTTTCGTCTGGGGTATGGCATGGAAACTGCCATACCCCGGACGAAAGTCAGTCCTATGAGATGGACCGGGGTTGTTCGACCCTGTTGATCCTGTTAGATCTCTCAGCTGCATTTGATACCATTGATCGTGAGTTGTCAGGTGACTTGGCTGTGGGACTGGGCAGGAATTGGCGGGACCGTTCTTGAATGGTTCTGCTCTTTCCTGGTTGGGAGGACCCAAATGTGGTCCTGGGTGATTTTTCATCTTCTCCCCAGGGCCTCACGTGTGGAGTACTGCATGGTTCTATCCTGTTCCCTTTCTTGTTCAATGTGTATATGCATCCTTTGAGGAAGGTTGTTAGGGAGTTTAGCATACGGTGTCATCAATATTCTGATGACACCCAGCTATATCTCTTTTTTTCATCTGACTCAGGCCCAGCAGTCTTGGTGCTTACCCAGTGTTTGACAGCTGTGGGGGATTGGATGAGGCTGAGCCGCCTGAAGTTAAATCCCGATAAGATGGAGACGATGGTTGTGGGGAAGGCTGGGGGAGTGGTGGCCCCCATCATTGATGGGGTCCGTCCTGCCCTGGTATCTCAGTTTTGGAGTCTGGGGGTGCTCCTGGACCTGCATCTCTGCCTGGATGTGAAGGTGGCGGCTGTGACGAAGGGGGCATTTCGCCAATTAAATCTGGTGTGTCGGCTTTGACCGTATGTCTCAGATTCGGATCTGGTCACAATCGTCAATGCTTTTATTATGTCAAGACCGGATTACTGTAACGTACTCTATGTGGGGCTACCCTTGGTGCTGTTTCAGAGACTGCAGCTGGTGCAGAACGCGGCGGTTTGTCTCCTAACGGGGAAGGGCTGATGCGAGCACATTACACCAGTGCTTTGCTCTCTGCACTGGCTGCCAATAGTCTTCTGGGCCCAATTCAAGGTGTTGGTGTTGCCCTTTAAAGTCCTAAATGGCCTGGGCCCAACCTATCTGCAGGACTGTCTCACATGTCGGATCCTAGATTGGCCCCTGTGGTCGGCCGTGGGAGCCCTCCTTGAGGTCCCCCGGGTTTCTTGGGTATCGACTTTGTGGAGGGCATCCTCTGTGGCTGCGGCATGGCTGTGGAATTCCTTCCTGTCAGAGGTCCACCTGACCACTGACCTCCCTTCTTTCCGTAGACAATGTAAGACCTGGCTGCTCTGCCGTGCCTTTCCTGAGGGAGATGGGCTGGGTGGGTTGGGTTAGGGTGGGGTAGGAGGTAATTTGTTTTACTGTGGGGTTCTTAACTGCATTATTGTTTTTTAAAAAATTTGTTTTAATACGTTGTTAATATGCCTCAAGATGCTTTTAACAGGAGGGGGCGGCATACAAATTTTATAATAAAATAAAATAAAACTAAATTGGCCCACGTGGAAAACCCTTGGCTCAGGATGTGTGCCTAGGATCTTCTGGGGGATGCATTCCAGGCAAACCACTTATCCAGCCTGGGGAACTTCTGGGCTAATATTTGGCAGCTGGAGAACAGACATTCGGGTGGTTCCCCAGCCCAGCTGGGCCATAGTAGGCGCACATTACATCTGTTTTCATCTCCCCCACCACCACAAGTATTTTCATGCAGTAAGCAGTCATACTATTGAGGTCTAGCTTCCTAATGGGCATGAGAGGCAAGTTCAATGTAAGTCAATGGTATATTTTGTTTACAAAAAGGACTCTCTCTTTCTCTCCTACTGCACCCATTCTTACTAAATGACTGTGTCCCACCTTTGTGCCTTCTGCCCATCTAACAAATTTGATTAAAATCAGCCTGTGTGGGATCAAAAGTTAAAAAGGGTCAGGAGAAAATGTGCATGCACACACACACAATTGTGTAAACCTTCTTCCCATAGGAATCTAGGAAGAGACCAAGCATAACAAACAGGTGAAAATTTCAGAAGTTAATTAAAGCAATGGGCAAGATTTGAACCAGTTCTGCATCCTTAACTATTGCCCCCACATTATTGGAAGGAGGTTCAGACACAAATATTGGGTAACAATGTCACAGGAGGAAAAATTCCTTCCCAATCCCATGTTGGGGTCTTTTGTTTAAGACCTATGCTTTAATTTGGTTTGTAAGCCGCCTCGAGCTAATTTATTAGGCGAGAGCGGGATATAAATAAAAAGTCAAATCAAATCAAATCAAATCAAATCAAATCAAACCCCTAAGTACAAGATGACCAGCTGACACCTGCAGTGCCAGTCTAAGGAATGGGTGGATAGGTGCTCACCAACAGTCCTGGAAAGTGCTTGGCTTTGCTTTAACTGACTGAGCTCTAGGTGTGCTGGGACACCTGGAGGTTCACATGGTCCATTCCAGAGTGCAAAACCAGGTGGAGATGCTAATATATCTCCTTGCAATTGAGTTCCCCCTGCACCGCTGGCTACCACTTGACCTGCTCATCCGTCCCTTCCCCCAGTGTACCTACTCCCTGTCTCACCTTCTCCGGAACAATCTGAGGGCCCCAATTATATAAGCAACTGAAGGTGTCCCATTGAAGACCATTATTCAGATAATTAGCAGCACCTGCAGTTCCAGTCAGAGGCAGGCACCTGGCATGGCAGGGGGAAGGAGGCTGAAGGAGGGAGGATGTGGAGCAACCCAAAAGACTGATAGACACATTCACTGGCCAATTACTGCATGCTTCCAGCTTTACAGGACCAATCAGTAGTGGCTTTGAGGTGGGCATAGGGGGCGGCTCTCAGGCGGGCATAGAAGGAACATAAATGGGGCTTTGGAGATACCATCCCAGCAATCAGGAGACATAGTTTACACATCCAAGCTGGTCAATTATCATCACAATCACATCCTGCAGCACTGTGACAGAGGACATAAGAGAATCTCTATTGGCTCTTTCCTAAACAGATGCTTCTGACTTCCCAGTAACAAGTGGGGGGAGGATGTTGGGATGGTCACACAGCGACCATGAGGATATTTGATTGACATTTCTGCTGGCCAATTGGCATCACAAACCTATCTTATACCACAGTGACACGTAAGAGAATCCATGGCATAGGCTCCTTCTCTGCATATGCTGTGCAGGCATATAAAATTGGGAACCTTTATCACAGCTTTCTGATATTTGGCAGATATGATCCTGAAAGTGATGTATACAGCCCTGCCAAATTTCATGTACACTGATTGGACTACAACAATGTTAGTCAGACATACATTTATAAGTTAATTGCTTATACCACCAGGACCCTTTATCCAATCCTTCTGAAAGTTGGATGAGATAGTAAACTCATGAGGGGGTGTAAACATTCCAAGTTTCATCTACATTACATGTGAGGCAAAGAAGCTAAAGCTAGGAATGTATATGAAGATTTTTGCAAAATAATATAATTCAACTGCTTTTAAAATTGGATTTATTTATCCAATCTTTTTGGAATTTGGGACAATTAATGCTGTTCAGGGGAGGTACAATACCACCAAGTTTCAGTCAAATATAATTAAAAATGAAAAAGGTACAGTCAAAAGTGTGTTTTCCATTAAAACCAATGGAAAACAAAAATGAAACCAAAAACGAAAACAACAATTTGATATTTATGAAAAAGAAAATAACAGATTTAGAAAACAAAAACAAAAAATGAAAACAAAAATGACATGGGCCCCTGGTGCACACCCTACTTTACAGTGGGCAATCACTTCTCCTAGCACAACTACTCCATATCAGATCTCTCAGGCATAATCCTCAAAGGAAACCTATACAACACACTCAGAAGATGGGCCTGGGACCTGAAATTCATAACTTTATTTGACACCAAAAACAATGGACATAACAAAGACCTAAATTTCTCCAGCCACTACAAAATCTGTAAACTTTGACACCAAACATAATGGACTTAACAAGGACCTATATTTCTCCAGCCACTACTAATATTTATTATACCATAAAGTCTATTGCATTTTTAATTTTTGTTATCCTCTGTACCAAGTTCCTAGAGATCATTCTAACTACTTTGTCTCCCTCTCTGTAACTGACTTTCAGCTGAATATTCAACCTTTGCATTACTGTGAACCCAGTTCCTTTGATATGCATATTCCCTTCACCTGATAAGCTGTTTCCCACTATCCCCCAATACACATTCTCCCCCTCTGTGTGTTTACCACTACCTATTGTTTCTTTGTCTCCTACACCAATATATTATTTTACAGCTGTTATGTCTAACACATCTCTTTCTCTCCTTACCCCCTCCCCCCGCTACCTTGTCCTATTCACTTCCACCCATTCCATGCCCCCTCGTATAGCCCTGACCTACAATTGCTCATTTATATATTACTACTGGCTACGCTACATGCCTGATGAAGGGCCCTGTGTGGTCTGAAAGTTTGCTTATTTCCATCAACTGTTGGTCCAATAAAATATATCATTTGAACCACTTTGTCTGTCTGTCACTTGGGACCAACATGACAACCACACTCTATCTCTGGATTCCAAATATATAATACAATCTTTCCATAAAGTATATTGCTATAGTGCAAATTCAGTTATAATGTGGTATGATGCATTGCTCCAATTTGTAAATGCAAAGGAGGAATCCTCATTGGGTGCTACTTAACTTTGGCCTGCTCTGTCACGCTTATGCCTGGACCTGGCCTGCATGTCAGATGCTGGCCCAGATGTCATATCAGTTCCTGGCCCAGAATTTCTCTGAGCAGTGTTGGGGGCTAGCCGGGCTATGACTTGCCTGATCACGGCAAAGTGGACCAGAGTGTGTCAATATGCTTGTTCTGATTGGCCTGGAATGGGTCGGCCACCATGGTGATTATCATGGGCCACCATGGCTGCCTGTCACGGTAGAGGGTGGGGCACTGGGTGCAGCGTGGGGCTGGGCGGTTGCACATTTGTGTGTCTCCCTGGTCTCCCCAGGGGCCTGACTACCAATACATTTGTTGTGCTGCCTGACCCAGTCTGGACCATGTCAGTAGTGACTTGACCGGGGTTGGGTTGTGACATTAGTGCTCCACTGACACGTTTGTAAACATCCATTCATCTAAGAGCCCTTTGATCAAAAACACAATGATATGGGGTTTATGTTGAGGTCCCCCCACCTATCCATCCTTTCCCTATGGAAAAACTCATCAGGCTTCCATTGTTTTAAGAGATAATTACCCATCACAGACATTATGCAGACAGGGAGGAGCATCTGTTTAAAAACAAGTTTCTCCCCTACCATTCAGGAACCTGATGGGCTATTAATATTTAAGATAATGCAAACCTAGTGAGTCTTTCCTCTGGGCAGGGAATCTTATCACAGACCTCTTAACGATCTGTCTGCCTACAGCAAACGGTTCTACAAATCCAAATACTTAAAATATAAGCATCCTTTTTATCACATTGTTTCAGTTATAATGTTGTATAGGGTATTTCTCCCAAATACCACTTTATAACAACATTGTAGTTAATGTTTATTCTTCCATGTAGAAAATGATTTGCAAACTGTACTTATTAATCAAAACTTCAAAGTTTCTATCGTCTCTGTATACCATTTTATGTAAAGAAAAAAAAGATGTTTCTTTTTTGGGTGTACCTTTCACTGTGTTCCATTTTATACGTATTGATTTCGCCAATATGTGAAGTTTCTAAATGGTAGCTGAGTTTCCATATGTTTTGGAAATTAAAAGCTTCTTTTAAAGAAAGTATTTTCTCTTCCTTGAGTACTATACACTTAGAACACATGACAATTTTCTTTAGGAAAAGAAAGAAAGAAAGCAAGAAAGCAAGAAAGAAAGGTAGTCCAGTCCATTTGCTTTAACACTTTTCTTGGTTGTTTGCCAACTTATCTTTTACTCATCCCAGTATCTCTACATCTGCACTTCAGATCCCTAAGGCCTCTCCAACCGAATCCCTAAAGCTTCTAAGATCTTCTTTAATACTGCTAGCTTGCAGACAGGATTCTCTAACCAGACACAAAGAGGAGCTGATAACATTTGGCCAGGGATTGTTTTATTTATTTATTTTTCCTTAGAAGCAATTCCCTTTTCTGGGCATAATATTGGGACAATATTATATAGAGTATTGAGGCTACTGCTCTCAAGTAATAGAGCTTACTTGCATGCTATGGAAATGTAGAAATTTGCTTAGTATATAGTTTTTTCTGAGTCTACTTAATGTTCAGCTCCATGTAGAAAATTCACAATATTCTCTCAGTCTATCCTACATCACAGGGTTGTTGTGAGGATTAAAAGTTGTGTTAATTAGTTCAATGTGAAGCATTCCGAGTGCGGCACATAAAAAATATGTTTTAACAATTATTATATAAAAAACAAAATAAAATAAATCATATGTATTTGTAGAAAAGGAAAAAATAACATCAATCAATACTTGATACAGTAATTAGGACACATTCCCATGGACTTCTTTTAGAAAATAAATAAATAAATAAATCTTCTTTTAGGCTCTGCTAGACACACAGGACACAGGATGTTCAAGGCAGTGTAGGGTCCAGGACCAGCCCTGGCTGAGAGCTGCATGTCTCTCTTGAACCACAGTTTGGCCACCCCTGCGCCACGTAATAAATGCAACCCCTAGCATTTGGCGAATTCTCTTGTCTCTGCTCCTTCCCCTGTGCTTGCTCTTTCGGTGCTTGAGAACAGGTACTGGATTCATGAGCCAGACCAAGGAACTGGAAAGGGGCCAAATAAAAGCAGCCAATGGGCTGGAGGCTCCCTACCCCTGTAGCAGAGTGTAATATTGGGTATTTTTAGACAGACAGGGCTAGCCATGCCCAGAGAAGCTCTGCAGGTGTCTGCCCACACCCAGTCCCACCTGGGTCAGGTTTACACAGTGGCTGCCATGGCCTACATTTTACCTGTGCAGAGTCCCTCCCCCACATCATAGAGTTCGGGACAGATTGTCCAGTGCTCTAGGGTGCCACCTACAACTCTGTGGTGTTGCCCTGGGCAACTGCTGGCTGGGAGTAGAGCTGCAGTGGCCACATCCACCAAGCAGATGGACTGCAGCTTCACCTTGGGCCAGTGGCCTGTGTTTGGGTAGCCTGCTCTGTTGGCATCATGGAGTACTGCAAGTGGGGCTGGAGCAGCCTGCTCTGCCTCTGATCTACCTGCGCATCTGGTGGTCTGCCTGTAGACAGACGAGCCACCTGGGGGTGAGGCAGAGCCGAGGCAGGGTTGCTGTTCATCTGTTTACACCCCATATGAAAGTGCCAACACTTTCAGGAATCATGCTGTTTCCTGAGGAGAACCGCTGGGAAGCAACAGTTGGGAAGCATGTTACTATATGAAGCTACAATAAATGTTGAAGCTTGTTAATCAGACCAGGTATGGCGGTGGAATAATTCCTCAGAAGAAAGAGATCAGTTCCAGACATCTCAATACAGAAATGACTGATAAAAAGAGTGTGGGTACCAACAGCTAAGAGAGAACAAAATAATCGACTAAACTTTTTGAAGATATAAAACACAGAGAGGTCAATCACACACTTTATTCACATCAATGAAGCTGACCATTTGATTGCAGCCGAATTATTTGTGGGATTAAGTGTCCATCATATGTTGCATTCCTCAAGCTGTTTAGCACTAGCAATAAGAATGTAAGAACTGCCATACTGGGTCAGGCCAATGGTCCATTGAGCCCAGCACCTGTCTCCGACGGTGGCCAAACTTGGTCACTTGGAGAAGTACCCAAAAGATCACTATGGGGCAATCCACTCCCTGCTGTTCACTCCCAGCTCCTGACAGTAAGAGTTTACATTCCTCAAACCTACCTCAGTGCTAATAGCCCTTAGCACTGACAAGAGTCCTAATGGGACATATATTGGTGTTACGCAAAAATTAAGATGAATGAACAAAACCTTCCCCAAACCAAAAATCTGTTAGTGCGTTGGGGTTGGTGGAAACCCTGTTGTTGTTGGTTTTAAAAAAATAGGAGATTAAAATGGTCAAAATAGTAGAAAAAAAATTCGGTTAGCAGAATTGTCTGGTTATTTCAACACATTCTTATCCAGCTATCATTTTTATATGTCCATGGAAATGTAAAGATTCCAGGGCTAATAGTAGACAGAAATGTACAGGGCAGTTAATTTTGGGCATGAAGTTGGAGTTCAGCATCAGATAAATGTAGCCACTGCTCTCCTTTACTATTATAGACTACTCAAATGCATTCAGTTAGAGAACAAGTTGTATATGCATAAGAAACAATTGGAGGGAAAAAGCTCCACTTTGCAACATTCACACCTGAGGCTCAATAAAAATAGGATTAAAGGTTTTACAGTTCCCATCATCTTTTGAAGCTCTCTCACTTTGGAAAAGATTAAAAGGTTTGCAACACCTTTCCTCATATAAATACTTCTACATGTCTCTTTGGCATTTACATGCTCCTGTCAGTTTTCAATCCAGGGAAGAAAGAGAGAGAGAAAAAAAGATACCTTCCGCCCCCTATTTATTGCAGCCTAGTGGCCTTGTCTCATTCATGTAAAAGTACTAAAAGTAATTCATGTCATTGTTCTTCACTATTGATGACTTCCTGCTTTGGCTTCTGTCCAGCATAAAAAAATCTTGCTGCATAAGAAATTACAAATGCTGTCTGTGTAGAAGGCAGCACAACTAGAAAGAGGCTGGTATGTTGCAACCAAGATGGCAATGACAGCAACTAATCCTACATTGCTAGATTGTTGTTGGGAAATTCTTGGAAACCATGCTTGATCAGTAAATTGTCACATGGGTAGCCTTCCTTTCCCAACTCCATTTTCCTGTCTGAAGGAGGAGGGCAGCTGATGGGAATTATCATGTGATTGTCACACGAAGGGAGGTTGAGGAAAAGGCAAGACATTGACAAGTGATCTCAGTTTTCCTTTGTGTTAGCATGTACATTTTGAGAGATTCCTGGACAGTATATGGTCCAGGATAGAGGTCCTGAACACTAGACAAACAGTATCATTCCTGGACTGTACAGTACAATTTTGGACATCTGGCAACCCTAACTAAATCACCCATACTAGGATGTTTGCTGGGGAGCTACAGAAAAGCTTGGTGAATGAGCCCTCTGTCCCTGTTCTTTTCCTCCTCTTACCATTCTTTTACACATACAGGAATGGCCGGAGAGGAGATGTGCATTGCAAATCAGGTGCCTCTTTGATCACGTGGGAATACCTAGAGGCATGTGATTGAACTGTTTGTGCATGTTTACAAGGGCAACTGACCAAGCTGGATTTCACAGCTTTATAAATGCTCATGAAAGCTTCAATCACATGCCTGTGGGCATTCCCACATGATCAAAGATGTGCCTGGTTTGCATTTGGGTTGTGCATTTTGTTTTCGTTATTATGATAATGAAAATAAAAACTTTGAATTAATTTTTTGTTATTGTAATAATGAAAACAACAAATAATAATAATGAAAACAAAAATGAAAACAATTTTTTTTTTAACTAATGGGAAAACACTGAAAAATGTGTTTCCAGCTATAACTTTTTTTTTCTTATTCAATTCTAATGACACTTGGGGAGATTGTACACCCAATGGAGGGCACCATGTTTACCACCTTTCGAAAAGATTTGGTAAAGGTGACCAATTTAGAAGCAACTGAATGTTGTGATTTTAAAAAAAGCTCCATACATATTCCTAGCTACAACTTTTTTTTATCTTTCATTGTATTTGCATGAAACCTGGGAATACTATGTCCCTCCACAGGTTTAAAGCCCCTACCAAATTTCAGAAATATTGAATAAAGTGTCCAGATGTTATAAGCTATTAACTTGAAAATGCATTTCTGGCTGTAACATTTTTATATTCCATCCTGTTTACAAGCAATTTGGCAAAAATGTATCACACACCATCCCTGTCATCTCTGCCAAAAGTACAGAAGAATTTGATAAAGTGACCCAATTTTATAAGCAATTGAAGTTGTCCACTTGAAGACCATTATTCAGATATATAGCAGCACATGCAGTGACAGTCAGAAGTAGGCACCTGGCGTGGCAGGAGGAGGGAGGCTGTAGGAGGGAGGATGGGGAGCAACCCAATAGACTGACATACACATTTACTGGCCAATTACTGCATGCTTCCAGATTTACAGGACCAATCGGTGGTGGCTTCGAGGTGGGCATAGGGGGTGGCCCTGAGGTGAGCATATAAGGGACATAACTGGGACTTTGGAAATACCATCCGAGAAATCAGGACACATCGTTTACACATCCAGGATGGCCAATTATCATCACAATCACATCCTGCAACACTGTGACAGAGGACATAAAAGAATCTCAATTGGCTCTTTCCTAAACAGATACTTCCGACTTCCAAGTAACAAGTTGGGGAGAGAAGTTGGGATGGTCACACAGCACCGAATGAGGGTATTTGGTTGACATTTCTGCTGGCCAATTGGCATCACAAACTGATCTTATACCACAGTGACACATAAAAGAATCCCTGGAATCCCTTCTCTGCATATGCTGTGCAAGCATATAAAATTGGAACCCTTTATTATTACATCTTTCCGATATCTGGCAGAGATGATCCTGAAAGTGTGAGATTCAGTCCTGCCAAATTTCATGTACACTGGTTGGACTACAAAGATGTTATAGTCAGACATACATTTATACCACCAGGACCCTTTATCCAATCCTTCTGAAAGTTGGCATAGATATTAAGCATAGAGAGGGGTATAAGCTTGCCAAGTTTCATCCATATTAGATGGGAGATAAAGAAGTTACAGCCAGGAATGTATATGCAATTTTTTTGCAAAATAGCATAATTCAACTGCTTATAAAATCTGATTCCTTTATCCAATATTTCTGAACTTTGGTACACTTGATGCCTTCCATTTGAGGTACAACCCCCCAAATTAAAATTAAAAACAAAAATGACATGGGTTCCTGATGCACACCTCTAGTTTGCACGTGCATCTCCTCTCCAGACCTTCAAAGCATGCATTCCTGTATGTGTGAAAGTACCCTTACTCTGGACTTTCCCATCAACTGAGAAGGACATTGCTATATTCAAAATGCAAGAACACACTCTGTGCTGAATCTACAGTAGACCAAAAGGCTGTGTTCAAGAGAAAATCTGGCCATCATGTCAGGATAAGATTAACTTATCATTGGGTTGTATGCAAACATGCCATTCACCATCTCATCCCTCATTTCACCTGCAAAGCTCCTAAATCAATGCAAAATTAATAAACAGTTGTTTATGTTATTATGAATAAATGAAATGCCATTTGGAAGAGTATTATTAAGTTCAGAAAGGGTTTTCTGAACTTATAATAAATTCCATTTGGAAAACAATCTTGTTAACAAAGTTACCACAGATTGTCTATCATCCAGTGTTTTACAAGTACCACGGAGCTGAATTTAGGAAGTCAGAAGAAAATGCATTAGGCCTCAGGATAAAATCTCCATTGTGTTCTGTATGTGAGAAACCTGCACACTGAAAGCAGACAATTGTGACAGTGACTCATACTGAACACAATATTTTCTTTCTTAAGGAATTTTATGTGAACATGAAGGCTCCTGCAACTGAGTATTCACAAGGGGGAAACTTGGTCATAAATAGCTCTGTCAGCTGAAAAAAAAAAAGCCACACTGGTAAAAAGAGGTGTATGATTACTGGTTAGCTTCTTTTAAAACAAAATCTTGCAAAGCAACTCTTCATGCAAAATGTTTTATTTATTTTTCAGACCAGGAGGTTGCAAAGATTTTCTTTGCCCTATGGAAGGCTCTTTTCATTCATAAATATCCTTGTGGCCCATTTGATCACAAACTGTGATTTCACACACTATTATTACCCTTGTACCACACTGTGAAATTTGATCTACTCTGCACAAACTGTCATGTTTCCTCTCTCCAATAGATTAAACAAAATGCCAACCTCTAGTAAAATTATTTTATAAAAGGGAGGTTACCATAAAAAATAATAATAATTTATTGTATTGGCCATAGGCCATGACAACCAAAATCAAAACAAGACAAAATTCAGACAGAGAAATATACAATAAATTTACAATAAATAAAATCTTAAACAATCCTTTATAAATAAAAAGCCAATCTCCATAATATTTGAGATACAATCTGTTGCCGCACATCACTATCAAACAAAGGCATTCCGAAAAACCACACAAAGGGGCTCTCTCACTGTTTACATAATTGCTTGCCTCATCCAAACGTTATCCACCTTATCCACCTACCACCAGTTTGATATTACATTGTTTTATTTTGTTTTTCTAGTTTTCTAATTTCCCATCGGCCTCCTAACTTTGAGGAGAACCCCAAAAGTTATTCAGGCCACAATAACCCATTAGGAGGAATCAGCAGGAATTTGGATATTCCTCCTCTGGAATATCCATTAGGAACCTACGGAGTGCCATCACCTGAGTGATTTTTCCACTTTTATCTGATAACAGAGGGTATTTTCAGACGTTACGAGATCACAGTGAACCACGGTGAATACCCACCTGTGGTCACTGTGTCTCAAACGTCTGTTTGACGGCCGCCAGATGTTTGCCACGGTCAATACCCGCAAGGGGTCAATTTGAACCACGCTTCCCGGGCTAGCCGGGGGAATGTCCCAGGAAGCGTGGTCAAAAAGATCCCCAGCGGGGACCAAAAAAAAGTAACGCCTGGCCGGTTGCCACGGCCTGCCGCGGCGGCCGCATTGGCCCCGCCGCCCGCCCGTCTCCCCGGAGGGTGGGCAGCGGGGTGCGTGGAGGGGGTGGGGCCGTGCGGCCGCACGTTGCGCCGCACGGCCCCGCCCCCTCCCAGATTCCCCACCGGGATCGCCCCGGCACGTCTGATATGGCGTGACGGGGTGACCCCGGCGGGGAATGAATGGGTTGTTTTCGGTACAGGGCCAAGCGGCCCCATAACGTCTGAAAACACCCAGAGTTGTAATTTTCCTCTCATCCAAGAAACTGTCATGGATTTTCAATTTCCAGTATAAATCACTGCGCAAGCTCTCATATTGCTGGCAGTAGAGCAAATAATGGGGGAGGTCCTCAATAGCTGATTCACAATAGGGTTCCTATCACAATAAAGGGTTCCGAGGTATCTTCCCTCCAGCACCGCAGATGGCATAAGCTGGAGATGGAGGGCTAAAAACTCTCTTCTTTGAATTGAGGGGATCTCACTCATAATATAATTACACCCCTCTTTTCCCGGAAACAACAAATAGTACCAGGGCGCAGCCTTAACCTTCCGAGCCACAGATCTAGAGATTTGCCCGTCCAGATCTTTAATACAGTTTTTACGTATACCTTTCACTGTATTAAACTGAAAACTTTGCAGGAATGGGAGTGGTAAACCAAGATTTTCAAAAATCTGTTTGGTTCCCCACCACCATGATCCCCTGCCATTAATAATTTTCTGCTTTTCTTTTAGGCAGCGATTAGGCAAATCATCCTCTGGGGATCCTCCAAGCTTCAAAGTAGATAATGTGAGTGTTTCGGTTATAAGTGAATCTATTGATCTAATACCCACTTCCAGCCTTAATATAGCTACTGATGTTGCCAATGGGACTTGAAGTAGTTTCTTCAGGAACCTATTTAAAATTGGTTCAAGTAGTTTCTTGGCTACTGGAAGATGACCCCATAAAAGGGTACCATATCGTATCTTGGCCATTATTCTGGCTTCGAAAATTTTTATTGCAGGTGCAATTTGTTGACTCCCTCTTGCTTTATACAATTTATAAATAGCCCCCACTGAGGCTGATGAGCTCTGCCTTAAGGTAGACAGATGTGGAACCCATGAGTTATTATAGGAGAAAGTAATTCCCAAGTAATTGAACACCTTCACCTGCTTGATTTTGACCTCATCCAAAATCCATCTCTCTGTTTTAAATCTTCTTCCAAAAACCATAACTTTTGTTTTATGGTAATTTATTTGTAAATCATGGGTAACACATTCCGAACTGAAATCCTTCATCAATCTCCTCAACCCCAATGCAGATGTAGAGAGAAGCACGGTATCGTCCACATACATCAGGATGGATACCCTCCTAATCCCCACTTTAGGTGCTATGTATGTACCTTCCCATATCCCTATGTTTCACAATCAGATCATTTACATAAATGTTAAAAAGTAGCGGGGCAAGAAGACAACCCTGATG
This sequence comes from Sphenodon punctatus, assembly GCA_003113815.1. Classification (NCBI taxonomy): domain Eukaryota; kingdom Metazoa; phylum Chordata; class Lepidosauria; order Sphenodontia; family Sphenodontidae; genus Sphenodon; species Sphenodon punctatus. Next base: position 1,471,320 of record QEPC01008469.1, on the reverse strand, counting down.
GACCCCTCTCGTAGTTGGAATAACATCCGTAAACTCCCCCTTCCTGTTAAATCTGACCTGTAATCCAGTGTTGGTGTAAAGGGATTTAATCCGTGACAGGCGTCTTTGGTCTATACTCAGGTTTTCTAATTTTTCCCAAAGTTTTTCTCTATTTATCAGGTCAAAGGCTGAGGAAAAGTCAATGAAAGCTACAAACAACTTCATCCTTTTATTTTTATATTTTTCCACCAGGTGGGCCAAGGTATAACAATGCCCTAGCATGTCTCTGGGTAAAAACAGATATGACACTAACCACCCTTTAACCACCCTTGGTGGTCATTTATGCATGTTTCAGGGCTGCATAGGGCACCAAAACAGCCCTGCAACATGCATAAATAACCACCAAGGGTGGTTAAAGGGTGGTTAGCGTCATGTCTGTTTTCACCCTCTATTAGGGGTAAAGCCTGTTTGTTCGTGTTCCAGGATTTGATTTTCAGCTACCCACTGCTGCAGCTTCCCCAGAAGCACTTTGGTGTAAATCTTAGATATTATTGGAAGTAGACTTATGGGTCGATAGTTTTTTGGGTCGTTTTTAATCTCCCTTTTTATATATCGGTACCACAGTGGCTGTTTTCCAGTATTCAGGGATTACCCCGAAGTCATTAATCAGGGTAAGTATCTTGCTAAGACTTCTGCCCACCATTCAGATTTTATTTTAAAGACCTCTGAGGAATTGAGTTCGATTCAGTCAGTTCGTGTTCGGATTTGTGTTCAGGTTTGGTCGTCCGAACAGGCCAAGTTCGGGCCGAACTCCGAACTTCCGAACCGCATTCGCTCATCCCTACCTCAGATATCTTAGTATCAAGACTTGATGACCACCAAACTGTACTACAACTCACCTGCTCCAATCCTCCCTCAAAACCAGGGGTACACCTTAGTGGATTATTTCCTATCTCCCCAGCTCAACTATAATTGGGAAGTGATCACTTTCTGTTCTGTAACCTAATGTAAAAGCCTGAATGAATTTCAGTAGCATCAGGGAGATTGGTGCATAATCTACCACACTCCCACCTCTAGCAAAGGGATAGGTTAAATTCCCTGGGAAATCCCCATGACAGTTCCCATTTAGGATATACAATTCATTTTGTAGAATATATTCATAGAAAATTTTCCCTTCCTTATTTAGATACTGATCCTTAGAGACTCTGCCCTCATTTTAGTTCACCTCAGGGTCCGAAGATTAGTCATGTTCCAGGCCTCCCCCAGTCATGTTCCAGGCCTCCTCCTCTCCCTCCTTCCTTTACTATGGGTTTTCTCAGCTGGCAGAAACCACTTTTGATAGCCCTCCAGCCTCCCATAGCCAAATCTCCTGCAGGCAGATAATGTCAAAGCTTTGTAGGTATTCTATAAAATCTTGATCTAATTTTTTTCCCATCCAACCAGCTATATTCCAGGAAATAATATCTAAACTTAATCCCAAGGAGGGAAGCTCCCATTCATCAATCCTCAACCCCTGTCTGATGGCACTACAGTGGGCTGGCACTAGATGTCACAGTGACACTGGGACAATATCCTCCCTTATCCCAGACTCCAAATTACCATAAAAAAAGCTCTCTGCAATAATCAATGCCAATAGAAAATTATTTACAAAGAGATGAAATTTTAAAAATAGAAATGTTGCTCTCAGCAAGTATCGAGGGCATTTATAACAATAGAAAATGCTACCACACAAATGTCATTGGCCAAGAGTAGGCAAAGTTTCCAACCACAAGAGTAGTGTACTAAAGTCTTCGTATGGCTGAGACCCACAAGACATACATACATGTTCTACTCTGAAGCATCACCCAAGCCAAACCTCATCCCCATCTCCCTTCTGCCGTGCCTCTCCTGTATTGTGATTGGCTGGGGGAGCTGGTCCTCTGTGATCCTGGCTCCTGTGCTTCTGAGGAACAGCTGCGATTCACCTGCCAAATCTCGGGTGGAATGAAATAAGACACAGGACCATTAAGACAGCAAGGAGCTTGAAGCTTGCGCTGGCAAATAGCCACACTTGAACTACCTGAGTGGCATGTGGCTCCTGAGCCACAGTTTTGCCCACCATTGATTATAGGCAAATATTTAATGTTACACACGCACCTTGTGAGCCAAGATATAGTCCAGAATTCTCTCAGCTTAACCTACCTCACAGGGTTGATGTGTGGATTAAAAGTTGTGTTACATGTAAAGCACTCCGAGTGCCATGGCAGCGGGGTGCTATATAAAAATAAAGATGATGATGATTGATGATTATACTTCACATTGATTCATTTTAATATACAGGATATTACAAGATCCATTCACCATCTCTGCAGATATCAATATATTCTCACCGTCTTACCAATGACTGGCATTCAGCATCTACTAAAGTTACTGTCACCACGTGGCATAACCCATAATGGAAAAATCTGCAATAAGAAGATGATATTTAGGAGTAGAGATTTACCAGCAAATGAAATGTGAAAATCTTGAGGAGAACATTGGCTTACATCTAAGGTCAATCGCCTATTATTTGGGAGTCCAGAGTCCAGTTGAGTAAGATTTGATATATACTGTCATTCAAGACAAAGTGAACGATATTTGCTAGACTTTATTTATAAAAGTTAGAATCCCTCGGCAATTTGCACAGGCCAGATTACATTTTCAACTACATCTGTGTAAATCAGGAGTAACCCCATCTGTAAGATTTGGAATGACTCTTGTCTTATGCCATAGGTATTGATATGCCAATATATGATAATGAGTAGGACAATGGGAATGGAAATACATTTTTTCAGTGTTACTAGTATGTCAAAGTGGGCAACATCCCAAAGTAAATTTAACACAATTGACAGAACTCTTTTTTGTTTATAGAATATGAGGACAAGAAGAAGGGAAGGTGTAAGCTTTTGCTGGCAAAATGCAAAGAACACCGCCTGCTCATTTGCTAGGGCTTAAGTGCCTTCCTCAAACAGAGCCTTTTATCTTCATTCTAAAAATTGTCAGGCACAGGACTCCACCTGATGCACAGGGTCCACTTGGTGGCAGCAGGTGGGGTGCTCCACCCAACTCCCGGTGGCAGGGGGAGCTGGGGTGGGGTAGGGGTGATGCCTGCTCCTGGTGGCAGCAGGAGGACTGGTTAGGGGAGGGGGTGGAGGGGGGGATATATGGAGATGTGAGTTATGGGGAGTTGAAAGGGGGAGGGGGAAGGGATTATGGGGGTGGGGGAGGATTCTGGAGGCAGGGCAAACAGTCTAGGGGTCACGATGGAGTGGACGGGAGGGAGGGGAGCAGCCATAGGGGTGGTTGTGGGGTGCGGACAGTATGGTCCAAGGGGATGGGCGACTCGGGGACCTCCTAGAAGACCAAGATCTTAGGAGGCTGTGAGGGAGATAACCCTGGACCCTGACGGCCACTCAGTCGATGAGCTAGTCCAGCATTGGAACATCTTGCTGGGGGAGACCATTGACAGGGTGGCTCCGAGACGTCTACTGCCTCCGTCTCGTCACTGCAGGGCCCCTTGGTTTACCGAGGGGCTGCGGTGTATGAAGCGGGTAGGCAGGAGACTAGAGTGATGCTGGCGTCAGACTCGCTCTGAATCTGACCGACTTCTCCATAGGACACATTTGCGGTCCTATGTTGAGCCTGTGAGGACAGCAAAGAAAGAATTCTTTGCTGCCCTCATAGCGTCTGCAAAGTCGCGTCCAGCGAAGCTGTTCCAGGTGGTCAATCCAGCCTCCCTCCGCCTGGACGGGGACTTGTCCCAGACCCGCTGTGAGGAGTTTGCCACCTACTTTGCAGACAAGATTACTCAGATCCAGAGTAACTTTGACACCGGGTTGGAAGCAGGTAGTGAGGAGCATGAGGTTATGGAGGCACTGTGTGGTTGATCTTTCTGGGACGAGTTTCAGGAAGTGATGCTGGCCAATGTGGTGGATGTCCTGGGGTCTGTTAGGGCCACTAGTTGTGAATTAGACTCATGCCCGTCCTGGTTGGTGAAAGCCTCCAGGGAGATATTGGGGACGGTGCTGGCGAGGGTGGTTAATGTGTCCCTTCAGCAGGGGAGGCTGTCGCCCAGTCTCAAGGAGGCTGTGGTGCGACCCCTGCTGAAGAAGCCATCTTTGGATATGGACTCACTCGCCAGCTACTGACGTGTCTCTAGTCTTCCTATTTTAGGGAAGGTTATTGAACGGGCAGTGGCTCGGCAGCTCCAGGTGCATCTGGACAGCATCAGTTTCCTTGACCCTTTTCAATCTGGGTTCCACCCCGGCTATGGTACTGAGATGGCGTTGGTGGCCTTGGTGGATGATCTCCGCCAGGAGATGGACACAGGATGTTCGACCGTTTTGATCCTGCTAGATCTCTCGGCCGCTTTTGATACCATGGACCATGGGCTGCTGTTGAGACAGATACGAGACCTGGGGGGAATAAAAAGGAACTGTCCTCGGATGGTTCTGCTCATTCCTCTTGGGTAGAAGCCAGAAGGTGGTGCTGGGGGCTGAAACATCTAGCCCCCAGGCCTTGACCTGCAGTGTTGCGCAGGGTTCTATTCTGTCTCCACTATTATTTAATGTGTACATGCAGCCCCTGGGGGAGATCATGAGAGGGTTCGGGGTGCAATGTCACCAATATGTTGATGATACTCAGCTGTACCTCTGGTTTTCATCTGACCCAGGTCTTGCTGTTTCGTTACTTTCCCAATGTTTGGAGGCCGTGGCGGATTGGATGCGGCAGAGAAGACTGAGGCAGACTGAGGCTCAATCCCGATAAGACGGAGGTGATGGTGGTGGGGAGGGCACCTCAGAGCGATCCCTTGGGTCCACTGGGGGTGCCTTTTTGGAGGTCCCCCGTGTAAAACGGGGGGCCACAATGGAGAGGCCGTTCTCAGTGGTCGGGCCACGTTTATGGAATTCCCTCCTGGAGGAGGCTCGCCTGGCCCCAGGCCTTTTGGCCTTCTGACATGTTTGCAAGACTTGGCTGTTTGCCCAGGCCTTCAGAGGGGAGGGTGAGAGGGTTGGGTAGGGGGGTGGATTGGTTTTAGTGATGTTTTATAAATTGTCGTGGGTTTGGTGTTCTTATTCTTGTTGATTTTATTATTATTGTGTTTTTATGATGTTGTAAGTCACCCTGAGATGCCATGGGCATGAGGGGGTGGCTAATAAATTTAATGAAATAAATAAATAAAATAAATACATGATGCTTTAAATATCTACCCAATGTCTCTGATGGATATTTGCTTCTGTCAAACAAAATCAGAGCTGCCACATAAACTGATATAGAAATGTACTCAGTTTCTACCATACCACACAAGGAAGGTGGTGGTTTTATATGTCTATTATATTTACATTGACACTACTTTTTTATTTTTAAGGATATTTATTGATGCCACACACCCAATGGCAGTGAAAATTAAAGTGACAAGATGATGCCTATGCGCCCAATAATATTTCTTTAAAAAAACATTCCTCCACTGCTTCCTGTTGAGGTGGTTCCAGAGAGTGGTGATGGGCAATTGCTTGTCCTCCTCTTGAGACCTTCCCTGTGATGTCCCATAGGGTTCTAGTCAGTCTCCCCTCTTCAACGTGTTTATGAGGCCACTAGGCAAGGTCAATTGGAGGTTTAAGGTGAAGTGCCATCAGTATGCTGATGACCCCCAGCTCTGCCTCTCTTTTTCATCTGACCAAGGACCTTCATTCTCGGCTGTTGTCAGGGAGAGGATGAGGATAAGTTGATGGAGGCTGAATCCAGACAAGATCGAGGTGATGGTTGGCCAGCCTTGTGGCCTAGCAGGGATTGATACTTCTGTTGCTCATGGAGTCTGGCCCCCTCTGATCAATTAGGTTTTCAGGACTGGAGTGCTTCTGGACCTCTTGCTGCACCTGTATTGTCAGGTTGTGGAGGTGGCCAGGCATGCTTTTCACCAACTCCACCTGGAGAGGAGGCTTTAAAGCCTTCAACAGTCTAGGCCCCAAATATCTGAAAGACCGCCTGTCTTTCCATGCCCCACTGCAGCCCCTGGGATTGGATTGGATTGCCTCCCTGTGGGTACCATCCGTTAGCCTTGTTCACATGACAAGAGGTCAAAGGGAGTTGTTGTCAGTTGATGCTCAATACTGTGGAACTCCCTTCCACAGAGGTTTGCTTGAGTTCAAGCCTGAGTAACTTACGGAGTCAGTGTAAGACTTTTTTGTTTGAAAGGTCATTTGGTGGATGGGGATAGGGGAGCTTTTGGAGTAGCGGTATGAGGGGAGTTGGGTATGGGAAATGGGAATGTGGAATTGGGTGGGTTGGGGGAGGGTTGTGTTTTTTTAGCTTTTTTAGGGTTTTCTTGTACTGGTTTTAATGTTTTCATAGTTTGTGAACTACCCTGAGCCTCTGGGAAGGGCAGCATATAAATTTAAATAAATAAATAAATAAATTTAGTGCAGTGATTGGGGACATGTTCAGAAAGGGCCTTCCATGATCCAAAACCTCACCAACAGAAGTTGGTCCAATACAAGATAACATCTGAACTATTTGTTTCCATTTGGATCCGGCAGACATTGTACATATGTCAACATTTATGCATATTAGTTTCTCTTAGTTCTCTGTTTGGTTTTTTTGTCTAATTCTTCAGGGTGGGGAGAAAGCTTTCAGATAACTAAATTAATTTTCAGGTAGTGCACATATATGGTACTGAGTCACAGGGTTATTTTAGACACTACAAAAATGCCTTTCACCACAGTGAACCCCAGTGGATTCCCTGTGGTGGTGGCATTTCCGGGAACATCTGTTTGGTCCTGGCCAGATGTTCACCACAGTGAACCCTCAGCCAGGATCAAGCTTGACCATGGTTCTTGACATCCAGCCATCTGGAGGTCGAGAACCATGGTTAGAGTGGCCACGATCCGGCGATGGTGACGCTGTACGACTGCTCACCAGCCCCATTCTGGAATCAGGCCCTGACCACAGAATGGGGTAGGGCGCATCAGCCTCATTGGCCGCTGCGACCGCCCGTCTCCCCGTGGGCAGGCGGCCGAGGGAGCATGGGGGGCGGGGCTGAGCGGCCGCACGTCGTTCTGTGCAGCCCCGCCCCCTCCCCACGCAGCCCTTCCCCCTCCCTGATCCCCCTCAGGGATCCAGCTGGCACATCTAAAGGATGGCTGGTCTGATCATGGACTGAGATCTGAGATGGATCCCGGTCCAGGGTTTAGCATGGCGGGCCGAAAGGCCTGTCATGCCTGAAATTACCCAAACTGGTGGAACTCTGGAGTAACTTCACTGGAGTAAATAGAATTCTTCCAAATTTACTCTGGTGTGAGTGACAATAAAGTATATATGGCCCTGCTATTTCCCCCTTTTTATAAAACAAAACAAAAACAAAAAAACCAAAAAATAACAATAATAACAACCACCACCGCAACCAATAATAATAATAATACAATTTTATTTTTATAGTTCCCCCCTGCCAAATGATACTTGGAGCATTCACAATCATAAAATATAGTAATAATATAAAAAACTATTTTAAAAAAATGAAAAGGGGGAAGGTAAAGAGAGAGGACAGAAAACATTAAGGGGAGACCAGCAGTGGATAGAGAATAAATAAGTCTTCAGGTGCTTTTTAAAGGTGAGGAGGGAGGAACTGAGAAGGACACCTGGGGGAAACAAGTTCAGTACTGAGGCCTGATCACCAGCCAAGTTAAGCTGTAATGGTGGAACTGCCAAACAGCGGGTGGTTTCTGAGCACATCAAGTCATCAAGGTGATGTTCCAGGAGCAGAACTCAAATATACCCATGGCCTATACTGTTCAGGGCCCTAACGACCAGCAGACCAATCTTAAATTCAATCTGCCACTCTATAGGCAGTCCATGCAGAGAATGCATTGCAGAGAACAAACATTTTGTATGTATCCTTAAAAGTCTAGGAAAGTTGAAAAGAACTAAATTAAATGTCACAGTTATAACTGTGCCATAAATTTCTGCAAACATGCTCTGTGAATTAGTATAGTAAATTACACTCATTTTCTGCCCTGCCTGGAGGCTACTTGAAAGCTTACAATTTATAATGCTGGCCAACGCACTGTATTTCTAATATGGACAAACTGTGAACATCTCAAGGTGAATATGAATTAGCATAATATAGCTTCTGCAGGTTGGCAGCAGTGAAGTTGGAGGCATCAGGGGACAGCTTGCTGTGCCCTGATCTCCTGATGTCACACATGGCATTGCTGGGGCTGGTAATAACAGGGAGGATGACGGCAGAAGGACAGCAGGGGAATCTTGCTGCTCCTGTGCTCCTTCTGAATCCACATGATAATGATTGGCCTGAGGCTGGTCAGAATACTGGGACTAGGGAGAACACTGGGACTGGAGATAGTGGTCATTTTTACACATACATTCAAGTTCGGGATTTTTCAGTCTTCTGGGTTTACAGGTCCACAAGTAAGTTCCGGATTTATTTTTCACACACACACTGCCCTGAGGCAGTTCCTGGATTAATTCTTCACACAAACACTGCCCTGAGGCAGCCTAAAGTAGCCACAGCTGTAGATGTGACAGGCTGCCATGGAAACCAAGTGACCACAGCTGCCTGGAGCAAAGCAGCTTACCAGGAGAACTTTTTACACACAAAAGTTCTGGGAGAAGTTCTACGCAAAAGTTCAAAGATCCAGATGCTTAAAATCTGGGTGAGTGATTTCGACACACAGAAAGTTCAGGATGTAACAGCAAACATCCAGGAGAAATGTGTGTGTAAAAACACCCAGTAGGGGAGTCCAAGCCACCTTGCTGCCTCCTGCCCTGAGGATGTCCCAACACTTTAAAACTGGGTTTGTGAAATATTGGAGCATGATTCCTCCATAAACAAATGACAATACCACAAACAGCACACACATCACCATCATTTGGGGTATCAGAGCAAGAGGTGAGCTGCAGGTGCCTCCAGTACAGGCCCAGGAGCACTGGTAACCATTCTACTGCAAATACAGCATGTTCTGTGAAAACCCATTGCTGTATTTATATTATAGCTGTCCTCACCAGAGGGAGGCTGCAGGAAGCCCAAAAGAGGAAGCCAAGGAGAACAGATGTTGGAGTGGAGGAAATACACCCCATCCATAATCCTTTTCCAGCAATGACAACTCATTCTCCTCTACCCTTTAGTTGGCAAAGGGATTAGTGATAAAGCAGTTTCTCTGATCCCAGAGTCAGCTGTACTGTATTATTGCTCCACTACAAAAATGTGGCAGAGAAGGGTATTTCTATTTAAACAGCTGCACTCACTCCAAAGGCAGCTTCTTCTGAGCATTGAGCAACAGGGACTATTGACAGCAAGGAAAGTGAGTGCAGGCTGTGTTGGGACAGCAGATATTGTGGTTTTGACACCTTCCTGTTGTCCTCAAACCCAGTGATGCCATTTTGGTAGGGAGCACCATACTGTCCCCAGATCCACTGTTGCCCACAATGTGAAGATGAAGAGGACTGGGACTGAAAGACCAAGGCAATGTGGGTGCATGGTGCCTGAAATAAGGTGAAGGTCTTAATTTGCAATTTCCATGCTTTTGAGTTTAAGATGTTCACCTTAATCCCACTCCTCTTAAACCAAAGGGTTTTTGTCCTAAGAATTTTCCTGTTTTGTAAAAATAGAAATGCACTAAATTTCCCCTTCTGCTGTAGTACCAACCTGTGCCATAGATGCAGCACCCACCCCTCCTCCTCCCAGCCCCCTTACCCTCAACCCAGCCCTGCACAGGTGTCCTTCCCCTACCTAGCAATTCCTGGCCCCACATGGATGTCCCTTTCCATACCCTCCCATTCCCAGCCGTCCCAACTGCCCAATCCCACACAGATTCCCCCACTTGCCCTCTCCCTTTACCAACCCCTCCTGTCCATCCTGGCACAGATGCCCCCTACCCTAATGGTCTGGTACAGGTGCCCTCACACCCTGTGGCCATCCCTGCACAGATGCCCCCCCCTCCCACTTCCAGAATCATGCAGATCAGCACAGATATCTCCCACTCCTGCAGCCCATTCCCAGACCCCTCTCACTCCCATGATCTCCCTGATTCTCCTGTTTTCACCACCCAGTCCTGCATAGATGTCTTCCCCACCCACAAAGATTCTCCCACCCACCACCATTTCCCAGTCCCCCCATCTTTCTGGCCCCATACAGATGTTCCCACCTGACCATCCCCATGCTGATGTCTCTACCCCAGCTACCCATTCCTAACCCCCACTCCCACTTGCATGGGAAAAGAAGCTCCCACCTCCATCTCTTGTTCCCACCCCGCCCCTCCAGCTTTGCACAGATGCCTCCATTCCACCTGCTCCCAGCTATGCCTGCACTTACAGGTGCTGTTTCCTCTCCCACCTGCCTGCATTTCCCCTCTCCCTAGCACATCCCTCTCCCTCTGAGTCTCCAATTCACACCCACTTGCATTTTTCAAATCTACCCACCTCACACAGATGCCTCCACTCCTTGTGCTCCCAGCTATGCCTGCATTCACAGGTGCTGTTTCCTTTCCCACCCATCTGCATTTCCCCCTCCCCAGAACATCCCTCTCTTCCTTGGTCTCAAATTCACACCCACCCACATTTCCCCCCTCTTCCCAAGCTTCCCCTTTTCCCCAAGTCTTGCACGCACGGACACATCCACAATGCCCCCTCCTTGATGTCATCCCTCCAACAGTTCCCCCTAGGAAATGTTTTACTCTTCCAGATCAAATGAAAAAATTCCATGATTAATCAATACATATGTTAATTGTTGGTAGTCATCGATTTTTGTAACTTTTTGGTACTTTCATGACTTTCTATGGGCAGTTTCATGATGTTTCAGTACTTTTGTGACTAGTATATACTCTGACTTGTCCATACTACCATCTGCACCACTTTTATACTTGTCTTACTACTTACAGAGACATATGCACTGCTTTTGCACACACTACTTGTGCACTCGCCGCCCAGAGCTGCCTGTGGCAGGATGGGCGGGTTATAGATGTCTAAATAAATAAATAAATAAATAAATGCAACACTAAACCAAACTAAGATAAATAACAGAATATTAGTGAGAGCGAAAGCAGAGGAGCCACTTTTCTTGCTTCTGCTGTTTTCCGAAGGGTAGTTCCCCAAATTCAAATTTCAAAAGTACAAATCTGAATTCATTTAAAAAAACATAAATGCAGGCAATAACTAGAGGCATATTCAGAGATTCAGAACACCCATCTCTCACTTCCTACCCATTGCAAAAGAGTTGATTTTCTGCTTTCCCCATAAATTTCCAAACTGTGGTATCTTAGCCTTTGTTAAACAGATTCTCTCCAAATTTTGACACATTGAGTATCTTGCCCAAGTGACTCTTCCTACAAAATTCACATCATTATAAGAATTAGTGATTTAACAGTGAGTTTCACATGCCTTAAGTATAGAGCAACTGCTGCAGCTCTATAATTTCATATAGGTGTGAGTCATTGAAATAAATTCTGTGGTTGTGGTTCAGCTTAGTTGCACTCCCTTAACTCAAATCTGAATTTGCTGGTGTCACATCAATGTTTTAACTGAAGAGATATAAAATTATAATCTACTATGGTCCTCCTTTGTGCTAAATCAATAAATAATTAATTTTTGTTTCACTTTAAAATTTGGATCATGTATAAATAATAAAGTGGAGTGCTTCAGTAGCTAGTTCAGTAATGCTAATGTGACCTCACTGATTTGAAAGTTGTGTTTGTATATCTCAAATATGTACAGAACATATTTAAACACATCAGTAGAAACGAAATCATTAACTAATCCTGCAAACACTAAGGGTAAGGCCACATGAAATGTTATCCACATTAGGCCACATTACCCCACATTAGCCTGCGATGATCATCTGTCCTTTGGCCACTAGATGTTTACCCACTTCTGCCTCGGGGCTGGCACCTGGCTGTTATGCGATGCATCAGCTGGAGAAGGCCAGTGACACATTATGGGCTACTGTTGCCTCACCTGGATGTATGTGGGGGCCACCTCCCATCTGGACAGACCGTGCAGCCCAACCACAAGTCAAGGTCCATGGACCAGGTCTGGAAGGGAGTGCACTCACCCCGGCTGTGAAACAGCTGATGGAGACCCCAGAGAAGCATACTCACCCTGGTCACAAGAAAGCTGATGGGGGGGAGGCAGAGGAGTTGCTCACCCAGGCTGCCAAATAGCTGATTGGGGAGCTCAGAGGACCACACTCATCCCAGTGCCAAAAAACTGATCTGGGGGGGGGGCTCCTCTGCTCTTCTGCCCCTGAATCAACTGTTTGGCAGCATCCATTCCCCTGATCAGCTGTTTCTCAGTACTGAGTTCCCTGGGAGCCCAATCCAGCTACACAGCAGGAGTCCAAGAGTCCTACCCTGTGTGCATACCTCTCAACTCATTTACTCAACAAAGAGGGGCAGCAACACTTAGAAAGTGGGACAAAAAGGGACATCATTTGCATATACTTTGCAAATGCTAATTTGTATGAGATTATGTAAATTTGCACTCTGACATACTATATACATTTGACTTTGAAATGAGAATCCTCAAAATTTAATGGAGGGGGGAGGGTACATTAACATTACAGAAAGTTATTTATGCATGTGAATATTTATTCACATCACAACAGCCCCCACACCAAAGTTTAAGGGGAGAGAGTTCATATCACAACAGCTGCCTGAGCCCCCCAACACACACACCCTCCACACAATTCTGGATCTGGCAGTGAAGTTCAGGTGAGGTCCACCAACCCCAGATGCTCAGAAATCTGAAGATAGAACACACATCCAAATAATTAAAAAATAAATAAATCAGACATAAATTTAGAAGTTGGAGTTTCCTGGGTTTTGAGTCCTTAGGATGCACTGATAGTCCCCTATATTACACTTCTCTTTGCCATCATAAAAGCTAGAAACTTACAAGCTGTTCAGCAAGCTCCCACTCCAACAAAAACTGGTATTCTAAGTGGGGGCCAGGCTCATTGTGAGACAAGATTTTTATTTTTTTCTTACTAGAAGGGCCCTCCTGCTGCACTTCAAGGGAGACGGTTATTTGGGAGTGGGATGGGATGGTATTAACAGACCTAAGTGCCATCAGAAACACAGCAATTAAAGGTGACAAAGAAAACACTATCCTGTACTTAAAAAACAGATATGCTTCCCACATCCTTGCTTCCATCCCCAGGCAGCACAAAGGGTATTTTCAGACGTTACGTTACGACACTTAACCACGGTGAATCTCCACGGTGGTGGATGGTCGCGTAACATCTTTTTGCATGCCGCAAGATGTTCACCACGGTGAACCACCGGCAGTGAGCAAAATAACCACGCTTTCGAGGATGGTCCGGTCACCATCCCCGAAAGCATGGTTAATTGAACCACAGCCCGGAATCAGTGGATGGTAACATCTGTTACCGCCACTGATTCTGGGCCGTGGTCCAGACCCCGAGACGGAATTGGGTGCAGCAGCCAGATTGGCCACTGTGCCTGCCCATCTCCAGGAGGACGGGCGGCTGGGGGAGCGTGGGGGGGTGGGGTTGTGCGACTACACAGTGCGCCGCACAGCACCACCACCCCAGAGTCCCTGCCGGAATCAGTTGGCACGTCTGTTGGACATGACGTTTTGATTCCGGCGGGGAACCAAATGGTGATTCCGTTACGGGGCCAATAGGTGCCCCGTCACGTCTGAAATCACCCAAAGTAAAAGAAAAGAAAAAAATCAGGTCCCATATTAAGCAGAAACTAAAGGGAGCTAGTCAAATAGCTAGTATGAAATGAATCCTTGGGTGAATACATGACTCCTAGATGGGGCACAGAAGCTTTCATCAATCTCCCTGGGGAACAAAAGAGTTCCCAGGTCCTCACCAGCACTAAAGATGACTAAACAGAGCAGGAGGATCCGGAGTGGGGTGAAAATCCCTGCTCTCTCTTGCTAGCACCACAGCTAGAGCCTCCCTCCCATTTCCATGCCAAGAGGGGAAGACTTGGGGAAAGGATTGTGCCCACTTCAATAGAGGAAAGCAAGAAAAGTGACTACCTTCAAGTAAGGGACTGTCACTTGCTCTGTAGAGAGGCTGGGGGGGGAGGGGAGGGAGGGCAGGCAGCTCCCAGCCCCATGCAGCGAATGTATGGGATTGAGCCACCTTCCCTCTTCCTCAGCTTTTCTCCTCCTCTGGTTTTGAGAGCTTGAGGAGCAGTAGCAGACATGGATTGGATGGGTGGGGCAAGCACTGGCAGCTTCTTGCTTGCAGTTGGGAGGAGCCCCAGTCTCCTCTCCTTGTGGATGGTGCACACCGCAGCCCCAGGCAAGTTCCCCAGTGAGATGGGAGCAATGAAGAGTGCACACTGCACTGAGCAGCAGTGCGGAGTCCATAGCTGGCCCGCCCCAGCAGCAGCGCTACCTCCTGCAGCACGCCTGCACCACACCACTGCCATCAGTGCCTGTGCCACGCACAGCTGCTCCTGCCCGGAAGTCACCTCTGCTGACTTCCTATGCAGTGAAATTGGCACACAGTGGTGGTAGCGGTGCAGTGTGGAGAAGCAGGCTTAGAGTTGGCTGCACTCTCAGAGTCTGGAGATGAGACTGAGTCAGAGGGGAGGGAGCTCATATGGGCTGGTTATGGGCCATACGCACGGGGAGAAAGAATTGGGAAATTTAAAGTACAGGGCGGGACAGACGGGACCGCAGCTTAAAACAGTTGCATCCCGTGCTGTCCCGCCCACTCTGGGACAGCTGAGAGTTATGCCTGTGTGGATGGCTTCTTGACCAACCCGTGGCATGGAGGGGCTTGTGACAACAGCCCTCCTGTCTGGATTCCTTATTGGGGGGGGGGGGAGGACTGCTAGTTTGGACTGCCCTCACTGCTAGCCCAAATTGTGACACCTGTGGTGGCACTCCCTGTCTCAGGCAGGGAATCTGGCTGGTTGTCTCTCATGTGGATTTACCACAAGAGCCATCATTTGACCATGTAAATATTCTTAAAGGAGTCAATGAGACTACTCACAGGCTTACAGTTCTGAGTATTTGGAAATATATACAGGATTTGGGTTTACTATTTTAGCAATTTGCATGGTGAAATCTGATCAAAGTGACTTCAAACTGGAAGAATAAACACTACCATAAGTAGTAGCACACAGTTATTTCTTCCACAGAAAATGTTGCTATAAGAGGAGATTAATCATAAATAGAATTGCGAATTAACTCATTAACTTCGCATATGTGAATGGAATGAAACAATATGAAACTTTCATTCTATTTTACTATTAAGTAGCAATGTCCATTTCGGATTCATCCATAATGGCCCATAACAAGCTGATACGGATTAATCTGAAGCAGTCCATTACAGGGGTCTGCAAATTTGCAGATCCTCTGTTACTGATCTGAGTTTCTCCACACCCCAATTTCCCAGAGCGCTGGAATGTTACTTACTGGCCTCGGAGGACTTGATTGATGTTTTGGGGGTGGGGGGCTCCCAGAAAGATCCCTCACTGCCATTTTGGAAAAAGGGCTGGGCATGCGTAAAATGGACCTGGTGGCCATTTTGCACATTTGCAATCCAGAGCAAGGAACTCTCCAGGATGCAGCAGTATAGGAGCCTGATAAGAGGCCCCCACAGCAGGTGTGGGCTGGCGAAGCTTCAATCAATCCCCAGACAAGGTAATCACATGGATAAACATGTGCAATTCAACTACAGTACTCCTCCCTGTTTCTAGATGGGAGGGGGGAGCTGAAGGGAAGAGGCGGGCTCAGCACAGCTTTTCAGCATTCTATTGGGTATTCAGACTCCTGCCAGACAATAGAATGGTCAAGATCTGTCCCTCCATCCTGCTCTCCCTCCCATTGCTGAAAATTTTCTGAACAGGTGGGCTTAGTACAGGTTTTCAGCATTCTATTGGCTGCTGACTCCTGCTAGCCAATATAATGCTAAAGTATCCGCTGATTCTGCCCCCTCCCTCATGCTCTCCCTCCCATTCCTGAAACAGTTCAATAATAGTAAGAAAATTCTCCTTTTTCTCAGCAAGCCAGCTGATTCTCACCTTGTTCTCATTTGCAAGAAGGAGATGAGAATTCTGATCCTCATTGAGAAACACTAAAAACTGAGAACTGAGTTTCTGCCCTAAATGGGATCTGAACTGGAATCCATAATTAATCCATAAATTACAGATCCAAATCCACAACAAATCTGAATCCATAGTTTAATCCGAATGCTCATCACTACTGCTAAGTGAGATTTTGGCATATCTGAATTCACTATGGATGGGTGTAATAGATCAATCAAACCAGCCCCACTTCCCGCTCTTAGAGCTCCCTCGGTGTCCTCAAACTACCTTCGCTGGTGAGCTCTCAGCTCCCAGCCCGCCTTTCAGTCTCTCTGATGATCCTATTGCAATTATTACTGCTGCTTTTCCTGCCTGATCTCTCAGTGTCTCTTCCTCTGGCCACTCATCCCTGCTCCACTGTTCACTCTGTAGGCATTTTCAGTTTCAGTCTCTTGGCTGCATTGCTCTCTTTCCAGCTTCTTTTCTTCTTGTTAAATTTCAAAGTGCCTGTGATGCTTGCAGCTGCTGCTCCCTTCTGCAGCCCAGTTCTTTCTACAGCCTCTCTCTCTGGCTGCCTGTTGTTACACCTGGCCCCCTGGACAGGTGAGGATCCCACCTGATCACCCCAGATGTGTGTACCTGCCACCCAGACACCTGTACCGTCAGATCTCTTCCTTCAGTCAGCACCAACTTCCTTCTGGCTCCTTGATGACTCACAGGAGACCTCTCTCTGTCCATTCACCTGGATTTACTTAAACAGACCCCCATCACCTGGCCCCACCATCTCTTAAAGGGGCCATTCTCACAACCCCTTGGTGCAGGGCTGGCTCTCAGCTACCTTGATAGAATGGGTTACACTATATTGTACCTGTTCTCAATTATAGCTTTGATAGTTAGGGTGCAAAATAATTCCCATTATAATCCTTCTTCCACACAGATAACTTTCCAAAACATTCACTTTTGATAGTGTAACAGTGCTGGGGTTTCCACCACCTGTTACAAATCCCAGGTGATTTTATGAGCTTAGAAGATCGAGGGAGTGCTGAGGAGACAGGGATCTACCAGAAGCCGGGGCTGAAGCCAGGCTAAGGAGAGTGAGAGAACACTGAGGAGAGAAGGCTTGCCCAGAAGCTGGGCTGGAGCAGTGGTAAAGAGCTGACCCAAAGTGGAACCCATCAGGGAGGCAACGGAAGCCGACGGTGCTGCATTGGAGTAGGGAACAGGACAGTGGTGAATTAACTGGGACCATATGGAACACAGGGGCTTGGGCTGTGTAGAGAAAGACACTTGAGACAGAGAGGCAGGATTACATAAAGATAGGAGTAACAAAAGGATCAGGTCCTGTGTTGTTAAAGAGCCCCACACCTGGGAGGGGAACCAAGATAAGCCATACTATTGCAACTGGTGGAGAATGTGGGCACTGTGAGGGACTCCATCAGGAGTCTGGGTATGATTGGTAGGACTAACTATGAGAGCCTTAAAGGGAGGGCTCGGGGTCCTGGCAGGGAAGGGTGGAAGAAGGAAAAAGGATAAGGTTTCATAAACTAAGGCTGCCTCGTTCATGTAGGCTAGAGCATGGACTACCAGGATTGGGATGGTGGGACCAAGAGACCCAGATTGATTTTAATGGAAGAGACCTGTTGAATGTAGAGATTAGGGCTGAAACAAGAATTAAAATAGTTATCATGAGAATCTTGCAAAAATCTCTCAGCCCTGGCAAGCTGAGTTGTGCATGCTAGATGAAAGATTGGTCCAGGATAATGAAGCCTATATCAAGGGGTTGTAGCCCACCTTTGGGAGTTGGAGAGGTGGTGAAGGGTACTGAACTGCTGATGGCTATGTTTATGAGAAGGTCCAATGGAGATTAAGTTGTAACGTTTGTGATAAGGGGAAATATTTATGTTGTGATGGTTGGGTAGATGGAACTAGGAAACAGCTGTAGGGTGGCAACAGAGCTGGCAACCTTGAACATTGGGAAATGTTTGTGTTAGAAGACTGAAGACCCGGAAGCCCTGGGAATAGGTGTGTTACAGAAACATGGGGATTTGTAGGTAGAAAGATAAGTGGAGCTGGGAAAGGCTGGATGGGCCTGGCTCCTCAGGAGACAGATGATAGAGGCACTGCATAGGCTACAGGATGGAGGCGATACAGCTGGTAGCCTAGTTCAACAACCAGTGGTTTGGGCTGGCTCTGTGGGGATGGAGGAGACCAGAGTCCAAAGAACCATAAGTGCTAAGGGGATATATAAAGTGAGGAAATGAGAGTATTACTACAGGGCGGAAGCTGAAGAGCCAGTAGTTTTTACATTTGGAAAGGAATGTTGGAAGGTTGTGGGGTGGTGGAGCAGGCAACCCAACCTGAGAGGTGTGGACTGGCTAGAGGGGAGGGGGAAACCAGCCTGGATTAGAGGCCTGAATCTGGAAACAGACTAAGGAGGGACAAGGAAGACTACTCTAGGAACCCAAAAGGTAGTATGAGAAAATAAATCCTGATTTTCAAAAAATGCTCTAAAATTTTTTATTTGTATTACTTTATTAAATAAATAAAAGCTCTAAAGAGATACTATATTTTAAGCAATAAACTCAAAACATCACATTTAAGAATGCATTTTATACATGCATTTCCAGATTTCTCAGAGTTTGATATATCAGCATTAACATTGTACTGATGCTATTTTTTATTTTTGGTTTGGAGCTTTATATGTTTATTAGCTAGAAAAAGTTTATAGAGCAGGGATTCTCAACCTGGTGCTTGGGAGAACCAGAGAGCTTGGGGCAATGAATGAAAGTGCTCCCCAAGCCAGCTGTCAGTAGTGCTCGGGAGCACGTTGAAACAGTCCTCCATTGGACTGAATTAAATTGAATTGTAGGGGGGAGATTTAATTTATGCATGTTTATGCATATCGTTCATGCAAATTATGCAGTGCTCCCAATTAGTCATTAATGTCATTTCAGTGCTTGTGACTGGAAAAAGATTGCAAACCTGTTGCTGAGGTCCTATTTTTCAGGTTATGAAATTTGCACAAACTCATACAGAAGTGGTTTATTTCATGCAGGCATATACACTGGTGGAGTTCATGGGTTTTGGAAGACCCCCCCCCCCCCACCTCCCAACACAGTTCCTCTTGCTCTTTCTCTTGGAAGAACCCCCTCCCCAACACAGTTCCTCTTGACAGTAGTATCAAGCATCACAAGTGGGTGGGGTGGGGGCATATGCAGAGATGGTCACCCATAACCAGATCAGGCACTTATCAAAACTCTTGCTGTCATTCATACTCTCATATGACAGTACTGTACACTCCCTAATCGGGCAAATAAGAACCACCCCACTATTTTTTGAACAAATAGGTTTGTCAGGATTCAAGGGGGGATTGGGGTCAGAAACGGGTGCAGGATCAGGTCCAGGCTAGACTAAATTAGGGTCAGGACAGAGTCCCTGGAGTCCAAGGGGTCATATCCAAGTCGGAAGGAGTGGAAGCAGCACCAAACACAGAGCAGATACAGGAAGGGTGGAATGAGCAGATATATGTCATGTCCCATCTCCTGGGGATGCAGGCCTGTCTTGTATGGTGGCGGTAGGCAGTCAGTCAGTCAGTCAGTCAGGAAGCTGTGTGGTGTGGTAAGGGCTGGGCCTGGAGGGTCAACTGGGTCAGGATTGAGTTGAACCACAGAGATGTGGTGGTGCTGTGGAGCTAAGCACCCCCTCAGAACCTCCAGGTGGCTGGTTTGAGGCTGGATCCTGGCAGTATTCTATAATATGGCACTTAAGAGGTATGTGAAAACGTGTGATGAATGTATGCACTACAGACAAGAGACACTACTAATACTTTAGTGCTGTGAATTGAATCCTGGTGTGTTAACTTCCTAACCCCCATCCTTTATCATTTGAGCTAAAGAAAACTTCCCTTAAGCTTCATAAATAGTAGGTCCCTTTATCCTCCATTTACCAGTCACTAGAAGAAGATAATCACAAGCTGAAGAAACCATCACCACATTTTTGGATATTCTTATGAGCATGAATGTCTTGCTGTTGCCATTTACTATTCACAAGGTGTGACAGCTGTTTCCTCAGTTTGGCAAGTTAAGTGAGCAAGGATATGACAAATAGTAATTGGCTTGGGAAGAGACAAATAGTAATTGGGTTGGGAAGAGACACAGCTTTCTTGGCAGAATGACATTAAAAAATCTAAGGGAAGGCCTAGGTGCATTTGAAATAGTTTTCTCCAGGATGATTTCATTTTTCCACTTTTAGTTACATATTCTCACCATGCTCATAGGCAGAAAATTACATTTCCCCTCTATTTCCATAAAGGCTGTGTGCCAAATTGCATATGACAACCTAGGCATCAATGTAATGGCCTTTCAGTAAATGTAAAAGCTGCACCCAAATAGTCTATCACATAACAAATACTTATGTCGTCATTCATGCCCTAGGTAACAGTGTTTCTAGTTAGAACACTTCAACATGCTTGAAAGTCCTACTGGTGTGTACTAATGGCTGTTAATATACAGAACAGAAATTGCTTAACTTCATCACATGCAGCTCCAGCTTTCATTGCCGTTGGCAGTCAACTGTTCAGTCAGACTGCTGCTTGCATAAACACAGAGACTTTAAAATTCCTGTGCAAAGATGCATAAACCAATATGTTTCCAAATCCTGGGCTTCAAAACAAAGCAGCAAATGGAAAGGACATTTACTGTATTGCCCTTTCGAGAGGTTAAAAGAACTTTGGGAATATTACTGGAAAAGTTCCACTGTCTCTTCCTGCCTGCTATATCAGATAGATATGAAACTAGAGCGGTGCATTTGAGTTTTGGTAAAACACATTTAAACCCCCAACACTCTTTTTGGTTTCCATATTTGGAACACAAATACTAGGTTTGTGTAGTCAGGTTTTATTTATTTATTTATTTCATAAATGTATACCCCGCCCCTCCTGCCATGCAGCTCGGGGCGGCTTCCAAAACATTAAAATACAATAAGTGAACCCAACATTTCCCCCCAAACCCATAATATCTGAGGTCTCCAATTGGACCCTCAAAACTGAAGCACATATCCAGCTTGGCGCTCTGCTGGTCTTGGACTCTCCGCTTAGCAACCTGTGTGGGAAGCCTGTAGTGAGCCCTCCTCACCTGCAGGGGCTGTTGCTATCTAAGAACTGCAGTGTTCAGCACTGCAGAACCAGGCACAGTCTAGTCAGGGCAAAATAGTGAGACCTTGGCAGACTCATTCCTTCTTCCCCAAGCCAGCAACCCTTCCTGAAAGCCAATGACCCCTCTGAGCTAGCTTCATGCCTGATTCCCACCTAGGGATCCCACTTTCCACAAGCCAGTGACTCCCCTCTGAGCCAGAAACCACTTTCTTCTCAAGCCAGAACCATGCCACATTCTCCTGTCCCAAGTCAGCAACATTCTCCCTCAGCCAACCCCATGTCCAATTCTCCCCTCTCCCAAGCAGTGGTGGTGCTGGCCTGAGGGCACCTGGGGCAGTTCCCCCCTCCCCCTCTGGATGGGAGTGGGACTCACCAGAAGACAGAGCGCTCACACTGACTGAACGCTCTGTCTGCCGGCTGGCTGAAATTCACATCGGAGCGTCGCGCTGCGTCTGACTGCTCGGCTTGCTAAGCAGTCAGAAGCAGAGTGGCGCCAATGTCAATTTCAGCCGGCTGGAGACAGAGCGTTCAGTCAGAGAGCGCTCTGTCTTGTGGAGCGACTGCGACTGAGTTCCATAAGGGACAAAAAACTTGGACTGAACGCGCGCTGGGCAGCTGAGCGTTCAGTCTAAGTGTGCTGCTGGGAAACAAAATTTCCCATGAGCGGCAGCTTTGCATTGAGCCCTATGGGCTCAATGTAAAGTCTTACCTTGGGCATTCAGTGGAGGCGCTCGGCGAGATGTGCTGCAGCGTGCATGCTTGAACTGACTCAGTTGAGCATGCGTGCTGCAGCACATCTCGCCTTAGTGCTTCCACTGAACACTGAAGTGAACTGCCTGGTGCCCCGTGCCTGCCTGCTGCCCTGGTGAGTAAACACGCAGAGGGCACTCTAGTCTCTCCCTCTCGGCCCCTGCCGGACAGGGGCCGAGAAGGAGAGACTAGACTGGGGAATGGGGGGGATTTTGGGGGGGTTGTGGGGACAGAGATGGGGG
>QEPC01008469.1:1421937-1448067 GCA_003113815.1 Sphenodon punctatus | reverse complement strand
CTGCCTACTTTTAAACCTGGCAGAGGAGGTGAATATAACCTGCCTAACTGAAATTGCTGGATTAAGTAACGTAATGTCCATCCAATGTTAACCCTGGGAACTCCTTGCTGCTGGCTGGGTTATGCCCTGGCTCCACCTACCACATACCTGGCTCCGCCTACCGTATCCCTGGCTCCGCCCCTAGGCTAGGCTCTACCCCTAGGCCCGCAGGCCTTACTGCCCCAGTGCCCCTCCAACAACAAAACCCACCAGCCGCCCCTGATCTCGAGACAGCCACATGCCTCACTGTCCCTCAAGCCAGCAATCCTCCTGAGCCAAAATGATGCCCCATTCCACTCTCCCCAAGTTAACAACCTCTCCACCAAACCAGCCATATTCTCCATCCTCCCCCCAAAACCAGTGCTCCCCTTTTTAAACTGGTAGCAGACTTAGTAGCAGTTTTGACTGCATTTTCCTTTCCTTATACATCTATCAAACTGGAAGAGCCTCACTGCACTTCTGTGCCAAAGTAACCTATACACAGGGACCCATGTTCACTGCGTTTTGCACATTGGCAAAGATGTGGAAAATATGATGAACACAGGTAGATACAAATAAAAATAAATGAAAGCACTAAAAACACAAATACAGATATAAATGCAAGTATTTGTCCCCATGCACAGTGCTAGGT
This sequence comes from Sphenodon punctatus, assembly GCA_003113815.1. NCBI lineage: Eukaryota > Metazoa > Chordata > Lepidosauria > Sphenodontia > Sphenodontidae > Sphenodon > Sphenodon punctatus. The sequence continues at coordinate 1,447,397 of QEPC01008469.1, read as the reverse complement.
GAAATAAAGATTTGGCACAAACTGAATATTCATCAAACTTTACACAGTGCCAATTTCATTTGCCAATTTGCAAATGAACATTTGTTCACACGTGCAGACTTTATGGTAAAATTTGTAACAGAAATTTCAGTTCATTATTTTTTTATTAAGCATTTTCTTTAATGTATTTAAATATACCTGCTGTTCTGCAATTTTGTGTTACTGACACAATCCCAGATATATCTGTTTAGCAATGGGACTATCAGGTTCATTTGAGGAACTAACAAACAAAAAACAAATGCAGAACTACCAATGCCATGTAAATTGTTTTTTCTAGGGCTGAAATGAGATTTCAAAAAATGGTAATTCCTGTCGGAATCCTGGTTACCAACACCAACTTGGTTGAATTGAGAATCTCTCAGTACTTGACAATGTCTTGACTGACATTTTGTTTCCTGATTTAGCGATATGAGCATAACAGAATCCTTTTTACCAGTTGGCTGGGGACAGTGTCCTATTACAAACTTGATGTACCTCAGGATGTAAGCCTGGAGCTGGACACCCGCCCGGGACTCTGGCGCTGGCCCACTCTTGCTGGTACTCCCAGACTGGGGTCCTAATATGACCTGTGTCTGGGGATTGCAGGTGGTTGGCATGGATTGTACTGTTTATTTGTAAATCCTCTGTCATCCTGACTTCAGATCAATCCTACACCCTGACTGCACTCCGGTTTGAGGTTCTCTGCTCCTTCTCTCCAGATCTCTCACTATATTTTTCTCTGGGTAGGGCAGTGTATGTCGGGGATTACAGATTGATGACATAGACTGGGTTGTTTGCTTCACACTTACACTTTAACTCATGAAATGTCACGTGACCAAACTCTGGTAATTTGGGGGTATTTTCAGACATGACACCACCAAGGGTGGCCACATTTTACTCTGTGTGGCCACTGGCAGTGGCATCACGTTTGATCCTGCCCCCATATGTTACCGTGGGCAGAATCAAAGGTTTCCCTGGACTGTGGCAGGATTTAGCTAGCTCTGTGAACTGGGATCCCTGTCAGCTCACAGCATGGGCTAAGCCCTGCCATGGTCTAGGGAAGCCATCCCTGGTTCAGGTTATAGCGGACCACATGTGCCACATTTGGTGGCCTGCTCTACCTAACTCCAGACTGGGGCTGGAGCTTTTCTGGCCAGGTGCAGCAGCCTCATAGGCTGCCGCACCCACCCATCAGAGAGGAGGGTGGGCCACACACAGCAGTGCGGGGGGCAGGGCTGTGCGGAACATGTCCACATGTCACCCCGCCCTCTCCCCAGTCCGGGCCGCCAGCACATCTGTTTGGCAGCCAGGCCAGATCCTGCCTGGAGTGAGGGCTCTCACCTCAGGAAGAATCAAAGCGTGGTGGTGCATAGCGCCGTCACATTAGAAAACACAATTTTTCGGTAGAATCTCTTGCCACCACTGTCATCAACAAGCACCACACCTTGTGTGCTGTAACAGCTGGGATTCACTTGTCTAGATTCGTCCTCACTGTGATTGCTGTCTGATGCAACATTATTAACTGGTGAGTAGCTAAAGAAAGAGGTGTACTAGTTTATCCTTCATGATTGTCACCTTATGTTTGGGGATGTCACAGAGTGTCTCATCATCGCTTGTCATGGGTGGTGCTATGTTTCTCAGCTCAGGCCCAAACACGAATAACTGGCCAAGCAATTTCTTCTACATTAGAGATTGGTAGGGTGGCCATACCACCCCTTTAAAAGAGGACACTTATGAAAAATACATGTTGCAGGGCTGCATTGGTTCTCTTTTAAAGGGGAGGTATGGCCATCATAGTGATGGGGAACCTCCGGCCTGCATTGAACTTTCATTCTGAGAATCACTGCTGTGTGGACTGGAGAGACATACTAAAACAAATGATAAGGAATTCCTATTGGAAACAATGGATGCAATATGAAGAATACTAACTGCAAATAAATAATGGAGGTCCATGAATGATGCCAATAGCCTTTACTGGGCAGTAAACCAGAACAATGAAGCTGCACCTCTAAAAGGAAGGGAGAATAGGGAGGGGGTGGAATGCTAAAGGAGGAGCAGAGAAAGAGCACAATATAAATGGCCAAAGTTGGAAGACAGGGAGGAAGCCCAGTGGAGGTGCTGGAATGACATAGACTGGTTGGAATTGCAGTAAAGAGGCCACCAGGAGGAACTGGAATGGTGGTGGTGGTGGAGGGGTGCTGCTTGATCCAGTCCCTTGTCATTCCCCATCACTTTATGCCATTCATCCCATGTCATTCCAGTAATATCCCCTGTCTTCAACACATTGTCAGATTTTAAAAATGCATTAAGATAGTTTCAAGTACACTATTCAAGTTCCTGACATTTAAAAAAAAGTTTAACACCGATTTTTCTATTTTAAAATGGTTCTCTCTCCCCTGTTGAAGTGTGAAAACGCTCAGAAAACAGCTGTAACAGACTAGCCTGTTATAAAGGGCAAAGAGTGAAAGTGACTGTACATAAAATGATATTAACTGTAAAAGGAAACTGAAAAAGAGAAAGGGTGGGGGGGAGAGACTCTCCTGCATTCTGTGCAACAATCAGTTTAGATATTATTAGTATGAGTTGTGCATAAACAAAAAATTAGTCCAGTTGCTGAGGTCCCTATAGCGTCTGCCTGGAAAATTATCCGGTAAAAGTAGATGTGATGATTTTAAGTGCCTGAGATATAAGTCATTTGGACATTTTTTTATAGCACCAGAGCAAAATGGGGAGTGCTGACAACAGCACTGTTCTTTTGGTTTGTTTTAAAATTTTTGGTAGCAGAGATACAAAAATTAACACTCTCCGATTCGCAGCTATCTTAGGTAAAATTTTGAATCCAACCTACTTGACACTGACTGTTCAACTATACCAACGTTTAAATGGATGCTTCGCTTTGATTTCGGTCCTTCTGGACTTAGACAGGCAGTCCAAACATTACACTCAAATAATGTTTGGACTGCCTGTGTAAATCCCGACAGAGAGAAATCAAAGTAAAGCATCAATTTAAAACAGGTCCTGTGAGATTTATTTTATTTTTTTTGGGGGGGGGGGGAATTGTAATGCCTGTTCACAGCGGCATAAATTCTCTCATTTCCCAAGCAGACACAATGTGAACAGGCATTATACAAATAAATAAAATAAATAAATAAATAAATCCAAAATCACAGGGTCTGTTTTACACCCTTGTGTACTTGTGATGAAACAGGGCCTGTGACCCTTTAAGGAAGCCCACTTCTTCACCTAAACCACACCCAAAGGGAGTATAAGAGGGCTGAAAGCTCCAGAAACCAGTCAGTCTGGGGCTGGGAGGGCTTGGGAAGGCTCCTCCACGCTGTCCAAGATGCTGGAACCTGGACCAGCTGGACAGTAAGGGATATAGTGATCTACAGCAGCCAAGGAGCAGGGAGCCCAGGCCAGCAACTGGCCGCAGAGCCAAGGAGCTGGAAAGCCAGAGCAGTTGAGGTGACAACCAGACCCAAAGCAGAACCCAAATGGCACAGCCTGGGGCATGGGCCGATAGACTGTGAGCTCTCCGGACAGTGGGTGTATCTTGACTGAGAAGAAGGGGGAACAACCTTTTGTTATGGGATTGAGACCACACCTCAGGGCAGAAAAATAAAAACCTTAGTATCAACCTAGACCTCATGTCATGGCTTGAGAGAGGGGGTAATCACAGATTGGGTCCTGCAAAATGTGTCCCGTGGGAAGCAAAGAACATTTGCATTCAGATTTCACTGTGAAAATAAGGGATGAACAAGAAATTATAAACTTCTCTATGAGATCTTTCAAATGCTGACAATATTGATTTTTAATACTGCAGCAATAATGTTAAATTTGGTTTAAAGTTTCACATTGGCATTTGGTTTAAAGTTCCACATTGATTTTGGCCAAGTGCTCCTATCATACTTCTGTGGGTATTTTCAGATGTGATGAGATCACAGTGAACCACAGTGAATACCCACCTGTGGTCACTGTGCCCTGCATGTATGTTCGGCGGCCGCCAGATGTTCGCCATACTGAATACCCACATGGGGTCAATTTCAACCACGCTTCCCGGGCTCCCGGTGCAAAAATCCACGGAAGCGTGGTGAAAGTGATTCCAGGCGGGCAACAATAAAAAGTAACGTCTGGTAGGCTATCACGGCCCGGAATCCCTGGCGGAATTCCGGGCCGTGGTGAACTTGGCCAGACGCTGCGGCGGCATTGGCCTCACCGCCTGTCCGTCTCCCCAGAGGGCGGGCAGCGACGCAGTGTGGAGGGGGCAGGGCCATGTGGCTGCACGTTGCGCCGCACGGCCCCACCCCCTCCCTGATTCCTCGCCGGGATCCCCGGCACATCTGCTTGCCGTGCCTGGGTGATCCCGGCAGGGAATCTCTGGGTTGTTTTCGGGACGGGGCGAAGCCGCCCCGTCACGTCTGAAAACACCCTGTGAGAGGAGGACTGCTATGCTAATCTGGAAATGAAGAGAAACCTTCAGTGAAACCTTTTATTTATTTTATTATTTATTTTTTTTAAAGGAGATGCTATAGGTTGAATGTTCCTGGCAGAAAATATCAATCGTTTTGAATTTATCATTGGTCTTTTGTCAACACAGAAGCTGGCCTATAATACTTGTTCTGAAAGATGAAAAAAATATTTATTGGTCTTGTTTGGTTGAAATGAGGTTACTGATGTATTGATCATGCAGACCTGAAGAAAGTATGATTAAAAATGACAGGACAAATTATCCAGTTTGCCGATACCTGACAGACTCTCTGATTTGTCTGACTTAATAACTCCTCAAAGACATCATACTTTAGAATTAATTTTAACCATTTTCCAAACACATAGTAATTGTCGACTTCCCAGGATTATTGATTTACTTCATTCATGCTTTTGTGTGTTCTTTTTCTTATTTCTCCTCTTATTTAAAAATGTATAACACTTGCCTAAATTAATAAAATTAGACTATTAACATGAAAAGAATATCAAAGAACATGTCAACTTCACACCAAACCAAATATTCCTGTTGTAACCTGCAGGCCCTTCTCACACAGACACTCTAACACTGATAAAATGGGTGTTACATTTTATTATACATGTTGCAGGGCTGCAGGTGTGCTCTCTGGGTGCCCTGCAAAATGTAACACCCATTTTATCAATGTTAGTGTCTGTGCCGTAGTTTGCTGATGAACTGGATACCTGAAGTTCCTAAAGCGATAGAAAGGCTGGTGGTTGGTACAATTTTCCTGCTCCCACAGCAAGAACATTAATGTTGTTTGTGCCAAGTGTGTTCTGTTGGGACTCTTCTGCTACTCTGTATGGCCAGAGTAGATGGCAGAAGATATTGGATTACGGTTTCCGTACAGCAGTACACTAACAAGAATAGTTTCACCATATTTCAAATTTATTTCCTATAGATCCATAGAACCTCATTGACAGCACTTTTGCAGTGCAATTCTTAGTTACAGAAGAGTCTGCTTTTGTTCTTTCAGCATTCCATTTATAGCATAGGATTCCATGGTAGCAAACTTTCTTTGTGGGTTACAATTACCTCATCTTGCCCACATCAAACTAGAGGACACAATGAAAAAAGGAGTGTCGTTCACAGCAGCTACTGCATAAGGAACAGTTAGTGTGCCTGTGCTGTTTGTGTGGCACATGTCGCAAAACAAAACAGTAAGCAGTGGCAAGATTCCTCAATGGAAAAAAACATCGTATCTGCTGCTAAGTCTTACTGGCCCTCTAAAAATAGAAAAGTCAATGTACCTTCTTCCACTACAGACTGTCCAAATTCTCTATGATTTTGGGGTCATCATTTCTGCCCAATTAATTTAGAAATTAAGGGATAAGTCTTCTTCCTAATATCCCTTGAGTACCATTAATGGAAACTGTGAACTTTGCAAGTAGGAGTAGCTGTTGCATGCTGGAATAGGTTCTGCAGAGGTACGATCTCTCCCCCAGCTTGAGGAAAGGGTGTGTGTCTTTGGGTGAGCCTACTTGGAGGGGAGGCTACCATGTCTTAGGTAGCCTTACCCCTCCCTGGGCAAATGAGCCATGTGATGCAGTAGCTCACCTGCATCCAGTCACCAATGGCAGCCAGGCACTAAGCACCAAGACTGCAGGGCCTGGGTTGGCTGTAAAAGATAAACAGTGTTGTCTGTGTGTTTGGAAACACACCCAAAATCTACACATGATCTCTCCCAGGGGCCTTAGGAACACGTTGAGCAGGAGCAGAGGGAAAAGATGGAACACTGCGAGACTCCACAAGGGAAGGAATGGGGTGGGGGGAGATGAACAATTGCCGATTACAGCTGTTGCGATGTCTCTGACAGGAATGGATGGAACCACTCAAAAGCCGTACTATGAGCCTATCAGGCCCCACAGTCATGTTACCTCATGATCAACTGTATCAAAATTTGCTGAAAGATCAGCAGGGTACAATTTTGCCTATCAATCTCTCAGTGAAGATTGTCAACCAATGCCACAAGTGCAGTCTCAGTACTTAGGGTGAAAGCCAGACTGACATGGATCCAGGAATCCAATAGCATCAAGATGCCCCTGAAGCTGCCTGGTGACCACCCATTCAATAGCGTTTCCTAAAAAGAGAAGGTTAGACATGGGGCAATAGCTGGTTCCCCAGGTTCACAGTCTGAACGTGCTCCTTGACCCGCAACTCCACATGGATCTCCAGGTGGGGGCGGTGGCGAGAAGTGCGTTTTTCCAATTACATCTGGTATGTCAGCTTCGGCCATATGTTTCAGAAAGTGACCTGGCCACGATCATCCATGATTTCAGGAAGTGACGCCAGCCGATGCTGTGGAGATCCTGTGGTCAGTGAGGGCCACTAGTTGTGAATTAGATCCTTGCCCGTCCTGGTTGGTGAAAGCCTCCAGGGAGATACTGGGGTCAGTGCTGGCGGGGATTATCAACCTGTCCCTTCAGCAGGGAAGATTGCCCCCCGGTCTCAAGGAGGCCATGGTGCACCCCCTGTTGAAGAAGCCATCTTTGGATGTGGACGCACTCGCCAGTTACCGACCCATCTCTAACCGTCCCTTTTTCAGGAAGGTTATTGAACGGGCAGTGGCCCTGCAGCTCCAGGCTCACCTGGACAGCATCAGTTTTCTCAACCCCTTTCAATCAGGGTTTCAGCCCGGCCATGGTACGGAGATGGCGTGGGTGGCCTTGGTAGATGATCTCTGTCGGGAGATGGATGCAGGATGTTCAACATTACTGGTCCTGCTAGATCTCTTGGCTGCGTTTGATACAGTAGACCATGGGCTGCTGTTGAGATGGTTGTGTGACCTGGGGGGGTCAGGATGGGACCACCCTTGGTTGGTTCCAGTCATTCCTCTCGGGAAGGACCCAGCAGGTTGTCTTGGGAGCAGAAACATCTAGCCACCGGCCCTGGACTGTGGTATTCCGCAAGGTTCAATCTTGTCTCCTTTATTATTTAATGTATATATGCAGCCCTTGGGGGAGATCGTGAGAGGGTTTGGTGTGCGCTGCCCCCAATACGCTGATGATACCCAGCTTTACCTCTGTTTTCAACTGACCCAGGCCCTGCCATCTCTGTGCTATCTCAGTGTTTTGAGGCCATGGTGAGTTGGCTATGGCAGAGAAGTCTGAGGCTCAATCCTGATAAGACAGAGGTGATGGTGGTGGACCTGGCGGGGGAGGTGGTGCCCCCTCTTGTGGAGGGGGTGCACCCCTCCATGGCTCAGCAGGTTCGGTGTCTGGGGGTATTATTGGATGCGGGTCTCCGTCTAGATCAGTAGGTGGATGTGGTGGTGAAGGTGGCTTTCCGCCAGCTGTATCTGGTGCGCAGGCTGTGCCCATATATCTTCAGACCCGACCTGGCCACTTTGATCCATGCCTTCATCACCTTGAGGCTGGATTACTGTAATGCGCTCTATGTGGGGCTTCCCTTGACGCTGGCCCGGAGATTGCAGCTAGAATGCGGCGGCTCATCTCCTAACAGGGATGGGCCAACAAGAGCACATAACACCGGTGCTCCGTGTGCTGCACTTGCTGCCTGTAATGTGCCGAGCCAGGTTCAAGGTGTTGACGTTGATCTATAAGGCCCTGTAGTCTTGGACCTGGATACCTCAGGGACTGCCTCACCCTCCGTGACTCAGAACAGACTCTCCGATCCACTGGGAGCGCCTTCTTGGAAGTCTCATGCGTAAAGCGGGGGGCAACAATGGAGAGGGCATTCTTGGTGGCTGGGCCCTGGCTGTGGAACTCTCTCCCAGAGGAAGCATGACTGGCCCCGAGTCTGCTGGCCTTCTGTTGGGCCTGGAAGACATGGCTGTTCTCCCAGGTCTTCGGAGGCAGGGAGGGGAGGGTGGGCTAAATTTTTGTATGGGGGTATTTTAAAATTGTTTTAAATATTTGTGTAGATTTTTATATTTTTTATATATTGTGATAAATTGTTTATTTTATATTGGAAGCCACCCCGAGATGCCGTAGGCATAGGGGGTGGCATATAAATGGAATAAAATAAATAAATAAATAAATTTCATTACCTCAAGATTGGACTATTGTAATGCACTCTACATGGGGCTACCTATAGTGATGGTTCGGATACTGCAGCTAGTGCAGAATGCGGCAGCCCACCTCCTTATGGGGTCGGGCCACCATGAGCACATTACACTGGTGCTCTGGACTCTGCACTGGCTGCCTATAGTCTTCCGGACCTGATTCAAGGTGTTGGTGTTGACCTAGAAAGCCCTACACAGTCTCAGCCCAACTTACCTGTGGGATCGCTTCACTCCCCGTACTTTGGAGCGATTACTTCTGTCTGCCGGGAGCACCCTTCTTGAGGTCCCCTGGGGGGCCACATTGGCGAGGGCATTCTCCGTCACCACGCCTCAGTTGTGGAACTCCCTCCCAACAGAGGTTTGTTTGACCCAGGATATGAGTAAGACCTAGCTGTTCCACCAGGCGATTGGCAACTGAGATGGGGCTTAGGGTGGGGGGAGTGGGCTAGGGAGAGGGGAGGGGTTATTTGTTCAGTGCCTTCCTTTTTAATGTGTTTTAATGTGTTTCAATTGTGTTTTATGTTTATTTATTGTTTTGTAAGCTACCCTGAGATGCCTGGAGCAGGAGGGGAGGGGTAAAAATGTTGCAATAAATAAATAAATAAATAAATAAATAAAGCTATCTAAAGAGTGAGCATCAAGTGAAGGTTTTTGAGCATGGACTAGATAACCGTAATTTTAAGGGTGTCCAGTTCTTTGCCTTCCGAAAGGGAAGCACTGACAATTCCTGCTAGCAAAGGCCCCAGTCTCTACCAACTGGATCTAATTTACAACTGGTCACCCTCATTGCCCCAAGGACATCCCCTGCATCAGTGGGTGACACCAACTGAAACTGATCCAAACAAACAGGAGAGGCCTGAACCTGCAAAGACCCAAACTCTGGCTCTGTCAAAAAAACAGCATCCCATCCCTCAAGGCATGGTGAATACAAGTGATTTTGTCTGCAAAGTGGGTATTAGATTCCACACAGCAAACAAAAGATGACTCGACCTCCAGACGGAGATAGCCCATATTTACCAGGCTATTCACTGCCAGGAACAACTCTGCTGAATGAGACTTTGCAGATGGCATAGTAGCAGAAAGGAGATCATTCCTCGCCACCAACCTAGTCATGCCATAATCCTTCAAAGCTGATCTGTGGCTGAATCGATTGGCTTCAAATGTTGTGTATGCACTGTACAAGCCTTGTGCGCTTCATTCACATGTCATGCTCTGCGTGCACACAGTGCACATACAGTGTGCAAACTACACGTGGTGCACAAAGGTTGTGCACAACATTGGTTATGCACTGACCTACAGCAGGTCTTATATACAGGCTCATTTGTGCTGAAAAGAATGGGTGGAAACAAACCTGACAATAACCCACATTAGCCATCACCAGGCGTGTTCCTGTTTACCGTACTACCCATCTATTAGGCATCCACCACATGGCCTTCACATGGTCACCACAGAGCTGCCACTCACAGCAGAGTCCAGGGACATTGCAGGCCCCCAGCCACTGGGTGGGCCATTCAGGGCTACTGTGTGCTTATGTGTCCATGTCTTGTCAATTAGATTCACCCACAACTTCACCAGCATCCAGGTCCGCTAGTACATAGAGTTCTGCCTAGCGTGCCCGACCAGCTGAGAAGGGAGATCACAAGTAGGGATGGGCAAATGCGGTTCGGACGTTTGGAGTTCGTCCTGAACTCGGCCTGTTTGGACGACCAAACCGAACTTCTGAACCAAATGCTCAAACTTCCGAACAGTTCGGAAAAGTTCGGATGAATTTGGATGAGTTCGGGGGTGGGATAAACGTGACTTTGGGTGGGAAAAACGTGACTGGAAGGGGGAGGCAGCTGAGGAGCAGACTTCCTGGCACCAGGGGTGGACACCAAGGGTGGTTCAAAAATACCGCCAAAAATACCGATACCAAAAAAATTTCGGTTTCGGTACCAATAGCACTTTTTTGAACGTTCAGCCGAGTTCGGACGAACTGAATTCCGCCGAACTGAACAGACGAACCCAAACTCGGGTTTCGAACCAAACGTCCGAACATCTGAATGGCATTCTGTTCACCCATTCCAAATCACAAGTGCCACTGGTGGAAGCTGTCGCACACTCATGAAATACGGGCAGGGGACTGCCTGTTTCTTAGGCTGTATGCATTAAAGATGTGATTGGGTGCTGTATGCAGGCTGCACAGTCTGAACACAGACTCCAGTGGGCTATTATCTCGTTTGATTCCACCCAATGTTGCCTTTTCCGCAAGAATTAAGTCCCCTAACTAGAAGCAGCAGCAGACTCATAAACCTCTTATTCTTACTAGTCACAAGGGGGCAGGGGGTGGACAGAGACCCACATCAGCTGTATTCTAAAGCATGGACAACTGGCAAAAGAACTACCTGTTCTACAACAACATTCCACTTTTAAGAGGAACTGAGTGGCATTCCCTCAAAAGGACAATTTGAATATTTAAGGCTTGATCCTGTGCCAACAGAAGCAAGGGCAAGGCTTTCATTGATTTGAATAGTGTAAGATCGGCACCCTAAAGCTCTAAGGGCTTCATTCTCCACAGCATCCAAGTACTGCTTGACGACAGTAGAGAGGGGAGGCTATCAGGAAGCCCACTGCAGCTCCATCTCTGCTAATTGACTTTGATGTGCGTTAACCTCACTGATATAACTTCCCAAGGGACCTTACTTCAGTGAAGAATTGAATACAGTCCATTCATCCTTCCTTTCCTGACTGTGATATCTCTCTCGTAATTCCCCTTAAGTGAGGAGCTAGGGTTCTGACTATGTCTACCTTGGACTGTACAGATTCCCACTAGATGGGAAATTTTTGCAGGAGCAAATCCCAGAAACACTAACTTCCCTTTGCATCATGTAAGCATAAGCAGTGAAAAAATGAACTTGGTGGACCACAATTTCCAGTCTGCACTTGTCACACTAAATGAGAAGGCATAGGCCACAAACTTCTTCTGCTTCCAAGCCAGTAAATCTAGCAAGGAGAGTTATGTTTTGCTGTTGTAGTTTTCAGAAGCATCATCCACTTTAATAGGCTAGTCAAGGTACAGGTGCAAAGTGTACTTCAGGATATAGTAGGAGAAGGCAACTTCTATACTCTGATAGCTCAGAGTTTTCAAACGAATTATTGGTTTTTTGATCTCTCTAAAACACTAAGCATTCAGTACTTGCTTTAAAAGCAACTGGTCCTCAGAAACACCTGATATTCAAAGAGCAGAAATGTAATTTCTTATAATGAGATGCTAAGGAGTTTGAGTCATCCATCTTTTTCTAACTCAATGATGAAATTATAGACATGATGTAAAACTGGCGTGATCAGACTAGCTGCCCAAGGTTAAATATGTTGGTTCTATTATAACACATCTTCTGAATTCAAATTCAGTAACAGACTCACCAGCTGAATGTATCAAACTCAGAAACGGCACATCAGTAGTGGTATGCCAGCTGGTACCTGCATTTTATAAGTAACGTCTACTTTGGCACTGTAAAACTTAGCTGTGGGGATTACTTAGGATATTGTTATATGAAGATTTGGAAGATTAAGTACTGGGACTGAAAGTTCCAGTATTTCATGTATAATGTTTACATATTAGAATTCTAAGCTAATTTATTAGTGCTGCACTAAGAAAGTATATTATGCAGTTAGTATGTTATGCAGTTAGTATATTATGCATTACAGATAATATTAAAATGGTGCACTTACATGGCAGTTTTCATTAGAGGACCTCAAAGCAGTTCAATAATACGAAACCTGTTTCCAAGGGAAAGGGAATGTGTTTGAGGATAAGGCTTAAATAAATTTTCCAAAGTGTTCCCTGATTTTAGGGTTCCAAGCTGCAACAATGAAGGTGCTTTCTGACGTGCATAAACACGCCTGATTTGCCTCTGCCGAGAAACTGCGAGAGGCAAATCAGGCACAGTTTTTGTCATGTGGGAAAACAAAGCTGTGTGGCTTTGGCAGCGATCATGTGGGGGATGCAAAGCCCCATAATCAAGCTTTGCATCCCACGCATGATTGCTGCCAAAGCTGCGTATGGCTTTGTTTTCACATGTGACAAAAGCCATGCCTGATTTGCCTCCCAAAGGTTCTCATGGAGGCAGATCGGGTGCGTTTATGCATGTCGTAAAGCATCCTTAGGGGCATAGTGTTCAATTCCTGTTTCAACAGAAAGTAATTTTAAAAAAACAAAACAAAACAGAAGTATTCCATTACTACAGAAATGCGTCCCAGCTTCCTAGAGTTGGAGTAGCATACAGAAACCTCTTTGTAATATTATTAACCTTGTTGTTTAACTGTGGATTCCTTGGGACACCCTTATTCCTATGGGTGTCCCAATCATTTTTAAAAAAAAATAATACTTTTTTGTATTGTGTATGATATTTTTATAATTTATTGTAACAAAGACAAACCCAGCCAGCTGCACACACTTTAAATCTGCTTGCTTCTTTAAGGTAACAAAGGTCCTGAATATAGGTTCAGAGACTGAAGTACAGTGAAAACATTTAGGTTTTACTAAGAACCTTTACTTTGCACTCAAGATGCTTAACCACTATTATTACCTATCTAGTTACCTATTTGGGTGTTGTTCAGACAGGGGTGTAGCTAGCTTGGAATGGTCCAGGGATAAGAAATGTCCATGGGCCCCCCCTCTTTTTTCCTGACAGTGGTGAAGCCACCAGCCGGCCAAGGGATGCCTCCCAGTTCGGCTGTGAGTCTGCAGCGTGCTGCTGGTGGTCTGCTACTGGGAACATCTGTCTTCTGGGCCAGCGGCGAGCTGGTCCCATGGTGCACTCTGTCCCTCGCGGCTCACTGCCTGCATTCTGGGGCCAAGCACAGCCAGCAGCAGCAGTGCCATTGCTACCCTGGCCCACCTAACCAGCCCTGGAGGCCGGGGCTGGTTGGGTGGGTGGGGCCAGGACAGGCTGGGCCGGCTTGATGCAGGGAGCACTGGAACAGGAAGGTGTCCGGTGGAGGATCCACTCATGCCACCGGGTACCTTCCCACTAGGGCTGGGCCTCCCTTGAGCCAGCCAGCCCTGCCCGGACCGGGTCTGGAATGGTGGGGAGGACTCCTTCTCCATGATGCGGCACCATGGAGGGTGAGCCGAGCCACAAGGCTTGTGAGTGTGACCTGGCCTGACACAGACTGCTGCATGGGGCCCCTCCCTCCCCCTTCCTGCCCACGGTTCCAACATTGTGTCAGACACAATGTTGCAACTGCAGGCAGGGAGGGGGCCCACATAGCAGTCAGACGGTCCCCCAGCCAGCTCCTCTATGAACTTGGAGCCATCTTCAAGGAATCTTATTGATTGGGGGGGGGGGGCGGAGGGAGGTATACATTCTGTGCTTTATACACAATGCTATAAAACTGTTCCTATCCATGTGATAAGATTATTAACTGTGTTACAGTCTTTTCAGTCCTGTCCTTTTCATCCACAAGTCAATTCCCCATGAATTAGACTATAGTCCCTAGGAATTTGCCAACAGCTACATAAATCCTTTTCTGTTCTAAGTAACAGTCTGAGCCTACTTCAGTAAGAGCTGAAGGCTCTCAGCACCTCAGAGGATTTGGTTCTATGTCAAATGCAGTCCCAGTGAAATACAACATGCTGACCACAGTAACACAGTATGTATAATTACATCCCTAAGATGAAAAATCCTCATCACATACACAGAATCCTTGTTGTTATCATAGAGATTCTAAGAGGAAAACATGGTATTGTGACAGCAATGAAAAAAGCAAGATAGCTTAGATTGAAATTAGGGGTGTGCACTAGGCCCCATGTCATTTTCATTTTTCATTTTCGTTATTCAAAAATGTCATTTTTGTTATCATTATTAACGACAATGTTTTCATTATTGTTTTTATAGTTTTCTGTATCAATATCGTTTTCTGTATCAATATCATTTTTGGTATCGATATTGATTTTTTTTTGCTATTGGTATCGATATAGTTTTCAGTATCGGTATCGATATTGGTACTGTTTGAATGGAAGATTTTATTTTTGGTATTGCTATCAATTCCCGTGCACAACTAATATCTATCTAAATCTAAGGGAGACAGGGAAAGGGAAAAGGAAAACTATTATCTAATCAATTATCTATATAAATATTCTAATTAATCTAATCTATAACATATACCTATATCTAATCTACACTATATATATATATATACATGAGGGAGAAGGGCAGGGAAAGGAAGAAGGTAAAATGTAGGGTATGAGGAAGGAAAGATATTGGTGGTAATACAATGAGGGCTAGCAAGCCTTTTTCGTGTGCAAGCAGTGAGCACCACAGTTCCGTTAACGCAACCAGACAAGCAGAGCTCTCACAGAACGGAAAGAAAAAGCCTGGCCCTCCCATTATAAAGGTTTGCAGTTCCCTCCACAAGAGCCTCCCCCGATTGGTTGTGGGAGACAGCAGACATTGAGCAATCACAGAATGCCATGAGACTGCTGGGGCCTGCTTGCGCTGCTTATTGGCCAGTGATACATCCATCAGATACTGCTGAGCTGCTCGCCCCTCCCAACACAGGCACAGTTCAAAAGTTCAACCATGTTTAGGGGTCTGAGATGTCTGCTTCCTCCTCCCCTCTCCACATTTTCCTTCCAAAACCCAACTGCCACAGCACTAACAACAACAGCGATAACGACATTGTCATTTTCATTTTCGTTATTGTTATCGATTTTGGTATAGTTTTTGTATCAGTATTCTCGGTTGTCATTTTTGTTATTGCAATAATGAAAATGACAATTTTCGTTATCGTTATTGTAATAATGAAAACGACAATTTTCGTTATCATTATTGTAATAATGAAAACGACATGCACACCCCTAATTGAAATATAGAAAGCATGGGGTTTCTAATTTTCTACTGCTTACTGATATCTCTCTCAAGTGCCTTCACGGCCAGACAGATCTCATCAAAGACTTAAATTTATGTCACTAACCCCACTAATCTAGCAGTAGTTTTCCCTTTTCTGGAAATTATCGTACACCATGAAGCAGTAGCGATAGAGAACTTTGATCATGTTGAACAAACAAATCCTACATTATTTAATGGTTCCCTGATGCTGGTATCTCATGTGCTCCTCATTTTGTGGATTTTGTTCCACATTATTACAGTGCATGTGATCTGACAGGTGACAATATTAGAAATTCACAAATATCTATGAATACAAATTAGGGATGTTTTTGTTGAAAAGTCCTTTTTTTTAATGTGGATTTCTCCAGCTGCAAGAGACCCTGGTGCTAATACTAATGGAGGATTAAGTATTAGCTAGCCAAAGTTACCAGGCCCCATACAGATTTTTTCAACTAACTCTGGCCATACTTTCTATTCCTACAAAGCAACTCTCTTGCTGTGCTAATCCTTGGCTCTTTCTTAACACATTGGGTGTGTTAAGAAATGGATGGGCTGCCCTGGTGCTGGCTGTGCCAGCCTGCTTCACCCCCAGGTCCATCTAAAGGCAGCCTGCCAAATGTTGAATGAGAGCAGCCGCACCGGCAGCGCTCCAGAACATCCTGGAGTGCTGCTGGCTGAACGGGCCAGCCAAACCCAAGGCACTGGCCCAGAGTGGAGCAGCTGTCTGTCTAATGCACAGACCTGTACTGCTGCTCCACTTCTAGCCAGCTGTTGCCCCGAGCAACACCACAGCATTGCAGACACTCTAGCCCATAACTCTATGGTGGTGGCAACAATATGTGGGTGGACCACAGGCTGGGGGATGGGGATCCAGACTGCGCTGGAAGCAGGCGGAGGTGGGGGTGCACTCCTGGAGTAGCTCAGGGGCTGGGCAGCCCTGCCTCCTTCTGAAAATACACAGTGTGGCTGATTTTGTCATGTGTATAAACAATAACTAGGGACTAGGTTACTAATCTAATACACTTGTTCTAACACAAGTAGTTTCTGAAGTGACTTGAAAGTTGCTAGATTAATAGCCATAGAAACTCTTAAGTCACAATGTTTTCCTATATGTCTATTTTCCTAAAATAGATTGTGTAGGATGTTACTGTGCACTCAGTCAATTGACTGGCTAGGATGGCAGGCCATATAATTCAGACTTAAGAGACTGGTCCTCGATCTACTAAGTATCTTCCGCTCCCACTCAGAACCTTCTGTCAACTGCCACTTAAAGGTAAGGACATAGGTCTGATTGAATATGGCTACTATTTTTGAGACTAAATAGACAGTCTTATGGAATATAAAGGCATGCAAAAATGTGTATCTGTTGATCCCATTTTGATTCTGACAGCTGGAGATCATCTTTAAACACATTTATTAGTACCTAGGCAACAGCATCATTAATTAATGAGACTGCTCATGGAGTCAGGTACTATTCACCAAAAGCATTAAAAGCACAATTTGGCCGCTGTGTAAATACTGATTTGTTTATTCTTTGCCTATTCAAGTGCTGACAAATTCAGCCTAATACTCAATTATTTGGGATGATGGTGTAACAAGATCCTTGTTTTCCTAGCAGCCTTAGGTCCCAGTTCGAGGTTCACTCAAAACTCAGTTTGCCCGTAGTGTAGGCTGTGGCTCCGAGACTTGCCCTCTTGCCTAGAGAACAGACCAAGACCACGTTCAGTTTAAGATAAAAGCTTTATCTATAGAAACAGGTTAAGTTTACAGTATAGAGTGATCTACAAGAAAAGGCAACAGGAAAATAAACACAAACAAATGCAAGGGTACATCACTAGCATTCCCTACCCCTAGTCCTCACGACTTAGGCTTGCTGGAAAGCCGGTCTCACCTGGGCTCTGCAAGCAGCCATAGGCCCTTGTTGCCAGGTGGGTGGGCCAGCCTTCTTGGCTCCTGGGCACCGTGTGGCACCTGGGTTCTCTCTTGGTAAACTCTCCCCTCCCCGGTTCCCACAGGTCCTTAACAATCCTTCGCTGGATGCTTTGCATTCCCTGTGGCAATCCGCCTTTCTAGAGGTGTGCAATAGGGACCCATGTTGTTTTTCATTTTTGTTTTACATTTTTGTTTTTCAGTCTTTCGTTTTTGTTTTTATAAATATCAAAATTTCGATTTCGTTTTTGATGTCCATTAGTTTCAATGGAAAATACATTTTCAGCTATAACATTTTTGCTTTTCATTATATTTGGACGAATCTTTGAGGAATTGTATCTCCAATGTAAGGCATTAAGTGTACCAAAGTCCAGAAAGATTGGATAAAGGAATAAGATTTTATAAGCAGTTGAATTATGCTATTTTGCAAATATCTACATATACATTCCTGGCTGTAACTTCTTTGCCTCCCATCTAATGTGGATAAAACTTGTCAAGTTTTTACCCCTTCCAATGTTTACTATCTATGCCATCTTTCAGAAGGATTGGATAAACGGCCCTGGTGGTATAAGCAATTAACTTATAAATGTGTGTCTGACTAACATCTTTGGGTAATTTTAGACGTAACGAGCCCGGAGGCCCGCCAAGCTCAATCACGAGTCAGGAATCGGTCCGGCCATCCTTTAGACGTGTCAGTGTGATTCCTATCAGGGATTGGGGAGGGGGCGGGGCTTTGCAGTGTGACGTGCGGCCACACAGCCCTGCCCCCCGTGCTCTCCACTCGCCTGCCCGCCAGGAGACGGGCGGGCGCAGTGGCCAATCCGGCTGCAGAGCCCAATCCCGCCCAATGTTTGGGACCACGATCCGGGCCGCCTGAAGGTAACAGACATTACTTTAGGCCGATCCCGGATTGTGGCCACCGTGATCATGGTTGGGGCCCAATCCCACCATGATTCTGGACCTCCGAGCAGCCGGAAGTCTAGAATTGTCGTCAATTTGTTTCCCGCCAGTGGTTCACTGTAGTGAACATCTGGCGGGGAGCAAATAGATGTTATGGGACAAACGGCCACCACAAGGGATTCACTATGGTTGTCCGTGGTCTCGTAACATCTAAACGTACCCTTTGTAGTCCAACCACTGTATATGAAATTTGGCACAGCTATATATCACATTTTCATGATCATCTCTTCCAAACATCAGAAAGATGTGATAAAGGGTCCCAATTTTATATGCCTGCACAGCATATATAGAAAATGAGCCTATGTCAGGGATTCTCATATGTGTCACTGTGATATAAGATCAGTTTGTGATGTCAATTGACCAGCAAAAATGTCAACAAAATATCTTCATTCTGTTCTGTGACCATCCCAACTTTTCTCCCCCATGTGTTACTGGGAAATTGGAAGCATCTGTTTAGGAAAGAGCCAAAGAGATTCTCTTATGTCCTGTGTCACAGTGCTGCAGGATGTGATTGTGATGATAATTAACCAGCCTGGATGTGTAAACAATGTCTCCTGATTGCTGTAATGCTATCCTCAAAGTCCCAGTTATGTCCCTTCTATACACACCTCAGGGCTGCCCTCAATACCCGCCTCAAAGCCACCACCGATTGATCCCGTAAAGCTTAGGGATGGGCGAACAGATCGCGGTTTGGGTTCCGCCGTTCAGTTCGGCTGTGTTGGGTTCGTCTGTTCAGTTTGGCAGTTCGGTTAGTTCGCCGGGTTGGGTTCGGCCGTTTGGTTCGGGTTCAGCCGTTCGGGAAATGTTTTGTTATGGGTGTTTTTGTTGTTTTTTATATGGTTTTTTGGTTTTTTATTTGGTTTTATATGGTTTCTTTTTGTTTTTTATTTGTTTTTTTGTTTTTATATGGGTTTTTTATTTAATTTTTTAATCTAATATTATATCTATCTATCTACACTAAATCTAACTGCTATTAACTATTCTAAATGCTATGAACTAAATGGATTATCTAATAAGTACACAGGTCTACTCCTACAAACACTAAAACTAAATCACTAACGCTATCTCTATCACTAAGCTAGCTCCTACAACTACTATCCCTAACCTATCTATCTATCTCTCTATATCTATATCTCTCTATCTCTCTCTATATGGGATGGGGGGGGAATCACAAACACAAGGTTTCAGTTTAAGGTTTAAGTTTCATTTCAGTACAAAACTGAAATGAAACTTAAAGCAATCTAATAATCCTACTCAACGCCTGCTGTTCAGGAACAGTGACTAGCTCAGAAGGTGTTGGGAAGGGGGGAGGCAGATAGTTTCATTTCTTGCAAGCCTCTCCACCCCTGGTGCCTGGAAGTCTGCTCCTCAGTGACTAGTACTACCCCTCCCTGTCACGTTCGACCTTCCAGTGAACCTTTTTTTGCCACCCAAACTCACCAGAATGCAAGCCGAACTGACCGAACTGTTCGGTCATTTCGACATTCGGAATTGAGTTCGGTTCGGCCAGTTCGTGTTCAGATTTGGGTTCGGATTTGGTTGTCCGAACAGGCCGAGTTCGGGCCGAACTCCCGAACCGCGTTCGCCCATCCCTAGTAAAGCTGGAAGCATGCAGTAATTGGCCAGTGAATGTGTCTGTAAGTCTGTTGGGTTGCTCCCCATCCTCTTTTCTACAGTCTCCCTCCAACTTCCATGTCAGGTGCCTGCTTCTGATAGATAAATAGCATATACTGCTATTTATCTGAATAATGGTCTTCAAGGGGACAACTTCAATTTCTTATAAAATTGGGTCCATTTATCAAATTATCCTGTAATTTATCAGAGATGACAGGGAAGGGTGTTATAAAGTTCTGCCAAATTACATATAAACAGGATGAAACATAAACATGTTACAGTCAAAAATGTCAAAAATGCATATTAAAGTTAATAGCTTATAACATCAGGACATTTTATCCAATCTTTCTGAAATTTTGCAGGATTGGTACACTAGTAGAGGGACATAATATTACCCAGTTTCATGCAAATTGAATGAAGATAAAAAAAGATGTAGCCAGGAATATGTATGGAGCTTTTTTTAATATCACAACATTCAATTGCTTCTAAATTCGATTCCCTTTATCCAGACTTTTGAAATTTGGTACACATAGTTCCCTCTGTTGGTTATGCAATTATTAATTAATTAATTAATTAATTAATTTTAATTATTATTATTATTATTATTATTA
Organism: Sphenodon punctatus; assembly: GCA_003113815.1. Lineage (NCBI taxonomy): Eukaryota > Metazoa > Chordata > Lepidosauria > Sphenodontia > Sphenodontidae > Sphenodon > Sphenodon punctatus. Next base: position 1,426,868 of record QEPC01008469.1, on the reverse strand, counting down.
ACAAGCATTTATATAGCACCAGCAATGTACCTGGTGCTTTATAAAGTAATTGAATAGAAACGGTCCCTGCCCTAGGGCTTACAATCTGAACGTTATAGCCAGAAATACATTTTTTCAGTATTTCCCCATTATTTCAAAATCAAAAATTCGTTTTTGTTTTCATTATTAGTATTTGCATTTTTGTTATTACAATAACAAAAATGAAAATCACAGTTTTTGTTTTTGTTATCATAATAATAACAAAAATGGAATGCCCACCCCTACTCCTTTCCTGGGTGGTGCCTGGTGTCCTTCATCCTTCATCCCTGGGAGGTTATCAGCTGGTCTGGAAGGGTTTATGTCTTTCCTGTCCTTTCTCTGGAAGTCATGGTGCTCTCCTGAGCTAATCTGACCCACCCTGATAACTCCCAGGCTCCAGTGGCCTGACAATTTTTTAGCAAGTGTGCATGAAATAGCTGCCACCTATCTATGGTTACCAACATATAGTATTAATATTCGTTGGTACAAAGCATACATTATTCCTTTTTATGTTTAAGAAACATCAATTATTTCATGATTTTGGCCCTTTTCATATGAGATGCCCCCACCCTGCGTGGAGATGGGTGGAGGCACCTGTGGGAATGCTGCGGTGGATGGGAGTATGTGCACCCGCCCACGCTACACCCATCTCCACCCATCACACATGCATGGAGCAATGGGCTCCAATGCCAGTTGTTCCATGGGTGGAGGTGAGTGTTCGGCCACAGGAATAAGCTCCACCCACCGTGGGATGGACACCCATCCCCCCACCTACTGCGGCCTGTTTGAAAAGGGCCACATTCTGATGCTAACCAACCATCTATGGGAGACCAAACCAAACCCACAAGGAATGACTGACAATGCTGTTTAAGACAGAGGCAAAGTAGTTCTGATGATATCTTTTATTGTAACAACTTTTGTTGGTGAGTTTATGCATGCTTTTGGGCTGTATACAGCAAATCTCGCATATTCTCAGCAACAGAAGTTGGTATCACATAACCTGAACTACTTTGTCTCCATTTCATACATTTGGACAACCTCCAACCACCACACTCTCTCTAGAATATGGCTGAAATGATTATTCATTCCCATGAACAAATATCCAAATTCATCTTCACCATTGTTGCAAAATTAGCAAATTTACTTATTTGGGTTACTTCATTTTTGTTGCTTTGTTATTTCATATTCATTATTTTGGTTTCTTTGATACTTTGTTTATTTTGATGGGTAATAGTACAGTCAAAGTGAATTAATACCAAATACAGAAATACCCAGTACCAAAGTGACTGAGTACCAAACACAAAACTACGGATACAAATATTTGGAAGCAGAAAAGAAGCTGGAAGCAAATACTGTTTATTTGCTTCATTGTAACAGACATGTTGAATTTGGTATTGATGCTTTTTTTTTTTGCTGCCGTCCTCTAGATTAATTTTGCTTAATGTAATTAACAAGCTTTTTTTTTTTAAAACACATAAAGCATGGTGAATTTGGTGGTACATTTAGAGGGAGAAAGCCTATTAGATTAGTCTGATAAATCCATCCCTGACTCCAGTTTTCCCTATCACACTACTTTAATACAGCAGTAGCTGAAACTGGTGTACACCTCATGCCAGTGACTGCATATGTCTGGAGGACTCCAACAATTTTGTTATCCTCACATAAATAAAAATAGATGAAAAATATGGAATGTTTTTTCAATCATGTATTTTTTCTAGCTCTGCTTAGGGCATTCCATAAATGATGATGCTAGTCTCTCTGTGCTGACATTGACAGTAAATAGAGATGCTGTATAATGTCATGGGTGGGTGAAGAGCACAGCATTAGCCCCAAACTTGCGGAGAAATCAGTGCAAGAAAAGAGTTCAGCTTTCCCTCATCAAACTGGTTCAGCTAAATTGACCCTTGTAGAGGAACAAGAGATACAGATTTTAAACAAGTTTCATTCTGGTTGTGTATTTAAAGAAAAGGCCACAGAGATCAAGCAGGCATACAATCTATGGAATTAAATTGTGCATCTGCCAAATTCCTGCGTAATAGTGCACTACTATTGAAGAATGGGACCCCTGCCTATGCTAATGTTTACTGCATACACTTTCCCACTGGAGGATCATGATTTAAGGGGCGAGTGCATAATTGACCTGCGCGCAGACTGTTGCTCTATTCACAATCTGGTTGGGACAGAGGAACAGAGAATTACCATATGCTGCTGACCATACGTTGTGCTGACTATGGTGTAAAGCACTCGAGCCTTACAACCAGCCCATATGTGCAACTGCAGGGCAGGACCATGCTTCTACTGTGGTAGGGTGGCCTTGGGCTGTAGAGTTTGTCAGGATCAGGGTCCCAATGAGTCACACTACTCCAATCACTTTCAACACAAAGTGCAGATTTATTTACAGTGCAACAGTCCAGCTATAGCAAGATCCAAATATTAAGTCCAAAACCTCTTATTAGGATGCGGCAGCAATCCACTTAGCACCAGTCACCACACCAGTATCACCAGAAGAAGTGTCCAGGTGCTCCAGCCTGTTTACACAATTCACTGCCCCCTCTCTGTGGAGGAAGGTTCTTATCTATATAATAAACACCCAGTACTGGTTTATCATTAAATTAAACCATACACCCAGTTTTAAAGCAAAATGAAAAGAATGAATTAATGTGAATACTAATGACATCACTGGAGTGACTACCATAGTTGTTATCTTTAGCCATCGCCAATCCTTTCCTCACAGCACCCTCTGGCCCCTTAGATGGTTCGAGTTCTAATAAATCTAAGAAAGCAAACATGGTTCTTTATTTTTATGTACACATGACATACTAGTGCAAGCTAAATACTTTAAAAATTTTTTTTCTCTCCTGCTTGTTCCACAGACTCCTTACAATATCTTGGTTGGGAATCCTTGGGGATTTATGGACCACAGGTTGAAAATACAGTTCTAAATTTCTCTCCTCTCTCTCCTTGCCCATGCTTGGAAACAGAGCTGACCGTAAGGATTTTGCCACCCTAAGATGAGAGAGGGGAGGCCCGCTGGGGCAGGGTGAGGTTGGCAGGGGGTAGGGGGTAGGGTGACTGGATCTGGGAGGCCAGAGCCTTAGAGGTCACGGGTTTTACGATAGTAACTGGGGCAATGGAGGCAGGTCTTTATTTACCTAAGTGGGTGGGCAGGAGGTGCGCTGGAATAGGAGGCAGCACTCAGCTGGCCCATGCTGGATGACTCTGAAGGTGGGTGAGGAAGAGCCTACCTACCAACAGAGAGCTCTAGCACAGGCCTGAGTGTCCTATCTCCACACTGTACACTCCGACATGCCCCCGCAACTGCTCAGGTAATCCCTGCCTCCCCATCACAGCAAGCCTCACCCCTTACAGCACTGCTGCCCCCAGCATTCATACCACAATGATCCTTGCTTCCTCCTCCTGTGACTTTGACCTCCCTGTCTCCTTTGCTGCAATACCGCTGGCCTCCCTGACAGTCACCTGACCTCTGCCCTAGGGCAGCAGATGCAAGAGAGATGGAATTTTGTTCCCCCTCTTACCTCTGCTGCCCTGGGCTGCCACCTAGCTTGCAATCAATCATCATCATCATTATCTTTATTTATATATAGCACCCCCTACCATCACATTCTGAGCACTTTACAAATAACTAACACAACTTTTTAATCCTCACAACAAGCCTGTGATGTAGGTTAGGCTGAGAGAATAATGTGACTGGTCCATGGCCATGCAGTGAGTTTCTGACTAGGGCGACACTAGAACGAGAGTCTCCCCATACCTCCCGGTCCAAGCACTGCACACTTAGCCATTATATCACACTGGCTCTTTTAATGGTAGAGCTGGCCCTGAATGATGACAAGTAAGGTGAGAGCTTCCATTTTAATTAGGGCTAATTGAGAATTTCATAGAATCATAAATTTGGAAGGGATCTAGAGGGTCATTTAGACTACACCCCACCCCCCCGGATGCAGGATGACTACAGCTACAAAATCCCTGACAGATAGGGTACAGCCAGAAGAGAAGATGGGGAGGTTACCATGCTTTAAGTAGCCTTACCCCTCCATGGGAAAACAAGCTACATGATGTAGTGACTTCTGTGCCCAGGGCCTGCCAGATGTTCCCTCCACCCTGAGGCAGGGTGAGCAGCTGCTGCTCTGCGACATGTTCCCAGAAAAATTCCAAGGACACATCATAGAGCAGTCTTATCCCAACTGGTGGAAGGTTACCCAGGACGATGTATGTCATGTGCTGGGGAGTGTTTGCCCTGCCACGTGCGGTGTGACACTGTGGGGCCATTAGCGACGGGTGCTAACACGGCCAGGATGGAGCCAGCCACCCAGTCCAGCTGGGTGAGAGAGGTAGAGCAAGGCTGGGTGCCTGCTCATGTGAGCAATACCTCGGCCCACCCCAACTGCAGTGGTGACTCTGACAGGGGATGGCCCACCCAGATTCCCTGCAATCATATGTATCGCTGGCTCCCTGCGCATGCCCCGCAGTATGGCGGTGGTGATTTCCCGCTATGGGGCCATGCCAGGATTGGCCTCCTGTGACTGCATCCATAGCTGTCTAGACTCTTTCTGGAAACCTTCATTGATGAAGAGCCTACATCCCCCCCTAGGCAACTTGTTCCATTGCTGCATAGCTTTTACTGTTAGGAAGTTTTTCTTGATATTTAACCAAAATCTCCCATGAGGTTTCCAATGTCATGGGAGAGTGGAATTCAATTCAGTTCATGATTTGACAAATCCTTTAGTTGGCCTGAAATGAAAAATCATGGTCAGGGCCCCGAGGGAAACGCGGGTCTGCGATTCGCAGATTTCCTGCGGAATTCCCCTCCCCCCGCGGAATCTCCTGCCCCGCTTACCCCAGCGCAGAATTTCTAGCCTGCGCTGCGGGGACGTGGGGCAGGAGATTCCACG
>QEPC01008469.1:1377690-1419921 GCA_003113815.1 Sphenodon punctatus | reverse complement strand
TAGCGTGCCGAGCCAGGTTCAAGGTGTTGGTATTGACTTATAAAGCCCTTCATGGTCTCGGCCTCTCATACCTCAGGGACTGTCTCGCCCTCCGTGCCCCAGAGCGGACCCTTCGGTCTGACGGGGGTGCCTTCTTGGAGGTCCCCCGTGTTAAGCGGGGGCCACAATGGAGAGGGCATTCTCGGTGGCCGGGCCGCATCTTTGGAACTCCCTACCGGAGGAAGCTCGCCTGGCCCCAAGCCTTTTGGTTTTTCGACAACAGTGTAAAACCTGGCTGTTCGCTCAGGCCTTTGGGGAGGGGGGGAGGGTTTAGGGGATTTTTTATCCCCCTGCCCTAATGATTGTTTGACTAATTTATTTTTGTATCCCGGGCCCTGTTTTATATTTTATATTTGATATTGTATTTTTATATGTTTTAAACTGTTTTATTGATTTTATTGTTGGAAGCCGTCCCGAGCTGTGTTCAGGAGGGACGGGGTATAAATCAAATAAATAAATAATAAATAAATAAATATGGTAAATCACAGTAAATGGTAATCATGGTAAATAGTAAATGATAAATCGGGAAAAATTCTCAATTAAGAGTGTCAAGAACTGGGGTTTTTCTTGATTATCGATTCTCACTAAAAACTAGTCGAGAACTGTGATTTTATTGAGAATCAAGAAATAATTGAGATCGAGTTTCAGCTGTAGATACTTCCATTGGAAACAGGTTATTTGCCTTCTGTGATGCAGAAACTTCTGAGATTTGCCTTCTGCGATGCAGAAATGTACCATTTTTTTTGCTGTTTTCCCTATTTGTCGTTATTTTTTGTGAGTTTAACAGAACTTCAAAAGGGTTTATTCCATGCCCTGCGTGTGCCCTGGTGTGTGTGGAGATGCAAAAGTGCTGGCTAAGTGCTAGGGAAGTGCTGGAAATTCCTGTAAAAGTATTGTAAAACTGTTGTAAATGTCCCTCAAAGTCCTAGAAAGTGACACTTCCCTCCCCCTCCCCCAGAAAGTGATGAAAAATGACAGGAAATGCTGCAAAGTGACAAAATTGATGGTAAATGATGAAAAACGACAGGCACTAATATTGACAATGGTGGAAGAGTGGAATCACTATAGACTGATGAAGTACTGGTGAATACTCGCAAGCAATCCTGAAGGGTCAGTATTTCCCTGTGGAACAGGAACACTTGCTCTCATTTCAGCCCTATTAATCCTTAGGCACTTCTGCCACACCATAATTTACTTATTAAGCTTATATTCTTCCTTGCAAGAGTCATAAACACCTTCAGGTTTATACACTGGCCATCTACAGCTTATGCATAGCTATGATCTAACAAGGTGTATACATGCTCTATACTGGGAAAGGAATAATCACTCATCCAGTTCATTAAAATTCTTTTTCTCTCTCCAAGCTCTAAGTAGTGCAATAGTGTATAAATAGTTCTGGGTACTAGTTGCCAAGAAATCCCATAATGACAATGTGAAAAAGACTGGATATGCAGTCAAATTCTTTGTCCCAAAATGGTTGTATGTGCAGATATGTCTACAACATATGGCTAAACATTCCAAGCACACAACACAGATGCCAGCATAATGATCCCACCTGACTTTTAAATCGTCTCTTTTATAAGGAAAGATCTTAAGTAATTACTGAAAAGAAGCCACTTCTTGGGTGGAATGCAGCAGCTGTTTATTAGCATGCAGTTCCACTTGGTGACAGTTTGAGACATGAAGTGTGAAAAAAGAATCAGCTATCTAGTTTAAGTTTTTCAAACAGTCCTCCCTCTCTATGCAAATTAGAAGATAGTATATCCAACTTACTATTTCACACTGAATGTGCACTGCTACAGGTTCTGAATATGAGCTCATAAGAATGATAATCCCTGGCATTTTTACCTACTTAAGGTACACATGTGGTCCCCTTGTGACAGACTATGGGGTAAATTATGGTGGGATTAACTCTTCTATGGAGCCAGCAGACTGTTTCTCAACCCTGCAAAGAGCTACACCTATGGGTTGATTAGCCCAATAGGTCTTGTGGCAACTGGACTATACCCCTAACTTAGGGAGCATGGCAAGAAAAGGGAGCAATTTAAGATCGGGGTTCCTGTTGTTCTGGATATTACGATATATCCCTTTTCAAGCTCTGGGAAACAGGGCTGAAACTCGTTCTTGATATTTTCTCAGTTCTCACCAAGAATCAGGTTTCTCGACGAGAATCGAGATAACTGAGAAAATAAAAAATCTCGACATTGTCTTGTCGAGATTTTTTTCTTGATGAAAACATAAAAAACCCCACTGCGCATGTGCAAATGGCATTGGCACTATCTTGGAAAAGGGAAGCCAGTCTGCGCATGCACAGAACAGCTGCCCTTTTCCAAAATGGCACCAATGCTGTCCACACCATCTTGGAAAAGGGCAACGCATGCACAGAATCATCCTGGCAACTATTTTGTGCATATGGGGTTAATTTTTTTAGCAAGATTCTTGCGAGACTCTCAAAATTCTTAGCGAGATTCCCCAAGATCTTGCTAGGGTTTCTCGATTCTCACGAGTTCTCGCGAGAATCAAATGGATTCTCGTTTCAGCCCTACTGGGAAAGAAAGAGTCTGCCCAGAGGTAGTATTGTATTTGCCTCCGGGATATTCATGCACTGTAAATGTATTTGTGGGAATAAACATGACAAATTAAGACAGAGACACTTTACCTGCCATTATGCAAACCAAAATCAATTTGGCTATTTGTAAATAATTGCCAGATCAAAAAGCGAGGGACCTTTTCAGATGTTTCAAATGTTTAGTGCTTCATATTTTAAAAAGTGTGCTGCAGTCCTGACAAATTGAAACTGCATTCACACTCAGCCACAATTTCATTTAAAGCTGTGAATCCTTATAGGTGTATTTTCATGTCTGAGGCATGGCTAAGGGCTGCTTTATAATCTCAGGGGATGGATATTCACTGTAAATGGAAATTAGAAGTAAAGTGAAGAAAAGGTCAAGAGACAAGATCAAAGTGGCTTCTCATCTTCATTCTAGATATATGATCTGTATCACACATCTACAATTTAGCATTTAGTAAGGTTGTGCAGTGTGAACTGAGAAGGGATGTAAGGCCAAATTTGTACATATGTTCTTAGAATCTGTTCACAATTTATTACTATATTTTGAGATCCTTTGATGGGAAACATTATGTGATACAAAGCACTTTACAAATATTAAATTAACACAAAAGGCTCCTAGCTACTAAATTTTATTTAAGTTAAAATATTGACATTTTGGAGAACAATTTCTGTTCTCCCCAAAAAAAGTCTTCAAGAATTACATTAAGATTAGTCTCTATTTTGAGCGGCACTTTTCTCCTTTATTACTAGATGATTAGTATGAGATATATTTAAGAATGTTGTTTTTCCCCCACCAGTTCCATGTCCCATATTTCTTTCTGTAGTTTCAGTTAGACAATCACTATATATTAGATCTACGTATGCAACCAAAAGACAGAAAATACAAACATATTTAAGCATGAAATGACAATGGGTGTCTTTAGAGGGACCATCCCCAGCCCTGCTCTGAGGATGGATAGCCCTGCCTCTTCCATGCGCAGCCCCGACAATGCTGGGTTTAAATGGACCCAGCAGCTGCAGTGACCCGCAGTCCATCTGCACAGCACCCCTTCCCCCATACCATAGAGCAGTGGGTGGATAAGCTGCTACTCTAGGCTACCGTCCACAACTCTATGGCATTGCTGGGGTAACCCCCGGCCTGAAATGGAGCAGCAGCAACCTGTCTACTGAGTAGTTGGGCTGCTGCTCTACCACTGCCAGTACTCTGGGTTTGGGTGGCCTATTCTACTCCAGGATGTTCCAGAACTCTGCAAGCAGAGCTGGCGCAGGGCAGATAGTGCCTGCTTTGCCTCTGCTCTACTTCACACCTGGGTGACCCACCTTTAAACAGATGGACCCCATGGGGATGAGGTGGAGCAGGAGTGTGGGTGCAATATGTGTAAAAGTAATCTGTCCTGCCTGAATTTACTTTCTATGCCATCTTACTACTCGTCCACCCCATACCAAGTAGTTTGGAAGCATTAGCAGCTTACTTGTATGTTGTGCAGGATCAACTATGGCCACTTTTACACAAACGCCACCCACCCACAAAAACCTGGAAACACCCATCAGATGGGTGGGAGAGCGTCCATGTGAAAGTCCACGAGTGGGTGGGGGTGCGTGCCCGACCTACCCACCAACACCCATGGAGCAGCCGCGAGGGAGCCGGCACCCTCCATGGGTGGAGATGGGTGTCCAACAGCATCTGTGTAAAAGCGAAAACACCAACACCCACGTGGACCAGACCAGCGGAGCCCCACAGCGCCGGTGCTACGGGGCATGCACATGCCGCCACACAGACATGGGGGGGGTGCCGGATGTCCGGCTGAGAGCCCGTAAAGGAGGGCGGAACCACGGCACACGTGCACGGGCTCCCACGATGGCAACCAGGAAGGCTAACGAGAAGGCCAAGGGAGCAGACGACTCCCCACATGCGGGAATGGGTTGGGTGAGCACGGGCACCCAGGAGCGCCCGGGGGGGGGAGAGCCCCAGGCAGAAGGCACAAGGGGGGCCTAGACCGCTGGTAAAGGGGGGCCTGGATGGGAGGTACAAGGGGGCACCCGGGCTGGGAGGCACGAGGGGGGCACCCTGTACCAGCAGTGGGGGGGGGAAAAGGGAACATGCCAGGCTGCAACACAGTGCACGTGTCCCGGCACAGGGCAGAGGGGCCACACCGCCTCCCCCCCTCCCATCGAGGACCCCCAGCCCAGCACATCCCAGGGGCACAGCCCGAGGAGCAGCAGCGAGAGCAAGGTGAGCACGAGGGACCCCCCCCAGGGATGGGAGTGTCACGCTTCAGGCCCAGCACCATGGGCCAGGGAACACAGGGCAGGTGGCAGCTGCATAACCCTGTCCCCCATCCCTGAAGGACAGGTCCCAGACAAAGGAGCACCACACCACCGGGACAACGACTGAGGAGGGCCCCCCACATAGCCTGGTGAGCCAAAGGGCACCTCAGGGGGGAGAGGGAGGGCAGGCCCCTTGGGGCGTAGAGGGGGCCAGTAGGACCCGGAGTAACCCCTAATGCACTACCCCCAACAGGACATGACCATCACCACGGCTACCACATCAACAGGTGGCCTATTCTACTCCAGGATGTTCCAGAACTCTGCAAGCAGAGGCCCCATGCCACCAAGCCAGTCGGCCCCCCACACGCGGGTCCCAAAAGTGGGAGTCCTGGTCAAGGCAGGAGGTCAGGGACTTTATACACATGTGGGGGTCCAAAAGGGTCCAGCATGACCTGGTGCACAGCTACAAGACCAGACAGGTGTATGAAACCATCGCCCAGGAGATGCAGCGGCAGGGGTACAATAGGGATGTCACCCAGCGCATGCAGCAGGCAAAGGACTTGAGGTCCGGATATAAACATATCAAGGACAACAATCTCAAGTCCGGCCCGGCCATGCGCCCATCCGAGTTCCAGAAGGAGCTGGACAAGTTCCTCTGCACGGATGGGGACATTGTGGCCTCCTGCACACACGGCAGCGCCTTCGCCAGGGGCACCAGCCAACAAGTGACAAGGGAAGTACAAAGGAAAGTGGAGTGCAAGAAATATGATTTTGCATTGGTATTACCTCTCGGGATTTGAAATGGATGGCAAAATGGGATCCTGGTAAGTGGAAAGCTAGTAAATTGAGAAACAAAATGTTGGTTGAGATATTGTCAAGTCCTGAAAGTTTCCCAATTTGAGTGGGATGGTATAGGGAACTGGAATTTCGACATGATCTTGTTTCAGCCTCAGGCCTCTTTTAGATGTGCAGCTGAATCAGGCGCGGGAGCGGCGAAACAGCCGCGGCGCTGTTTTAGACGAACCGGAAGCAGAAGTTGTGTGCGTGATCTGGCGCCACGCATTCTTTTCCGGCCGCGTATGTCACCCCAGAGAGATTAGGGTGGTTCGATCGCGGTCGGCAAAGAATGCGCGGCCCCGGATCACACGCACAAGTTCCGCTCCCGGTTCATCTAAAACAGCGCCGCGGCTGTTTCGCCGCTCCCGCGCCTGATCCCAGCTGCACGTCTAAAAGCGACCTTAGTCTCATTCTGTAACTTTTGCTCTTTCCTTTAATAAATCTTTGTCTCCATCTACTATGCTCCTTGGTCTTTTGTGTTACTCTTCCATTGTCCCAATCTCACCAACTGATCCCTTCAACATCCTGGAACACATCTTTTAGGGAGATATCAAATCTTAATGAAAAGCAGATGTGCAACCAGATTTTGACATGTGGTTGCACAAGCCCTAAGAAGCCCTGCCTCCTGATTCCCCCAAATCCAGGTCTGAATTTATGGTGGGGCTTGCCAGGGTTCAGCCCTGGAAATTAACTTTAGGGAAAGGATGGGGCTGAGCCCTGGGAAATGTTTCCAGTAGGAGTGTGCACCCTGAAATGTGAAAGGCCAGTAAAGGATTGATATAGGCTACTCCAGTGTTGGAAAGACAAGCCAGAAACCTGATTGCTTATTTGGCTTTCTTTAGAGACTTTCATGCTCCACTCCCTGCTCAGGCCATCACAGAGCTTTGTTTGTTCTATAAGGGTTATTGTGCTTGGGAGTTGGGGATTGGTCATTGGGAGCCAGAGAAGGAAATCTCCTTGGGGGAGGTAGAGAGCGAGGCAGCTTTTGGACCAATTGGAGTCATGTTGGGCATGTGGAGGTATGGAAGGGAGGGGAAGGATACTATCAGGGACATTGGGAGAGGAACCTTGTGTTGGTTCCCATCTCCCGCTCCCCTCCTGTCTTGAGATATTTGAGGTTTGAAGCCAGTGGGGCCCCTGATCTGACGCTGATGCTGCTTAATGCAAGGTTAGTAGCAAATAAAACAACAACCAACTTTCATCTTATTCAGGATGAGGCTGCTGACATCATATGCATTACAAAGACATGGCTGGATGAAGCATCTGGACTTATATCGTCTCAGATGATGCCAGCCAGGCACTCTGTGCAGCATTAGCCTAGGATCAGGGGCTGTGTGTGGAATGGTGGTGATCTGTAAAGATACCTTGGACTTTCAAAGGTATCTGGTGTCTCATCCAAAGAAAAGTGTGTCCACCTTTTGTTGGATTTGGCTGGGGACATTTTCAGAATTCTTTTGGTGCACCGACCACCCTGCTGCACAGTTGATTTTCTTACTGCTTTTGCTGATCTGGCCTTGGAGGTGGTGGTGATATCACCAAGATTTGTTGTCTTGGGCAATTTCAACATACACTCTGAGGCTGGCCTTTAAAGGGCAGAGCAGGAGTTAGTGGCTGGCATGACAACCATGGGCCTATTCCAAGTAATATCTGTCCCACACACATTGGATTTGATGTTTTGTACCAGCCTGAAAATAGGGCTTCCAACTGTCAGTGGTGTTGTTATAACATGGTTATCGTGGTTGGACCATTACCTGTTGAAATCCCAGATTCTTGCCCTCTTGTGCCTTCATCAGGGTGGTAGACCAGTTAGGTTGGTCTGAACTGGAGATTAATGAATCCAATTGGTTTCCAGAACTCTCTGGGGGATATATCTACTGACCTCGACAGCTGCTCTGTTGATGATCTGGTTGCCTTGGCCATTGACACGGTTGCACTCAGGCGTCCACTCCCACCATTTCGACAGCGTAGGTCTCCATGGTTTACAGAGGACGTGAGATGGTTGAGGTCGGAGGGCAGGCAGTTAGAGAACAGGTCTCTACTCATGCTGAAGCCTACTTGTGGTATAGATCATTTTTAAGGACTATGCTGTGGCTGTAATGGAGGCAAAGAAGGTGTTCTTATTTGCTTTCATAGGCTGCTTTTATACGAGCGGGTTGCAGTCACACGACCCGCTTGTGTGATTTTTCAAAATCATTATATGTGACGATGGACGCAATCACATGCATTCAAGGTGGTTGTGTGTTGTTTGCCAACCGTAAAATAAATACCTCGATGTGTGAAGTATTTAGTTCGCAGTCAGCAAACAACATGCGACCATCTTGAATGCATGTGATCGCGTCCATTGTCACGTATAATCCCGCCTTGCGGGATTTTGAAAAATCACGTGAGCGGGTTGCACGACTGAGTGTGTGTGAAGTCTCATCCAATGGAGCTGTTCCAGGTGGTGAGGGGTCTGGTTAATACAGTCTGTCTCCATCAGGAATCAGAATCATCTACTGCTCACTGTGATATTTTTATTAATTAGTCTGCAGACAAAATCACTTGTATTCACCATGACTTAGGTGCTGCTATTTTAACTTCAGAGTCAGAGTTTGAGGTTATGGAAGGTCAGCCTTGTTCAATATGTTTGGATCAGTTTCAATTGATACCATCCACTGAGGAGGAGGATTTATTTGGAGTGATGTGGGCAACCAGCTGTGAATTAGATCCTTGCCAGTCCTGACTGTTGAAAAACAACCAGGAGATATTGCTGGCTGGGGTTGTCATTGCCTCTCTTTGGGAGGGTATGATGCCAGACATTTGACCCTTACATAAGAACCTTTGCTTAAGAAAAAGCATCTTTAGATGATAACTCCCCGGCCAGCTACCACTGTGTCTCAACAAGCAGGTGGCTGCCTGACAGCTCCAGGCTCATCTTGCTGGTATCGGATTCCTGGACCGATTTCAGTCAAGCTTTCATCCAGAGTATGACACAGAGACTGATCTTCTGGCCTTGGTCGATGATCTGTGCCAGGAGATTGTCAAGGGGAATTGTACCCTATTGATCTTAGATCTTTCAGCGGCTTTTGACGGTTGATCATGAGGTGTTGTTGATGCATTTGTGGAATCTGGTGGGGGTGAAAAGGACTGCTCTTAAGAGATTTCATTCATTCCTGTTGGGGAGGTCTCAGCGGGTGATGACGGACAGTCGCTTGTTGTCCCCTCGTGACCTCCCCTGTAGAGTTCCGCACGGTTCTATCTTGTCTCTCCTCTTGTTCCATGTGTATATTAGGCCACTGGGCAAGATCACTCAGGGGTTTAGAGTGAAGTGTTATCAATAGGCTGATGACACCCAGCTCTCTCTCTCTTTTTCATCCAACCCAGGTTCTGCAGTCTCGGTGCTTACCTGATGCCTGGCAGCTGTTGAGGACTGGATGATGATGAGCTGAATTAAGCTGACTCCTGATAAGACTGAAGTGATGCTGGTTGGACAGCCCTGTGGCTTGGGGGGAATTGGGACTATTAGGCTGTTATTGATGGAGTCCGGCCCCCTCTAGTCACTCAGATTTGCAGCCTTGGAGTGCTTGTGAACCCCTTGCTGCGCCTGGATCATCAGTTTGCCATGGTGGCCAGGAGTGCTTTTCACCAACTCCATCTGGTGAGGAGACTGAGGCCTTTTCTTTCTGATTCTGACCTGGCCACTGTCATCCATGTTTTCATCACCTCAAGGCTGGATTACTGCAATGGTGGGAGTGCAAGGCTGGATTACTGCATGGGGCTGCCTTTGATGACTGTTCAGAAGCTGCAACTGGTGCAGAATGCGGTGTCCTGTCTCCTTTCAGGGATATCTCGTTGCGGACATATTACACCGGTGCTTTGGAGTCTGCACTGGCTCCCTATAGCTTTTCAGGCACAATTTGGTGCTGGTTTTGACCTTTAAAGCCCTAAATGTTCTGGGCCCCATTTATCTGAAAGATCATCTGTCCTTCCATGCTTCGCCGTGGCCTGCCTCTATTATCATCAAGGAGCATCCTCCTGTGAGTTCCACCTGCTACTCTTGTTTGTATGACAGGGGTGCACAGGGGGGTGTTCTTGGTTGCTGCCCCATTGTTGTGGAACTCCCTCGCCCTGAAGGTCCATCTGAGTTCAGGCCTGAGCATCTTTTGGAGGCAGTGTAAAACTTTTCTTTAGTAAAGCATTTGGTGGGTGGGGATAGTAGTTAGGTGGGAGGCTGTTAGGGGGTGGGAAGGCTTCTTTTGTTGCACTGTATTTTAATGTTTTTAAAATTGTACTTTTATGAGGGTTTTTGTAAGTCACCCTGAGCCTTCAGGGAAGGGTAAGGTAAAATGTTAAATAAATAAATAAAATAAATAAATAAATAAATTCGTAAGAACTCCTGATTTATATTCAGCTGTAAAGAGGTAGGGTGGTCTGGTGGTTGGGTTGTTAGCTGTAGATTGGGGTTCATTTCCCAGCTCTGGGTTGGGAGCCATGGCTTCGGGGCAAGAGGCATGGCTTTTGGGACAGGCTTGAGCCTCAACAATTCTTCTCTCTCTCTCTCTCTTTTTAAAAACAAACAAACAAATTAAGCATGGGCCAAAGCTCCACTGCACTGCACTGCAATGCAGGCAGGAACAGGACATGGTCTCCTCACCTGACTTCAAGACAAAGAAAAATGTTGCCATCATGAGAGCCAATTTCTGTCCCTGATCCCTGGAAGAGTCAGGCATTGAGTCTTCAGAGGGGCGGGTGGCTTCTGCCACTGGGTCTAGGAATCTCTATGGCATGCAGTGAGCATCTCTTCTCATCCCAAAATCTCCAAGTGAGAGAAAAGCTGCTACCTCAATCAGTAAAGAGTACAATATCTAGTCACCCTTGCTGCTAGGAAGTTGTAACTTATTACTGCAAGGTTGAATTGTCTAACTTCAGCTGTGGGATCTGTTATATCTATGCCAGCATAGATGAAGAGCCCATTATCAACTGGCTTTTTCATGCCTATGAATCTGTACATTGTGCTCAAATAACCTCTCAGCCTTCTTCACGATAAGCTGAATAGATTGGGCTCTTTATATCTAATGATGTTTATTTCAAGACTGAGCCCTTGTGGGAAAGCTGGTGTATAAATCTGAACCAAAAAAACCCACATAAAACTTAACAAATACATTTCCCAGCATCTGGATAATTTTTGTGACTTTTCTAATTCTTTCCAACAATTTGTCATCCTATCTGAAGTATGGGCACCAGGACTGGACACAGTATTCCAGCAGCGGCCTCATCAAGGCTGGAATTGGGGAGAAGCTGCACGCTTCTCCCCAATCATGCTTTTTTCATACATTCCATGATTGCACTAATTCATTTTGCAAGAGAACTGTCCTGCAGGTTCATGCTGAAGTAGTTACATAAATGAATAATGTTCCCTCAGTCTTTTTTTGAGCCACTGCTTTCCAAGACAGTCACCCTGCAGTAGATGTAGCCTGCATTGTTTTCTCTCCCCCCCGCCCCATGACCATATGTTTTGTTATGTTAAATCATACCTTCTTTGAAAAGAAGCCTTGTCCCTGGATTGATGACACTAACCAACTGTGCCAGAGAGAAATATAAATTGCAATTCCTCACCCGATAATGTCAATAGGAGTTTTGCAATTGACTTCAAATGGGTTCAGGACTGCAATATACATAATTACAGTATAGCTATTAGGGGTGGGACATCGGAGAGAATACCAGATACTGGATTTGCTGGTATCAGATTTACCGGTATCAGCATACCAGTTTTTTAACACTGGCCACTTTACCAGTTTTTTTTTACATTGCGGCCCTTTATTTCAATGACCGCAATGTAAAAAAACCGGTAAAGCGGCCAATGTTAAAAAACTGGTATCCTGATACCGGTGATTATCGGATTATTGGATTAATCCAATACACCGATAATCAAGTGTATATCGGATTAATCCAATACCGATATTCCCACCCCTAAGTTAGTTACAGTCGAACTATACTGTATTTTTGCTCTTCTTTGTATCGGTTTATAGTTGGGGGATGTACCTCTGTTGGGAGCTGGGCCTCAGGAGAAAATAATAGGAAATGGATCACTCAGTTGTGACCTGTTGTATACTTCTCTGAAGTGACTGACCTGTTGGTGTACTGTTCACTCAAGCGAATGAAGGTGGCCACTGTCAGACAGAGGATGCTGGGCTCGATGACCATTGGTCTGACTCAGTATGGCACCTCTTATGTTCTTAATACTTGTAGCTGAAGCCATTCTATATCCAAGCAAGGAGTTGGACTAGATGACCCTCAAGATACCTTCCAACTCTATGATTAAATGGTTCTATGTATATAAGAGTTATTATCTGCTCTTTAGACATTACTCAGTCACAGTATACACAATGCAGCCATCTGGGCCCACGATCAGCTGTTTGGTAGTACGGGTAAGTGTGGCTGTTTGGTGGCACAGGTAAGTGTACTCCTCTGCCCCACAACCAGCTGTTTGGTGGCTGGGGTGAGTGCACTCCTCTGAGCACAGTCCTCAGACCTCACCTTGTGGTGGGGCTGGGTGGGGCCTAACAGACAGGAGGGTGCATTTCAGCCTGGATTATCCTGGGTGAACAAGCCTTACCCTGTGCCGCCACTGTTCTTAGGACAACGCGTCCAATAGCAGCCGCCTGCCCATCACTTGGCAGCTGCCGGTGAACGTCATCAGGAAGTTGCCAAACTGATGAACAGGTGACTTGTGGGATGCTGCAGGCTGCTGTCTTGTTGTTTTAACCCTATGAGAGGGTTAAATGTATCAAAGCCCCTTTTCATATGGGCGTGGGGGGATGGGTGTGCACCATGGTGCAGGGGCGGTGCATGGGGGACGGTTACATGGATCTCCACACATGGAGTAACCACTGTTTTCGCCTGCACCCCCACCCATCGACTGCGGTGCTTACATGGGACCCCCCCCTCCACGCAGGCACCCACATGTGTGGGTGCCTTTTTACGTCTCATTTAAAAAGGGCCATTGTTGGGGTCAAATCCACAAAGTTGTAAATATTCATCAACTGACACTTATTGCAAAAAGAATTAAGGGATTTCATTGTGTTACAGGGACCTTAAGAGTCTTGTTCTGGTGATGCTGAATGGTGTCAGTTACACTGAGGGGACAAAGAAATGAGCCCCACATGCAAATCAGGAAAACCATTAGCAGATCCTCAAACCCAAAATCAGTTAATTACTGCTATAGCTTAATTGTATTTCTGCACTGATTCATTTTATTCGAGTTTTCCATCTTTACTAGAATTTTTGTTTTTTGTTTCCTAAATAAAAGTTAATAGGCACAGATTCCTAACGGCCTACCTCTTTAAATGTTTCCATGAGCTTCTGAGAAAAGCAACACACCAGGGAATTAAAATGATGTTTGAGGTACTGTTAAAACCTGAAAATAAACTCCAAAACTGACTTTGTAGGCTAATTTTTAGTCATTAAGATCACATCAAGCAGTTTACATATACTTAGTGTCATCACTGCATTACTCCTAAATTTAGATAAGTATATTTATGTGGGCTTTAATTGGCCAGAAACTAATCTGTGCTCCTGAGTAAAAGGGACACTGAGTTTTAGCTGTATGATTTTATCAGAAGCTATGATTTTAAAGTAAAAGCATCTATCCTTCTTAGTCTACTTTGTGCAGAATACACGACCAAGAATAACACCCGATATGATCAGTAGATCTTGGGTTTCTGTGCAGCTGGCAAACAGATAGGAGAGTTATTGCCAACTCAGCAAATAAACAAAATAATGGCAAATATGAGATGATGCAATGGGAATGCCAAGACAGAAAATTACACATTGATAAATGACTTAAGATATAATCTTTAGATTTAATTATGAATGTAGAAAAAAAAAAGACATGGGGGACTTGATCACTCAAAGTTGTAAGAAATGTGAGAAGGAATAATCCTAAATGGGAAAAAGAGGAACATGCAATCCTCTCATATTGGTCTTAGCTAGCTACACTTTTACTGAAACAAGTCCAATATCTGATAGTAGTTTCATATTTCAGTCTGTGGTATATAACAATAAGAAGCTTGTGACGTGAAAGAATTTGTGACCCATTTTATGCGTCTTAGACCTTATATGGTTCGGACTAGTGTTTACAATCTGGTGAACGAAAAATTGGACAAAAAAGGCTAAAGTTAATATATCCTGGCATCTCCTTTAATTGTGGATCTAAAGATGGAATTACAAGATTTTGTGCTCATTAAAGTACACTATGTCCAAGCTACTTTTGACTCTTATCCAATGCCCATAGCTCCTATCAGAGAGATTGGCCAAGTCAACCTATTTGCTCACAATAGTCTTGGCCAAGAAGGACAGCAATCCTTCATGTTTTGTTTTGGATTTCAAAGTTGATGAGTAACAAAACATACATAAGAAAAACTACTGATTTTCATGTCGCTTTGGATGGCCCCAGGTCATATTAACAAAAGGCTTTGATAATGCAATATCTCAACAGTCTTCATTTGGCTAAAACTAGCCTCCTCTCTATCCCTTTGGACAAGCTCAGCACTGCAGCTGTTTCTCTCTAGGACACACTCTCTCTTTCCTGCCTCTTGACCTTTTCATTTAATTTCAAACCTTGTCATACAAACCTCTCTCTTCTCTCTGCCTATATCTCCAACTTTACCTCTCATGTCTTTACTGGCCTTAAAATTCAACACATGACTTTGCTCATTCTGCAATCATAGTGCACATTTTTATAATTATACCCAGGTTTTTTTTTCTTTTACCAGGATTGCAGGGGCTACTGTAGTTGATGGCAACATTTTAGGTCAAATCCCAATGTGTGCCAATACAGCATGTATCTGGAAAGCTCCTGGGTTTGGTTGTGTATCTAGAAAAATCAGAAAGTATTTCCCCCTTTAGTGACAACTTTTTTAGCAGAAAAGATCTTAGTGAGGATTAATGTTTTCTTCATATCCCTTTCTACAAGGCTGAATTATGGTTCCTAAACAATATGTGAAAACTCTACTAATTTGCCCTCAAGGAAGGGATCACATAAGCTTGAATAATCAAAAGTCTTTCATACACTTGGGGCATATGCATACTGATTTTAACTCCAGTGAAGCCAGTGGTGTTACATCAGTACTTAGTTTGGCTTCCTTTACAGCACCCTCACAACATTTGCTATAGGATTGAAAAAAGACAACAAGGGATAATGGAGGACTTCTACTGTGTGTTGCGCAGCAGGAATAAAAGTCTCCAGCTTCTGCTGCTGGTAGTATTACTCAATGCCAGACATGACCAGATGCTCTTAACTATGCACAGGCATACATTCCTTTGAAAAAGGCATTTTAAGGCCCCAATTCAAGGGTGTGTACGCACAACATATAGAGAGAATGCATAGACCAGGAGCTGGAGCCTCACACTGAGGAGGGCTCAGCTGCTTTTCCATGGGGAGACTCTTCCCCTGCCTGTCCCAGGGTCAGCCCTTCCCTTTGCAACACCCCCACACTCCTTGCTCAGAGAATCCCCTCCTTCCCTATAGTGCTGAGGAGGGGCAGCAAAGACTGAGGGGGGGGGAGGGGGGGAGGACTCAGTGGCAATGCCCAATCCCCAGAGGCTACTGCTACCATAGGGGTGTGTGTGTCATGGGATTGTGTGTTGCTGAACATATTCACCTCTCTCCCCCCTTAGACACTGGTGACTCCACAGCAAGAGGTGTGAGGGTGCTGTAAAGGGAAGCACTAACCCCGCAGAGGAGGAGGCTCCCCATGGAGAAACAGGGTACTTTCAGACGTTACGGGGCCCTTTGGCCCCGTACCGAAAGCAACGTCTTCGTTCCCCGCCGGGGTCACCCCGGCACGGCCCAACAGACGTGCCGGGGGGATCCCGGCGGGGAAAGTGGGAGGGGCCGGGGCCGCGCGGCGCAACGTGCGGCCGCACGGCCCCGCCCCCTCCACGCACCCCGCCGCCCGCCCTCCGAGGAGACGGGCGGGCGGCGGGGCCAATGCGGCCGCCGCGTCTGGCCGATCGTGCCACGGCCCGGGATCCCGCCGGGGATCCCGGCCCGTGGCACGCGACCAGACGTTACTTTTTGTTCGCCACGGCCCGCGGTCCATTTGACCACGCTTCCCGGGACCTTCCCCCGGCTAGCCCGGGAAGCGTGGTTCAAATTGACCCCGTCTGCAGATTCAGCGTGGCCAACATCTGGCGCACGCTGTGCAGACGTGCAGGGGCCTTTCGCCCCGCTGCGGGGTTCACCGTGGTTCAGTGTGGTTCAGCGTGATCTCGTCACGTCTGAAATCACCCACAGTTGAGGCTTCCTCACAGAGGGAGTCCAGTCCATACTCTCAAGGACAGTAGCAGCTCAGGAACTCACAGCCACTCACTGTCCTTGCCTTCTCTATCCTCCCATCATGCACACTTAACCACCCTCTGTTTCCGGTAAGTACACACATGTAGTTTGCACAGGGTACATGCCCAATGTGCACACAATGCACATAGGAACTATTATGTGGCAAGGCGTGCACATCGGGCATGCACCCTGTGCCACACATGCACCCTGTGCCACACAATAGTTCCTCTGTACATTGTGTGCTCATCGTGCACTCTATACTAAGACTTTAATTTATTTTTTTATTTAATTTATTTATGTGAACTTACATCCAGGGACACGTATTCACTGAGCTTTCCCCATAGCCGTCAATAGGGAAAACACAGTGTACACAAGTCCCTGCTTATATCCCAGCCTATCCTGAGGGCTCAGGGTGGGTTACAAGAAATAACTAAAACACAGTATATGTAATTCCTCCCCCCTAAAGCCTACCCCAGCCCACCAATTGCCAGGCCAAATAGAAAGGTCTTACACAATATCCAGAAGATACTTGGGCATGGGCTTTGGCAAGTTAGCAAGGAAGGGAGCTCTAGACCTGTGGGTCAGACAATGAGAAAGTCTCACTGCAGACCTTGGCTGTCCACATTTGGTTCCATGATGGAATTAGCAGGAGTCTGTTCTTGGCCAGTCTTGGGGATTATGATGGAACATAAGAGGTAAGGTGGTCTTTTAGATATGTTGGGCACAAGACAGTTAGAGCTTTGTAGGTCAAAACAGCACCACACCTTAAGAAGAGTTTAAAACGGAAGAAAGAGCGGGAATGAAGTTGGAAAAGAAAAGACAGTGACAAAGGCAAACATCTAAATGTTTTAAAGAAAAGGTATTAAATATTTGTCTCTGGTTAATGTTGTGACTAGTAGCAACAATTATGGCTAACATTTTTAGTTATGCTTATTAATTAAATCACGTACACCGCAGCATCCTGAAATCAAAGACAATTGTTGTTATTCTCATTTGTTTTGGTCTTAAGTGGTTCTCTACATGGGAGTTACTACTGGAATCAATGACATTTGCTGTTGCTCAGCACTGGTTGCATTAACAAGGCAATCTACATACAATTTTCCTGGTTTATTTTTTTTTAATCAAGATACTTCAACAATCAGATACATAATAAGATGTAAAACATATAATAAGTGTTAGTCATTTCTGGCAAGAAAAGCGATTTGCTGTTTTATCATCCAGATATTAAAAGTGGAATCATATTTATCTAAGGGAATATACATTATGCATGACAACTAGCAATAATTAAAATTTTAAAAGAAATGCATCCTGATTCTCTATTCCTTAAAACACAATCTCTACAATATGGTGTACACTTTCATGCAAATTTTCATTTAATGGGAAATATATTTTACTAGATTATAGTTCAGCAAACTATGTACTGGAACAAAAATAGATAATAATCAAGTTCTTGATATGATTATGTGACTGAATGGCAGTGATAGCTACAACATATCTATTACTATCAGACATGGATCCAAACTCGAACCTCACATCTGAAAGAAACACCATGCCAACTGTACAGTGGTAGATGATTGTAAAAATAGAACTTAACTTTTGAATACCAAACATGATTTATCCCGATGGCATTTGTGGGGGAAGGAAGGGATCTGGATCTATATTCTTCTAATTATGAGACATGAAGTTGCACGTAAGGCTGAAACAAGAGCTTGTTAAACTGATCAATCTCGTGGAAATCCCAGTGCTCATTCTGTTCTGGGACGAACTGAACACTGGGATGTTCTTGCCAAGTTCTTGATGAGTAAAAAACAAAAACTGACAAGTACCAGCTGGGAGTGTTAGGGAGAGGAGCTTCCAAATTTCAAAGCCCGCTTCCCCCTCCCCACACACACTGGGGAGCACACAATTGCCTATCCTGGCACCTGTGCTCCCAGGGTTAACTCACCTAACTGCCAGGCTGGGGCTCCTACTGTCCTGAGAACTTCCACGCTCTGATCTTTCTAAGCGGGGAGGGTAGCAGGGAGGGACTTTTTCCTCCTGCAAGCAACCTCCTAACACATCCTTGTGCCTGGGGGGGAATTGATATTGGAGGCACATGGATATTTGTCCCTGTGGGAATTAGGACCCATTAGGGGTTGCATGCAGGTGGGAAGAGGCCTGCCCACTTTCCCCCTGCTCAAAAAACACCAAGTGGGGAAATCCCCAGCCTCAGCTGTGCAGCTTGCAGGCAGGGGGAGGAGAAGAGAGCAGGAAGCAGCCAGCAGTGACCGGGACAGCAGGAGCCCCACCTTGGCAGTGAGGTGAGTCAGCCCAGGAATCATAGATGGGGGATTGGAGGAGCACACACCCCTGTGAGTCTCAGATGCGAGGTGCTGGGGGAAGGGAGTGTCTTCAAGCAACCTTTTGGGTACCTCCCCTCCAAATACACACACACACTGCCTAACAGCTTTTTGATGTTGTGGAGGGGAAGCATGCAGCTGACTTTTGAAACTTACAAGTGCTTCCTTCTGCAGAGGCCATTATTTTAACTGTTTGTCAAGAAATCGCACCAGAACCAAGATCTCAGTCCCTGTAGGGGGTGTGCATGTCATTTTTGTTATTACAACAACAATAATGAAAAGTGTTGTTTTCATTTTTGTTATTGCAATAACAAAAACCACAATTAAGAACAACAAAAACTATAACAAAAATGACAACTGAGAATACCGATACCGAAAATGGTAATGATAATGACAACGACGAAAACGAAAACAACAATGATGTTATCGTTGTCATTATTAGTGCTGTGGCAGTTAGGTTTTGAAGGGAAAATGGGAGTAGACATCTCGGAGCCCTAAACAGGACTGAACTCTTGAACTGTGCCTGTGTTTGGAGAGGCGAGGAGCTCAGCAGTATCTGATGGATGTATCGATGGCCAATGAGCAGCACAAGCAGGCCCCAGCAGTCACAAAACAGAGTAGAAGGTATTTCAAAGTGTTCCTTGGGGAGATTATCCTGGGAAAAATTACAGGTAAGAATGACCTCTCGGGGCATTAGATACAAGACTAAACTGGAACCTGGAATCCAAGCTCTTGCAAACCTTGAGGACAGATGAAAAAGCAGTCAGATTTATTATCCCTGATTTTTCTTCTGTCTTGGATCCAAAACTAGAATGGAGATATTTTCAACTGCAGTTTTCAAACATATACAATTTTGTAGGAATATCCTGCCGTGCTGAAAAGGAAGGAAGGAAGGAAGCAAGCCCCTTAAGGGCAGGGAATTTACATGGACTTACCTCCAAGTTAATTAATAGTCATTACCAGGTACATTGCTGTCAGTATATAATAAGTAGCCGGTGGTGACTATTGTTAGTTAGTAGATCTGGCTGAAACTCAGTTCCAACAAGAAAAAGGTGATGCTAGTAAAATGAAGAAAGCAGCTAGATAAGTTAAGGATGCATTGTCTTGATTACAATGATCTGAAAATAATGAAAATGGATCCAGTTTATGCTACTATTAAAACCCCATTGGTTTTCTTAGGAATTGAAATAGGCTATCCCACTAGGGCTGATGTGGCAGCAGCTGTTACCGTGCCGCAATTCCATTCCGCCATTTTGGAATTGCCTGTGCCACACCGTGGCTTTTCTGTGGACATTCCGCTAATTCCGCCGGCATTCTGCAAATTGCAGAATTGTGGGGAAATTGCGGAAGCTGTCGGAAAACCACTGTTCTGCTATTTTGTGGCGCTGGCAGAATGGCGGAAGTAGCGAAAATGTCATGTTTCTGCTATTTTGCGAAGCCTGTGGAAGTAGCAGAATGAAATCAGCGGAACTGCGGAAGTAGCAGAACGAAACTAGCAGAATGAAAGCCTCTGCCATGCTGTACCACTATTATTATTATTAACAAACATTTATATAGTGCCAGCAGTGTACCTGGCACTTTACAAAGTAATAAAATAGACACGGTCCCTGCCCCTAGGGCTTACAATCTGAGAGACAGGAGCTGGGGGAGAGACTTAGGAAGGGGAACAGAGGGAGAGACAAGGGGTCTAACATTCATGAAGATGCGAGGTCTCAAGTGCACGTACTTGGCTTGGTTACGATGAGAATGACAGCAGGCAGGTCCATGTTGCAAGGATAAGGGTAAACTGATCGTAGGTATAGGAATAGTGGCTCAGCAGGATAAAGAGTCAGACACTAACCACTAACTGCGGAAATGCTGTTTCCGGCAGAAATAGCTATTGGTGCGACATTCTGCTACAGCCCGATACTCTACTACAAAATTCTAGCTTACTCCCGTCTGTTATCATTTCTTGTGCTACACGGAGAACCACCTCAACAGCATACCTGAACTGTGCCTGCCCTTCACTGAATAATGTTTTGATTCATTTATCTTATTTATTATATTACCCTCTTGTGCTTTATAATTTGAGATGGTGTGGTTTCTGTTTCCTAAGAGCAGGTACAAGAATATTTTTTTTAAAACTCAAGCTGCTAGAATTTTAGAACACAAATGGTTGAATGCTAATAACCAAACTGAATTCTTTAAATTGTCTGCTGTGGGTATTTTCAGATGTGACGCTACCACGGGTGGCCATGCTTTACCCCGGCGTGGCCACCCATGGTGGTGTTACATTTGTTCCCGCCCACCAGATGTTAACTGCGGGTGGGAGCAAACATTCCCTGGTCTGTGGCAGAATTAACTCCAGGTTGTGAGGTGGGCTCCCTTACAATACAACCCAGAGTTAGCCCTGCCACAGTCTGGGGAAGACATTCCTGGACCAGTATAAAGCAGGCTGTCAAGTATGATGGCCCGCTCAGCTCTACCTAACTCTGGCCGGTGGCCAGAGCTTTTCAGGCCACTGCACCTGCCCGGCAGGGAGGAGGCAGTGCTGCGCTGAGCGGGTGGGGTGGGGGGGCTGTGCAGATAGACCTTCTACCCACCCTCTCCCCAGCCACGGCCACTGGCATGTTTGTTCAGTGGCTGGGCCAGATTCTGCCAGGGGTGAGGCTCCCACCCCGGGCAGCATCAAAGCATGGCAGTGACTAGCACCTTCATATCTAAAAATACCCTGTGCAGTAAAATGACCTGGTTTATTTGTAAAATAGGGAGTAATGAATTAATCACTTTCCTTTTGCTCTTTCTATTTAGTTAGGTATTTTTCCACTGTAAAGTGATACACTGCTAAAAACCAGCAAGCAGGTGAAATTGACCGAGATTGTACTTCAGTAACCTTATCTGGAGAAAATGCAGCCAATATGAAGTTTTAAAGACACAATGCACTGTGTTCAGAATTGAGTAAACTTGTTAATACAGAGTATGTATTTGTTTTTGCTGAAGTACAGTTATCCTTTTCTAGAAGTAGTTTTATATATAAAATGATGGGTAAGGCTTAGTGATAGGAAATGGCTTGTGACATGGCACAGAGAAGAAACAGAAGCACTGTATCATAGGGCAGTGAAGAGCTGATTGATTAGTTGCCCTTCTCAGAGCTTGGCAGAGCCTCAGAGCAGGCTCGGGAGCTCCGTACCCTAGGGTCTGAAGTGAGATTGTGCATGCTATAGCAACCTGCACCAGATTCCGGGGACAAGTCAGCAGCAGAAATGCTTTTTCCCCAGATGAGGGAACAGGAGTATGTGTGTGATGTGGGAGAGCACGTGTGAGGGTGGTTGAGCATGCTGGATGGTGTCCTTCCCCCCTCACATCTCCAGCTGCACTGAATCCATAGGAACTGGCTGCCTGATGCACAGTCCCTGCAACTGCTATTACCAGATGTAGTGGCAGTGCAAACGATACATGCAACATCAGGGATCCCAGCCTAGAAGGCTAATCACTGCTTTGGAGTGGCATCTTAACATCCTGGGTTGCAATGACACCCCTGAGTGGGGTTTGGATGGGCAACCGTTTCAACTGCCTAAACCTCCTGTTGCAGGAGGCATGGCCCGTGGAGGGAAAAGGATTCCTCACCAGCACAGAGTCCTGACTGCTGGAATTTCACCCTGATCGAGGACTACTGCTAGTGCAGAAACAGGGGGATGCCGGTGCTCTGACCCAAATGCTGCCTGTGCACTGGGGGTATGCTTAGCTGGATTGGGGTCCAAATTTGGATCATTATAGGGCATTTTTAGATGACACACAGTTTCTTCCAGACTTCAGAGTCTTGGAGAAACACAATTCTGTGTGTGGTGGTGGTGGGTGTTATGATAATGAAAATTAAAATGAAAATTTTCATTTTTGTCATTTTAATAACAAAAAGAAATAATAAAATAATAATAATAATAAAAATATTTGTTTTTGAAATAATGGGAAATCGCTGAAAATGTATTTCTGGATATAACTTTTTTGTTTCTTATTCAATTCTGATGAAGCTTGGGGAGATTGTACCCCAATGGAAGGTACAATGTGTACCAAAGTTTGGAAAGATTGGATAAAGGGAACCAATTTTATAAGCACTGAATGTTGTGACTTTAAGAAAAGCTGCATACATATTCCTGGCTACAACATCTTTATCTTCTTTCCAATTTGTATGAATCCTGGGAAGATTATGTCACTCCCCGAGATTTATAATCATGCCAGCTTTCAGAAAGATTGGATAAAGGGTTCTGATGTTATAAGCCATTAACTTAAAAATGCATTTCTGTCTAACATTTCTATATTCCATCCTGTTTACAAGATATTTGGCAGGAATGTATCCCACACCTTACCTGACATCTCTGCCAAACTACAGGACAATTTGATAAAGGGCCCCAATTTTATAAGCAATTGAAGTTGTCCTGTTGAAGACTATTATTCAGATAAATAGCAGCACATGCGGTGCCAGTCAGGGTGAAAACAGACATGACGCTAACCACCCTTTAACCACCCTTGGTGGTTATTTATGCATGTTGCAGGGCTGTATTGGTGCCCTATGTCAGAGGCAGGGGGAGGGAGGCTGTAGGAGGGAGAATGGGGAGCAACCCAACAGACTGATACACATTCACTGGTCAATTATTGTATGCATACAGCTTTACATGACCAATCGGTGGTGGCTTCAAGGCAGGCATACGGGGCAGCCCTGAGGCGAGCATAGAAGGGACATAAATGGGACTTAGGGGATAGCATCCCAGAAATCAGGAGACATAGGTTACACATTCAGGCTGTCCAATTATCAACACAATTACATTCTGAAGCACTGTGACAGAGGACATAAGAGAATATATATTGGCTCTTTCCTAAAGAGATGCTTCCAACTTCCCAGTAACAAATGGGGGAGAGACGCTGTGGTTGTCACAGCACAGAATGAGGATATTTAGTTGACATTTCTGCGGCCAATTGGCATCACAAACAGATCTTATACCACAGTGACACGTAAGAGAATCCCTGGCATAGACTCATTTTCTCCATGTGCAGCTCCCACCAGTCTTGTTGTCCTATGCACATCCTTCTTCCATCAACTTTATACCCCCCATATACAGCCCCCCAGTACTCAGCTATGCCATTCTCCCCAACCCAAATGAAAGCAATCCCCAGCTTCTAGGGATGGGCAAACAGAACACCGTTCGGATGTTCAGTTGTTTGGTTCAAAACCCGAGTTTGGGTTCGGCTGTTCGGTTCACCCGAACTTGACCGAACATTCAAAAAAGTGCTATCGGTACCAAAACCAAAGTTTTTTCGGTATCGGTATTTTTGGCTCTGAAACCAGCCCAGTGTCCACCCATGGTGCCAGGAAGTCTGCTCCTCAGCTGCCTCCCCCTTCCAGTCACATTTTTCCTGCCCAATATCACATTTTTCCCACCCCCCGAACTCCTCCGAACTTTTCCGAACTGTTCGGAATTTGGAGCATTCGGTTCGGAAGTTCGGTTCGGGCATCCGAACAGGCTGAGTTCGGGCCAAACTCTGAACTTCCAAACCACGTTCGCCCATCCCTACCAGCTTCAGTGTTGCCCCCAATTTGCAGAGGAAGAGGATTGGGGATTGAAGACCACGGCAAAGTGGGGGTGGATAGAGCCAAAGTTGTAAGAGGGGGAAAATATGAGAGACTATACAGCATCTTTACTGCTTACATGGCACACACATTAAGGTGCGAGCCTTAACTTATCATTTCCATAATTTTTTGAGCATTAGCAAATTTGTCCTGCGTGCACTCCTGGGCACTGTGGAGATGAAAATGTGCCAGCTAAGCACCAGGGAAGTAGTGGAAATTGCCAAAAGTATTATGAAACTGCCACAAAACTGCCATAAAATTTCCAAAAAGTGATGAAAAAGTCAGAAAGTGACAAATAAGTCTCAGGAAGTGATGAAAAATAGCAGAAGCAAGGAATCACCAGAAACTGATGAAGTACAGATGGAAACTCGCAAGTACTCCAAAAGGGCCGATAATTCCCTTTGTAATGGGAACACATGATCTTGTCTCAGCCCTAGTTCTGACTCCCAGCCCCCCTCCAATTCTAACCCACTAGTACCTCCCAACTCTCAGAGAACTCAAGAGGTCTGACTGCCTGCTCTCATTAAACCCACGAGTCCTGCCTTCCAGCCCCACTTCATTTTCACTCTCCAAAGGAGCTTAAAGAGCTGGAGACACTCTGCACTCCTAATTAGTGACTTTGGTCCTCTCGTTACTGGGCTCAGGAACACATGCAAATGGACGCTTCACAGCACTGCCCAACCCCACCTCATTCTAGAATTAACTAACTCTTATCTTCGATGATATGCTGCTGAACCTTGCCAGAGCCCAGCTAGCTTTATCTTGATCCATGCCATATAGAAAACATATGTGAGTTCAGCACCTTGCAGACTCAGACACTCAGTTTGTATGCAAGAAAAGGAAGTTCCATTTGCAGCTTCACCTTTGCTGTCTCTTTCCTCCATCTGTGGAAAAGGTGTCACACAGCTTTGACTGATCCCTTCTCCTTCAGCCTTTCCACAGTAAGCATGTTTGTTTATTTATTTTATTTATTTCTACCCTGCCCTTGCCTGAAGGCTCAGGTTGGCTTACAAAGATATAAAATACAATGAGAAAAAAACCCACTTGCTCCAAACCCAACTTACCAACACCTCCCACCTAATCCCGATTCCCGCCTGCCATATGCTTTACCAAAAAGAAAACTTTTGCACCACCTCCAAAAAATACCCAGGCTTGGACTCAAATGACTTCCAGGAGGAGGGAGTTCACAATATTGGGCTGCATCCAAGAATGCCCTCCTGAGAATCCCCATCATATGGACTAGAGTCAAAGGTGCAACCTGCTAGGGATGTGCGAACAGAATGGGGTTCGGATGTTTGGCTGTTTGGCCCAAAAATTAAGTTCAGGTTAGTGTGTTCGGTACCGCGGAGTTAGGTACCGCCGAACGTTTGGAAAGTTCGGACACAGCGGAGGCTTGGTGTGCTCCAGGGGGGCCCATGGGGGCATGGCAGGCCATCGGAGACAGAGCAGCAGCAGCAGCAGCAGCAGCAGCAGCAGCAGAGATCAGGAAGGCTTGGCGCTTGGCACACCGGCTTGCCCGAGCAGGCAGGCTTGGCACTTGGCCCCTGGGGGTGCCCGTGACACCATGGCTGGCCATCTGAGACCCAGTGGCAGCAGCAGCAGCAGCAGTGGCCGGAAAGACTTGGGGATTGGTGGCTGGCCTGGCACCCCTACTTGGCCGGGCACTGCAGGTTGCCAGGCATCGGTGGAGCAGCGGCAGACATTGGATTGCCCAGTAGCAGAACCCATGGCAGCAGCAGCGGTGGTAGCAGCAGCAGCAGCAGCAGCAGACAGACACCTTGATGAAAAGCAACTGCTCCACCAACTTGGCCCCCAGTCTCAGGCGGTGCGGCGAGCATATGTCCCCCATCATAGAGAACACCTGCTCACTGGGGACACTCATTGTTGGGAAAGTCAATAGACCCGTGACCACTTTGGACAGGGCTGGCCACACGTTCCTCCAAGAGCTGTGTCACCACCATGTTCTGCCCCTCCCATCAGAGCTATCAGTGGTGCAGAAGCAGTAGCCAGTTGAGGCCCAGAAGTGTCAGTGCACCATAGAGGACCTGGGGTTGGGGCAGCTGCAGGATGTGGAGGGCGGTGTGACCTTCAACTGAAAGCCACACGTATATTGGGGAAAATGATTGCGCTCAATGGGCAGCCCTTCTCAGTTGTTGGGGATATGGGGTTTAGGTGCCTGATTGGCTTCCTGGCCCCTCAGTTTAAGCTGCCCTCACACACCACCCTGAGTCAGGCTGCCACCGATGCCTGGCAGCCTGCAACGCCCGGCCGTGCTGGTGACTAGAACTGGAGAACCCAGCATAGAGCGAGCAGAACTGGAGGCCTGTTAGCACCACCCTGAGTCAGCAGGTGGTGCCAGCCCTGTACTGGGCTTTAAAGGAGCGAGTGAGGGAGCAGCTGGCAGGGGCTGGGGGTGCCACCATCCACTTCACCACTGACCTGTGCCCGAGTAGGAATGCGCAGCATGCCTACCTGGCATCGATGATGCACTGGTGGCAGGACCCGGAGGCAGTGTTTGGCAGTGGCAGGAGGGGTCCCGGAGCAGGGTATAGGTGGGCCCTGCTTTAGGTGGAAGTCATGGATGCCGCGGCCTCCACACTTCTCAGAACATCGAGGCAACCTGACCGCCATGGTGACAGAGTGGTTCACGCCAGGTGCATCCTTCACCAAGGGGTGCGTTGTGATGCACAATGCGGCCAAAATATTGAGGGCAGTCCAAGAGGGGTACTTCACCAGCATCCCTTCACCTGATGGTCAGGGACACTCTGGGCTTGGGGAGAAGGGGATTTGGGAAGGCACCCTTAGCTCCCTGATCAAGTGGGAGAGGAAGGTGGCCCGTTCCTTTAACCGGACCATAATGGGCAGCAACCTCCACCGGGCAAAGCAGGCAGAACAAGGCTCCCCAGTGCACCAGGTGGTGCAGGATGTGTCCAAACAGTGGAATTCCTCCACGTTCCTGATGCTCGAGCGACTTGACTTCTCAAGCAGAAAGCCGCCTTGCATCAGGTTCAACTGGTGACGGACAGTGGGGCACCTCCAGGGTACTATGGGGTGGAATGAGAGATCCTGGCTCACACTGTCTTTGTTCTGAGACTGTTCCTGGACTTGACGGAGACCATCAGCTCCTCCACGGCCACCATCATCCAGGTGACCCCTCTGGTCCAGAGTCTCTTCAGGAGGCTGGAGGACATTTTCCAGGGGCAGGATTGTGGCCCTCAGGGCAAGAAGCTCATGGCTGAGGTGGTTACCCTTGTGTGGCAGCTGAAGACAGGGCTGAAAGCGTAGTTTGATGAGCTCCTGCAGCGGGAGGAATATGTGTTGGCAACCATGCTGTACCCCCAGGTCAAGGGCAGTGTGGCATGCCAGACACCGCTCTATGGCCACTGTAAGGGTGAGCTGGTGGAGAGGGTTCGGCAGGCAGAGCGGGCTCTCAAGAATGCACAGCGGCAGCATCAGGATGCCCCTGGGGATGGTGGGAGTGGGAGCAGCCACTCCTTTAAGTTGGCAGGGTCTATCCCTGCCCCCAGCCCTAGCAGTGGCAGCACCAGCAGCAGGCTGAGCAGCAGAAGCAGCACCCCTATTGCTTCCGAGTGATGTGGATGGACAGCCCTCCCTGCCTGGAACATAGGCCCCAGAACCCTGATGGTGGGTCCTGGGACTGGAGTGGCTGTTACTTGATGCAGTGGAACGATGACTCTCTGTGAGCGGAATGACGGTCCCAGAACCCTGATGGTGGGTCCTGGGATTAGAGCGGCAGCTTCTGGATGACATGGATGGACAGTCCTCCCTGCTGGAACGTAGGCCCCAGAACCCTGACGGTGGGTCCTGGGACTGGAGTGGCTGCCTGTTTCTTGATGCAGTGAAATGACAGCTTTCTGTGAGCTGAATGACAACCCCAGAACCATAACGGTGGGTCCTGGGACTAGAGTGGCAGCTTCTGGGTGCACTGGTACAACAACTCTCTCTGCGTGTAACATAGACCTCAGAACTCTGATGATGGGTCCTGGGGCTGGAGTGGCTGTTACTTGATGTGGTGGAATTACAGTTCTCTGTTAGTGGAATGATGGCTCCAGAACCCTGGTGGTGGGTCCTGGGATTAGAATGACAGCTTCTGAATGATGTGGATGGACAGCCCTCCCTGCCTAGAATGTAGGCCCCATAACCCTGAGGGTGGATCCTGGGGATGGAGTGGCTGGCTGTTTCTTGATGCAGTGAAATGATGACTCCCCGTGAGTGGAATGATGCCCCCAGAAGCCTGATGGTGGGTTCTGGGGATGGAGTGGCTGGCACCCCTGCTTGGTCAGGCGTTTCAGGCTGGCTAGCATTGGTTGAGCAGTGGCAGAGGCCCGGCCAGGGCTCGGTGACTGGCACCCCTGCTTGGCCAGGCATTGCAGGCTGGCTGGCCTCGATGTGGGACACTTTCTGAGAATGAAGTGAAATGACAGCCCTTCTGGTCTTGAACATAGGTCCCAGAACCCTGATGGTGAGTTCTTGGGATGGAGTGGCCTACACCCCTGCTTGGCCGGGCGTTGCAGACTGGCTGGCATTGGTGGAGCAACAGTCGAGGCCTGGCCAGGACTTGGTTCCTGGCACCCCTGCTTGGCTGGCCATTGCAGGCTTGCATCCTACTCTCAGGATCTCAACAAACTATTCTGGAAATTTGTCAAGCCTTGCCCAGTGGTGAATCACATGGCCACCCAGTAGCAGACATTGGATTGCTGGGCACAGAACCCGTGGCACAGACAGCTGATGCAGCATTGGCAGCAGCCGCAGCAGACACTGGATTGCCCAGTAGCAGAACCCATGACACAGACAGCAGAGGCAGCAGAAGCAGACATTGGATTGCCGGGGCAAAGGACCCATGGTACAGACAGCAGTGGTGGCATTGGCAGCAGCAGACATTGGATTGCCTGGTAGAAGAACCCATGACACAGACAGCAGAGGTGGATTTGAGGGCAGCAGCGGACACTGGGTTGCCAGGGCACAGAACCCGTGGTGCAGAGAGCAGAGGCGGCATTGGCAGCAGCAGCAGACATTGGGTTGCCCGGGCACAAAACCTGTGGCACAGACAGCAGAGGTAGTATTGGCAGCAGAATCAGCAGACATTGGATTGCCAGGGCACAGAAACCATGGAACAGCAAAGATGGCAGCAGCAGGATTTGCCTGTGTGCAGCACCCATGGAGCCAGGATGGTAGGATTTGCCAGGGAAGAGTTCCCATACAGCAGCAGATGGCAGCGGCATGATTGTGTGGGCACATTTGGATTTGACAAGGCAGAGCACCCATAGACCAGCAGACAGCAGCAGCGGGATTACCAGGCCAGTGGGGTACATCACCCAGGGCTGTCAGGGCAGGCAGACAGGCACCTTGGCATGAGAGGCAGGCAGGCCAGGGCAGGGCTTCAGCTTTGCCCACAGGGTGGGCAGACAGGCACTTTGGCATGAGCAGAAGGCAGACTGAGGCAGGCTTTGATCTTGGCCACCTGGGCAGGCAGGCAGGCAGACAGGTGGCGTGGCATGAGCAGGAGAAGGCAGACTGAGGCAGGCTTTGATCTTGGCCACCTGGGCAGGCAGGCAGGCAGACAGGTGGCGTGGCATGAGCAGAAGGCAGGCCGAGGCAGGCTTTGATCTAGGCCACCTGGGTGGGCAGGTGGGAGGGCAGACAGGCAGTGTGGCACGAGCAGAAGGAAGACTGAGGTAGGCTTTGACCTAGGCCACCTTGGTGGGTGGGCGGGCAGACAGGCAGTGTGGCATGAGCAGAAGGCAGGCAGACTGAGGCAGGGTTTGAGATGGCAACCTGGGCGGGCAGACAGGCAGCATGGCATGAGAGGCAGTAGAAAAGGCAGGCTGGGACCTTGGCAGGGCACTCAGCTAGCCTGGCAAAGACTGTGCAGCATGAGCGAGAGAGAGCCAGTCACATAGGCAGGCCGAGATCATCTAGCCAGAGGCCGGCTGGCAGACTTACAGGTTCCCAATGCTACCCTGTGTCATGTGGGCAGTCAGATAGGTCGGCTGAGACCGTCTAGTCAGAGAGAGAGAGAGAGAGAGAGAGAGAGAGAGAGGCAGGGCGGGTGCCGGGCATTGGGAGGGAAGGACAGCACCTCATCACAGCAGCAGCAGCCCTGTCCCAAGACTGCCCCTGGCATGGGATGGCGTGTGCCACTGCACCATCAATTTGTGTCCAGCTGCAGCTTGGGGAATCCCAGCTGCGGAAGGCTGACCTGTATAAAAAGTAGCTGCTCCACCAACTTGGCACCCAGTCTCAGGCGGTGCGGCAAGCCAATGTCCCCCGCCATGGAGAACACCCGCTTGCTGGGGACACTGGTTGGTGGGCAGGACAAGAGACTCTTGGTCACTTTGAACAGGGCTGGCCACACATTGGTCTTGCTGGCCCAGTAGGCCAAGGGATCACTGCTGGGTTCTATGCATGGCTCCTCCTCCAGGTAGGTCTCCACCACTGCTGAGGTGCCATCATACTCCCTCAGGTAACTTTGCCTGGGCACAACCTCCACCACTGCCCTCAGCCACGCTGCTGGCCCTGCTGTGCACGAGCCCATGCTCCCTCGAGTGGCCTGCGCATAGAGGCTGCTGCTGCTGGCAATACGGGTGCTGCTGATGCTCAGCCTGCTGCTGGTGCTGCTGCCACTAGGGCTGGGGGCAGGGATAGACCCCGCCGGCTGAAAGGGGTGGCTGCTCCCACACCCACCATCCCCAGGGGCGTCCTGCTGCTGCTGCCGTGCACTCTCCAGAGCCAGCTCTGCCTGCCAGACCCTCTCCCCCAGCTCACCCTTCCAGTGTCCACTGAGCAGTGTCTAGCATGTCACGCTGCTCTTGACCCTGGGATCCAGCATGGTTGCCAAAATGTATTCCTCCCACTGCAGGAGCTCATAAAACTGTGCCTTCAGCCCTGCCTTCAGCTGCCGCACCAGGTCAACCACCTCATCCAGTAGCTTCCTGCCCTGAGGTCCACAATCCCACCCCTGGAGAATCTCCTCCAGCCTCCTCAGGAGACTCTGGAGCAGAGGGGTCACCTGACTGATGGTGACCGTGGAGGAGCCGATGGTGTCCGTCATGGCCAGGAAGAGTCTGAGCACGAAGACCGTGTGAGCCAGGATCTCCCATTCTGCCCCATTGTACCTGAGAAGTGCCCCGCTGTCCGTCACCAGTTGAACCTGATGCAAGGCGGCTTTCTGCTCGAGAAGCTGCTCGAGCATCAGGAAGGTTGAATTCCACCATGTGGACACATCCTGCACCAGCTGGTGCACTGGGGAGCCTTGCTCAGCCTGCTTTGCCTGGAGGAGGTCGCTGCCCTTCACGCTCCAGTTAAAGAAACTGGCCAGCTTCCTCCCCCGCTCGATCAGAGAGCTAAGGTTGCCTTCCCCCATCCCCTTCTCCCTCAAACCCAGAGTGTCCCTGACCACCAGGTGAAGGGTGTGTGCGGCTCAAGGGATGCTGGTGTAGCACCCCTCGCGGACTGCCCTCAAGATGTTGGCCGCATTATTGGTCACAATGCACGCCTTGATGAAGTACTCACCAGGCGTGACCCACTCTCTCACCATGTGTCAGGACTGGGGCAGGGGGAGGGAGTCTATACCCTGAGGGCAACTATAGGAATGACCAGGAACCCCAAGTGAGGAAAAGACAACAGGAAAGGGAAACCTCTCAGCTAGTCTCTGGTGTAGTTCAAGACTGCTCTTTGTTCCTACAGCCGGGAAACCCAGCCTCAGAGTGCACGGCTCATCATTGAGGTTAGAGGAACAGGGAAAAGCAAGGGGAAAGGGAAAGGGGAGTAGAGACAACAGAGTCTGAAGAACATCAATGCGACATACCAGTCGAGAAGGCGCTAGGCAGAGACAGGGTCAGGGGGCAGCCGGGTAAGAAGGGAACACATGCCCCTAGGGGGAAGGGGATCATGCAAGGCCATGGGAGAGCCCCAGCCTCGAGGGGGGGGATTCACACTGGGGGGGGAACCCCACACAGGGCTACAGGGGGACCCACACGGGGGGGGAGAGACCCCAAACTTCCGGTCCAAATTCCGAACTTCCGAACAGAGTTCAGAAATTCAAACCCCACTGAACTAAATGGAATATTATCTTATAGGGATGGGTGAATAGAGCCGAGTTCGGAAATTTGGTTCGGTTCAAAAATCGAGTTCGGTCCAGAAGTTCGGTTCGGTCGACTGAACTGCTCGAGTTCGGTCCAAACTCCGAACTTCTGAACCGCGTTCGCCCATCCCTACTTACAACTTTCCAGTACCCACTCACTGCAGTCAGGGAGTCCTAAGGGTGGGCATTGGGGATCAAATATAAGTTCCTCAAATATAAGGTTCTGCCAAGCTGCACAACCACCACCATGGCTAGATCTTGTGTGACTCATAGGCAGTGCTCTCTGTGTGTGACTGTGTGTGCTGCAGTCTTCAGTCTCACTGCAAGTACTAATAAAAGCAGAACTCTGCACCTACTCTCCCCCATGTATGCCTCCACAGACTTTGGAGTGCCAGTGACTGAAGGCTGTGTCACTGCCTCGGGCACTCTTCTGTGCCCACCTTCTTATGTCTTCTTCACCCTCTCTACAAATGCTTCAAAAAGCAGATCTCTGCATCTTGTAAAACCTCTATAATTTAAACACAGGCAACACCTTCAAGGAAATTTGCAACTTCTGTTAAAATCATAAAACTTACATTGCTTATAAAATTAGTACCCTTCGTTCACTCTTTTGAAAATTTGGTAGAGATGCTCCTTTGGGTCAGGGGAACAACCTGCCAAATTTCATCCAAATTGGATGGAAAACAAAGATGGAAATGTGTGTGCAAACCATGAAATGATTGCATTGCTTAGAAAATCAGCACCCTTTATCCAATCTTTTTGAAATTTGACAGGGACATTCTCCTTGATGAGGGAAAAAATCTGTCCAAATGTAATTGAAACTGGATTGAAAATAAAGATGTTACAAATCGCAAACCACAAAAACCAAATTGCTTATTAAATTGGAATCCTTTATCCAATCTTGATTAAATTTGGAAGGCATGATTCCTTACAGGAGGTGTACCTGCCTTTCCACATTTCATGCAAATCAGATGAAGAATGAAGACATTAAGCAAAAAAATTATTTCCCATTTAAACTAATGGAAAACAAAAAAATTAAACTTAAAAACAAAAACAAAATTCTTGATACCAAAAAATGAAAAGCCAACGTTTTTATAACAAAAACAAAAAATGAAAAATGAAATGAGTTCCTGGTGCACACCCCTAGTAAGCTCACAAGAGCAAATATCAATGGATCCAACCACATGTGCACATAAACCACGTGCACACCCATTGCGAGGACATTGTGCCATGCGCAAGCTACACGGGACCCACACAGATCCCACACACAGGAGGTTTGGGATCACGGGCAATGCTTCTAGTCTTTATTACTTGTATGTTTATCCTGAAAATATATTAGCAATTGATATAACCAAGCATATGCTAAATTCTTTGGGCACGTATTCTACCAAAACTTTTCTCAAGGCCAAATTGATGGAGGCAAATGATATTGGGTGTCCTTTGCTCTTTTGTGCTGGCTACTTGGTAATAGTGGAGGGAAGAGACCAGCCTCTATGTGAGTGCTTAATACTCTCCCTTCGCAAACAAGTAGAATGAGTTGGAGAGTTTTTCCTTTCCCCTCCTAAGTTAGTTAGTTAGTTAGTTAGTTCTGAGTGATCTGGCCCCCCAAAACTATGACAGTGCCCTTAGTAGGGTCACAAGATCAGAATTTCAGAAATGAGGAACACTATGGAGCTGTGGTATTCTGAAATAAAGGATGTCCACTATGTTCTATGGAGCTGTGACATTCTGAAATAACCACTTATAAATGGTATTTTTGAAATTTCTGTTCTCGGGTTATAGCCTAAGGGCTATCCCCTTGTTTATAACAATAAAGCATTGATTGATTGAAATAACCAAAGTTCCCTTACGGTAAGGGACATCTGAGAACCCTAAGCAGGGGCATAGCTACCATTTGAAAAACAGGGACATTTGTCCCAGGGCCTGTACTGGCTAGAGGCCCAATATCCAAGGTCGCTAAACCACCCTTCCCCCCCACCCCTTTTTTTTTTTAAATTGCCACCTGAGCTGACTGGGGGCCCTTCTGGCTGCTGCGTGGGCCTCCTTCCCCTTCCTGCCCATGGTTGCAACATTGTGTCTGACACAATGTTGCAACCATGGGCAGGGAGGGGGAGGGGCCCTATGCAGTAGTGTGCGTCAGCTGGCCAGGTCACACTCACAAGCTTCGCAGCTCGGCTTGCCTCCCTGGTGCCATGTTATGGAGGAGGAGTTTTCCCTACCAGTCTGGACCCAGTGCGGACTGGCTCAAGGGAGGTCCAGCCCGAGTGGGAAGGTGTCCACCAGCAGTTCCACTCGGTAACTGAGTGGAACCACTGCCAGGCACCTTCCCACTCCAGCACTCCCTGCATCGAGCTGGCCCAGTCTGCCCCAGCCTCCATGGCTGGTCGGGTGGGTCGGGACAGCAATGGCACTGCTCCTGCTGCTGGTTGCGCTTAGTCCTAGTGATGGATGGGCCCAGCAGCAGACCACCAGCAGCATGCCACTCTGCAGAGAGCAAGTAAGTCCTGAGCACCAGCAGCCCAGCGTCCCTAGGCTGGCTGAGCTGAGAGGCACCCCAGGCAAGCCAGCGGCTTCACCACCAGCAAGAAATAAGAGGGGAGGGGTCCATGGACATCTCTAGTCCTTGGGCCCATCCAAATCTAGCTACGCCCTTGACCCTAAGATTGCATAGCAGGATCATTTATTAATCTGACAGTTACAAATAAGGATAGATGGAAAATGGTCAGATGAATAAACATCACCCTGAAGTACACTTGTAGGATATTCAAATGAAATTATAGTCAAACTAAGGAAGTAGAGTTGCACCATGTGTGAATAGGGTCATATGCATTGCTTTGTTGCTGTCTGGCATCATAAAATTATATTTAAGTCTCAAAGTGGAGTCACACAGGAAAATTTGGAAACTACTGGCTTTCTAAACCCCTCTCTCTTTCCCACCAGCATATGGTTTTCAGAGACAGACTGACAATCATATATTATCATAAATGTGGACATGGCCTTGTTCACCACACATTTTCAGATTACAATCTGATA
Source organism: Sphenodon punctatus (assembly GCA_003113815.1). Classification (NCBI taxonomy): domain Eukaryota; kingdom Metazoa; phylum Chordata; class Lepidosauria; order Sphenodontia; family Sphenodontidae; genus Sphenodon; species Sphenodon punctatus. The sequence continues at coordinate 1,384,809 of QEPC01008469.1, read as the reverse complement.
GGGATGGGCGAACGCAGTTCGGAGTTTGGACTGAACTCGACCAGTTTGGTTGACCAAACTGAACTTCCGAACTGAACTCGATTTTCGAACCAAACCGAATTTCCGAACTCGGCTCTCTGTTCGCCCATCCCTAAAAGATAATATTCCATTTAGTTCAATGGGGTTTGAATTTCCGAACTTTGTTTGGAAGGTCGGAGTTCTGACCGAACTCGAATAGTTCAGTTGACCGAACCGTACTTCTGAACCGAACCGAATTTCCGAACTGAACTGAACCGAATTTCCGAACTCGGTTCTGTTCGCCCATCCCTACAATCTGACCTTTTTAAAACATCAAAATAGAAATTGAGAACTCATTGTTTCTCAGATTTCTGACATTTGAATTTTCTTTAATAAAGGCTATTTGAACATAGCAATACAAGTTCCTTTTAACATGGGCTCAGTTATTTTTGATATATTTTCTACTGTCTACCATACATTTTTGAATGGTGTAATCCACAAAACTAGAGAGTGATTTTTTTTAGTATGCAAAGAAGAGCACAGTGTTCTCTGTGTATCTGATGCAGGAAATGGTTGCTAATTTAACACACAATCCAAAAAGGAAGCAGAAAGTCTAGCTGTGGAAGCTGATTGCATTGAAAACAAGATGAACGTGACTCACTACTCCTTTGCCAATATACCAACTTGCCCTTTTCTATAGAAAAGAGGTTTCTAAATTATGAACTGGAACCCCAAGTGTGGTCACACACCACAGGCAGTAGAGGTGTGTACCGGGGACCCATGTTATTCTTTTTCACTTTTGTTACTTAAATCTTTCGTTTTTGTTTTCATAAATATAAAATTTTGTTGTTTTTTTACTTTCGTTTTCTATTTCCACTGGTTTCAATGGAAAACATATTTTCAGCTGTAAATGTTTTTGTTTTTCATTATATTTAGATGGAATTTGGAGGAATTGTACATCAAATTGAAGGCATTATGTGTACCAAATTTCTAAAAGATTGGAAAAAGGAATCCAATTTTATAAGCAGTTGGATTATGTTATTTTGCAAAAATCTGCATATACATTCCAGGGTGTAACTTTTGTCTCACATCTAATGTGGATGACACTTGGCAGGATTATACCCCTCCCCAAGTTTACTAATTATGCCAACTTTCAGAAGGATTAAATAAAGGGTCCTGGTGGTATAAACAATTAATGTATTAATATATCTCTGATTAACATCTTTGTAGTCCAACCAATCTCCATGAAATTTGGCAGGGTTGTATCTCACACCTTCAGGATCATCTCTGCTGAATATCGGAAAGATGTGATAAAGGGCCACAATTTTATAAGCCTGCACATCATATACAGAAAATGAGCCTATGCCAGGGATTCTCTTACATGTCACTGGTATAAGATCGGTTTGGGAGGCCAATTGGCCAGCAGAAATGTCAACCAGCACCCTGTCCCCCACCATGACAGACAACCATGGTGGCCAATCAGAGACAGTCATGGTGGCTGGCCATGGTGGCTCTTAAACTGGGATGAGAATGGCTGAGCCGCACAGACAGTCTAGCCTTAATTAGCCTGCATGGGTGGCCCTTAGCCTGAATGAGCTGCCTACCCAACCCTGGGACAGAAGCGGGCCAACATCTGGTGACACCAAAACAGACGTGCTGGTGGTCACAGTGGGCCAAAGCAGACCTAAACGGGTCACTGGCACATCTGTTTTTACCATTAGTTTTTTTTAAAAAGACAAGTAGCAGAATACACCAATGGGTATTTTTAGAGGTTTAAGTGTAGCAAGAGAATGGTATTCTGACAAAAAGTTGTACAAAGGAAAATCTGAGGTCTCTCCTATGTTCTTTTGTATCATCTTTCCAGAGAGATTACTTTGAATACCAACTGAAGGATCAAAAATACAATAGAAAGACGATCATTCAGAGTTAGAAACCCTCTTCCTGAAAACTCTAAATTATTTTTCTATTAACAGTGCAAATTCCCTGCCTAATACAACAACACTGTACATTGTCTTCAGGAAACATATGATATTACAATGGGAGCAATGATTCTTACCATATTTTTGAAAACGTGTTTTTTAAAAATGTCTATGTGAATTAGGGGAACAAGTCTCATTGGGTGGAATATTGGGAGTTTAAGAATTAGAAGCGTGTATTTCATGAATAGGATTTGTGCTCCCTGGTCCCAGCCCATGTGCTTTGGATTGGACTGGAGCTCTTTACTGAACCCCTATGAAAATCTCACCCCGAACATGTATTTATGTCTTGCGCGAGTTGTGTGTGTCAATGAGTGAACGTCTTTTTGGAGTCTTTTGTGAACTTTTATAAGCCAAACATTTTCAGCAACATCCATTACCTGTTTACAATCTATACTGCCATGAAAGCATATAAATCCAGGGACAGGTGTTTCAGATTAAATAGCAAGAAATAAAAAGAAACAACAAATGTTTTAATCCCAATTTATGTACAAGACAGGGTTCATACAGATGAAGCAATTCATATTATCAACTGAAATAAATTCTTCCTTTAGCTTCAATAATGTCTGCTGCAAACAGGTGCAAGCTAGCAACATGTTACAGTTTGTATTACAAGGTTTTCCACTTGAAGTATACTAGAACACTTAGCAAACAACTGTACTGCTCTAGTATCTGGGGATTAAAAAACCTTGTTGAGTAATGGGAGCTGCAGTTTATAGACCACTTGTGGTATGAATTTATATGTAGAATACAAGTGGCATAGGAAGGCTATTGGATGTTTAACATTTCATCTTGCACTGTTATAAAGAATGTGCATGTTCTGAACTCTCATCTAGTAATGAAAAAGTACCGATACACCAGATTTCTGTCTTCTTGCTCACTCGAAAGCTAATCTATGTAATTGCTCAGTTTATATCAGTTTTACTACCTGCCACTTTAGTTTTTATGCTGCAACCCTTAGTTAGAGGCCATACTTAAGTAATTTTTATGGGTAACTGTAAAAAGTCTATAAAACGTTCACTGTCTACAAGATGCCATTTTTAGGGGCACCATGAGGATTAGCCAAACAACGACACTGCACAAAAGAGGACGTTCTCCAGGCATCACTTATGATGGTCATGCCTTCCAGTTCTTGGATGCAAGTCAAGGTGCAACTCAAAGAAAGAAGGAGAAAGTTCACCTGTACTTCAAAACCATTCCAAAATCAAGTGTTTTGCCGTTTATAGTACAAACACTGAATAAATGTACTAATACAATTCCTGGAACCAAAACCCTCAAACCACTCTTCAGAACAGATGTTTCCAACTGACATACCCCTTCTCCATCAATACTGGCTGCAATCCCAGCGGGATACATGTGGGATTTGTGTGTGTCCTGGTGGGTTGTGTGCAACACAATGTGTTCTCTATGGACATGCGCATGGTTTACATGCATGGCGCAGGTTGTGCATGGTGTATGTGGGGCATGGGATTGACCCCATCATCTTTAAGTGGTAATCTCAGAGGCATTCTTAGAAAACCTATGCAAAGAAACTTAGCCTTTTTGGAGAGCTACTTCCACTTTCACTCTGCCTAGCAGCAGTCAGCCAGTAAAGAGGCAGCATTTCTCTTTATTTCATCACCACTGAAACTTTTATTATTTATTTATTTATTTATGTATTTATTTATTCAGTCTTCTAGCCCCTCAACCAAACTTTTCCCTAACTCCTTGTAACAGTGTTGAGTCCCTAAGGGTTATTGTCTTTGAAAGGCTGAGAAGGGTTACATTGCTATTGTCCTTTTAAGAAAGCTAGCACCAGCAAGGAGAGAGTGTTAGCTAAGTTGCAGGCGCTCTTAGCTGACAGAACAGCACATGACAGGAAGCAGCTGGGGGAGTGGGATGATGACTCATCCAAAGGGATGAGTCATCAAGGCTCCTGGTCTTCACCTTCTAAGCTCTTCATGGCCTTGCTCCAACATATCTCTCTGCTCTTGTATCTCGCCACACTGCTCAAGATCTTTGCTCCTCCTTTCCCCCCACCCTCACCTGCTTGTGACCCCCTTGATCCTCTAAACATCTCCACCCCTTCTCCCTTTCTGCCCCTCATGCCTGGGACTCCCTCCCTGGATATATTCTCTCTGCTCCCTCCCTCCCATCTTTCAAATTCTTCCTGAAAATCCACCACTTACGTCAGGCCTTCCCTAGTTTGTCATGAGTGAAACTGTCTTCCCCCACATTATTCAGAATCTAATTCCCTGTAACTAAGTGAAGTACATGTGCCTGCAAGTTCTCAACCGCATGAATGTACTCTTGTCTCTCTTGATGTTTGCCTCTCCCTTGTCTCTATCTCATCTCTTAGATTGTAAGCCCCTTAGGGGTAGGGATCTGTCCATAACTATTGGTTGCACAGTCCATAACTATTGGTACATTGCTTGTGCTATATCAATTAATAAATAATAATAATTATTAATAATAATAATAATAATAATACAACAACAACGGTGGCCAAATACAAATCTGATAAAGAAAGGTTGCAGCCTTCTCATCAGATTAAGCTGGAGAAAAATGCTCCTGGCCACCGCCACAACCTAATAAATCCAGGTGCAGCAGTGGATCCAAGAGCACCCCAAGGCTGTGAACCTGAGGGACCAAAGGAGGCCAAACCCTATCAATAACAGGGGTTTCTACATCCCCCAGGTCACAAGGCTGGTCAACTATCATCAACTCTAGTTGCTTCCTGTCTATTTTACCCTTGCCAATCCTTCTGGAAACAATGATGTAGCAAAATCATTGGGCATGGGCTGGTGATATTCTATTCAATGGCAGTTCTTCATTCATGTATAGAGACTCCTTTCATGTCTTGTTGGATCAACGGACACTCCCATTGTTTCCCTGCTCTTTGTCCCTTTCCAGGTCTCTTTCTTTGAACTTCTAATCCTCTGGGGTTTTGTTGTTGTTATTGTTGTTGTTGTTTATTCCCATATGTGAATCACATGACATCTGAAAGCCTTTGTAACCCACTCTCTCATTGGAAAGGAGACCTCTATTATCTCACTCTTCAAGAAACTAAATTAGAATTTCAGTTTATGAAGACAGCAGAAAAGCCCAGGGAAAGTCAAGAACAGCCTCATGAGATAAAACTATCTTCATGAAGATGTTTCAGCAGCTCAAACAATCTTAATAGAAAGAAATCAAGATGCTTTCAAATGGATCCAACAAACAAAACCAAGACCCCATATTGTATTCTTTTGCCTAGCAGGTCATTTGAGTCAGGAATTAGAGGTGTGCACCAGGGGGCAATGTTTTTTGTTTTCATTTTTAGTTTTTATTATTTAAATATGTCATTTTTGTTTTCATAAATATCAATTTTTCGTTTTTGTTTTTTCATTTTCATTTTCTATTGGTTTAAATGGAAAACACATTTTTGACAGTAGAGTTTTTGTTTTTCATTACATTTGGCTGAAACATGGAGGGATTATACCTCCAATGGAAGGCATTAAGTGTACCAAATTCCAAAAATATTGCAAAAGGTAATACAATTTCATAAGCAGTTGAATTATATTATTTTGCTAAAAATGTCATATACGTTCTTAGCTGTAACTTCTGTGTCTAAATTTTAATATACATGAAATTTAGTAAGTGTATACCTCTTCCAACATTTACTATCTCTTCCAACTTTCAGAAGGATTGAATAAAGGGTCCTGGTGGTATAAGCAATTAACTTATAAATGTATGTCTGACTGTAACATTTTTGTAGTCCAACCAGTGTACATGAAATTTGGCAGAACTGTATATCACACTTTCACAATAATCTCTGCCAAATATCAGAAAGATGTGATAAAGGGTCCCAATTTTATATGCCCGCACAGCATATGCAGAGGAGGAGCCTATGCTAGGGGTTCTCTTACGTGTCACTGTGGTATAAGATCGATTTGTGATGCCAATTGGACAGAAGAAATGTCAACCAAATATCCTCGTGTGCTGTGACCATCCCAACATCTCTCCCCCAGTTGTTACTGGGACATCAGAAGCATCTGTTTAGAAAAGAGCCAACAGAGATTCTCTTATGTCCTCTGTCATAGTGCTGCAGGATGTGATTGTGATGATAATTGGCCAGTCTGGATGTGTAAACTATGCCTCCTGATTTCTAGGATGCTATCCCCAAATTTCCAAGTGTTAAGCTTGTGTAGGGACATAATATGCACAGGTGTCATGCAAATTGGATGGAATATAAAGAAGTTGTAGCCATGAATGTATATAGAGCTTTTCTTAAAATCACAACAATCAATTGCTTCTAAAATCAGTTCCCTGTATCTATTCTTTTTGAAAATTGGTATACAGAGACCCCTCCATTGGGGGAACAATCTCCCCAAGGTTCATCAGAATTGAATAAGAAACGAAAATGTTATAGCCACATTCACTGAGTTTGTAAATACACTCTGAAAGCAAAATACCAAGTAAGTAAAGATTACAAGCAATGGTATTGTAATAAGCTTTCTTCTCTACAACGTGCATTGTTCCTTCATTTAGTTTACACACACACCCCTTACTCGCACAAGAGGATGTTTCATAGGATCTAATTTATGTTATGCTTTAAAACTTTTGGATATGGATCAGAGTCTTCCCAAATGTTTTATTTTACCTATTTCCAAGATTTGTACTAGTATGGATACCATTGTGTGTTTATTTAATATAAATTATATTTTCTTTGTTCTTTTTGCATCTTTTGGCAATGACCTTGGGTCACGCCTGCAATAAAATTTGATTTGATAGGATTTAACAGCAAAACTTTCACAAGAGTTTTGGATTCTTGTAGGTGAGTAAGCTTAACATCTGTCTGGGAAAAATGGTGGAAAAAATCATTAAGGACAGAATTATAGGGCATGTTGAGAAACATGGCTTAGTGGGGAAGAGTCAACACGGATTTAGTAAAGGTAAGTCACGCCTCACTAACCTGTTGGAATTCTTTGAGGGTGTAAATAAGCATGTGGACAAGGGAGTAGATAGAGGGTGAAAACAGACATGATGCTAACCACCCTTTAACCACCCTTGGTGGTTATTTATGCATGTTGTAGGGCTGCATAGGACACCAATACAGCCCTGCAACATGCATAAATAACCACCAAGGGTGGTTAAAGGGTGGTTAGTGTCATGTCTGTTTTCACCC
>QEPC01008469.1:1365252-1376504 GCA_003113815.1 Sphenodon punctatus | reverse complement strand
GATCTGGGGGTGGTTGTGGACAATACAATGAAATCCACAACGCAGTGTGCAGGAGCAGTCAAAAAAGCAAACAGAACGTTAGGAATTATTCGGACGGGGATAGAGAAAAAAACCTGAGACTGTCATAATGCCTCTATACAAATCAATGGTGCAACCACACCTGGAATATTGTGTGCAATTCTGGTCAACCCATCTCAAAAAAGACATAGCTGAACTAGAAAAGGTACAGAGAAGGGCAACAAAAATGATCACGGGCATGGAAGGGCTCCTGTATGAGGAGAGGCTTGGTAGGTTGGGGCTCTTCAGCTTGGAGAAGAGACGACTGAGAGGAGATATGATAGAGGTCTATAAATCATGAGTGGGGTGGAACTAATAAAGAAGGAGCAGTTATTTACCCTCTCAGCTAGTACTAAATCTAGGGGACATTCCATGAAACTCACGGGTGGCAAGTTTAAAACAAATAAAAGAAAATATTTTTTTACTCAGCGTATAATTGGGTTATGGAATCTACTGCCAGAGGCTGTGGTAAGGACCAGTACTATAGCTGAGTTTAAAAGAGGTTTGGACAAGTTTCTGGAGGATAGCTCCATTAGCAGCTTTTAGCCAGACAGGATCAGGGAGCATGACGGGAGCTGGGGGAAAACAACAAGGAATGGATCCCCCATTGTGACCTGTTGGGTGCTTCTCCCAAGCCACTGTGATTGGCCACTGTCAGACAGGTTGCTGAGCTAGGTGGACCATTGGTCTGACCCAGTATGGCATTTCTTATGTTCTTATGACTACGGGGTAGGGGTATGGCTACGGATGGGGTATAAAAATAGTAAAATAAATAAATAAATAAATAAATACACTCAGATTTACACTTACACTCAGAGGAAACCATCATAGACATCACCGACATACTCAATGGAAAATAACAGCAACAATGACTTTGACTGTTCTACACACAGCTACATAACTGAAATCCCAAGAGCATTCTTTCCATTAATATGTGATGTTACTGTATCCAGGATGCATTGTGCCATTTGAGTGAAGAGCACACAACATTTAAAGCAGTGCGTTTGATTCTAAATCATTGTAATAAGGCAGGGCAATCAGCATCAGTCACACAGATGAGACAATCAGCAAAGCACTGCTTATGTTGTTAATGTTGCCAAGGGTGCTTGGAACACTTCACTGTTGCTCTGTGCCTGAGGAGCTAACACCATATAAGGGAGGAGGGAAAATGCCAATAAATGCAGCTCTTCAACTAACAGCAACAAAAGATGTTGTGGTCCCTACTCCACTGGGTCCTGCTGCATCAGCCTCCTGTCCCACTAGATACCTAGTGGGAAATAAAGAAATATCTTCCATTGTGGATAAACTAAAATCCATTCATGTTAAAGCTGGACATGAAACTCCCCTAATATTCTTCCATCGCTATTATTACAATAAAGATTCCTTTATTGTTCAGCCTAATTCAGCCTCAGCCGTGATTCATAAATTCCCTCGGTCCACCTATGTGAAAACCAAGTTAAGTATTAATTCCCTGATTGTAAGAATCCACCCTATTGCATATACCATTTCACTTTACTCTCATCCTCTTTCTCCCCATGCCTAAATTGGGAACACAACCATTAGCTTAGATGACAGACTCAGAGTCAGTGTGTACTTTGAACAACTTTTCAGGTATGTATTTTATAAGAATGCTATCTAGGGTTGGGCGAACGCAGTTCGGAAGTTTGGAGTTCGGATTGAACTTGGTCTGTTCGGTCAACTGAACCAAACTTCCGAACTTAACTGAACCGAATTTCCGAACTCGAATTTCAAACCAAACTGAACCGAACCGAATTTCCGAACTCCGTTCTGTTCGCCCATTCCTAATGCTATCATAATACAGTGTTTTCACAATATATATTATGCCTACTAACTCACAGTCTTTGGACAATCATCCATATTATCAACCAACATGATACTGGATATTTCGCTATATAAGGAACAGTTACATCTGTTTGTGTTTCTACATTGCTGTAACTCAAGTGCCACTCAAAAGTTAAGAGAGTTACCCTGAAGTAACTAAATTAGAGAAGAATCAATCTTCTAAATATAAGTAATTTTTATAAAGCTGATGAGCTCTTTCAGATTTAAAAGCACTTGGAAGAAGTTTGCATATCAAGATACTTTATAAAAAGATCATATGCTTGATTAACTACCTGTAGGAGACAAATTCCTCAATAACTGCACCTGCTTGCTTGACTCTACAATGTGAAACTTCAAAGTAAATACATTCAATAAGAATAAACAGGAAATTGTCTGTTTTGTGTGCTCGCGGCAACAGACATGATAGCCTGCTTTGGCCTGGGATGTGCGCCCAGGATCAGGCCGAGGGCACATCCTTGGCTAGCCGCCACCACAGCCCATGGCAATCCTGGGCCAACTTCTGGCAGCATCTGGACATACGTGCTGCTAAACCCCAGGCTAATGTGTGACAAAGAGGCTCATAGTGGTCCGCTCTCACGTCTGTTTTCACTCTATGCTAGTTTAAGAGTGGAACTTGGAAAGTATGACTACACCGGAGTAGAAACTTGCGTGCAGTATCATATGGAAGATTGTCAGTCAATACAGCGGTGTGAGAAATGGCAGGACTTGAAACTTAAGAAAACCTGACCACTGGACTAGGCAGAGTGTTGGTTGTTGATGGAGTAAAGGTGGGAGGGAAGACTTCAGATGGAGTGGTATAATATTAAAGCTCATTGTAAAGGAATAGAGTAACTGAAGTATAAGAGTACTTAAATAAGATTGCAGTCATTAAATAGTTATAGAGATAGATACCTGTCCATTCATAGATGTAAGCTGAATATTATTGTTCATTATTAGGAAATTAAATAATTTAATATGCTTAACCTCAGCATAAAAGGGGTAGTTGGCCCTGACTTATCCAGTGTGCTGCTGCCTCTCCTTGCCTTCAAGTCTGCGAACCTAACTGGTCCTTACATAACAAGCCTAAGGACACCACACCTTTGGGAAGCTAATAACAAGCTCTAGGGGATGTATCCTCTGATCTCGATGGCTGCTCACTCGATGACCTCGTGACCATGTGGAATTCCATGTTGGTGGAGGCCATTGACCAGGTGGCTCCCAGGCATCTGCTCCTGAACCACCGACAACGCAGGTCCCCATGGTATACGAAGGAGCTGTGGCGGATGAAGCGGGAAGGGCGGCGGTTAGAGTGATGGTGACGTTACTCACGTGCTGAAATTGACCGATTGCAGCATGCAGTCTGGTTATGTACCTAAGCTGTGGGAGTGTGGGCAACAAAGAAAGTTGCTGCCCAAAGTTTTCTTTGCTGCCCTTATTGCGTCTGCTAACTCACGCCCGGCGGAGCTTTTCGGGATGGTGAGGGGGCTGGTCAGTCCAGCCTCCCTCTGCCTGGATTTAGAGTCATTGAATGCCCGCTGTGATTTGTTTGTGGACTTTTTTGCAGATAAAATCACTCTGATCCACCACAGTTTTGACGTAACACTTTTAGCAGTGGGTGAACTAGAGGCAGTAGAAGCCCCACCTTGTCCTGTTTTGTGGGATGAATTTCAGAACGTGTTGCCCTCAGATATGGGGGATGCCCTGGGGTCTGTCCAAGCCACTTATTATGAATTAGATCCATGCCTCTCCTGACTGGTCAAGGCCAGCCGGGAGACATTAGGACCATTGCTGGTGGGAATTGTCAACGCCTCCCTGGGGGAGGGCAGTGTGACAGACTGCCTTAAGGAGGTGCTGGTGCTGCCCCTGCTAAAGGAACCATCATTGGTCATTGGTGACCTGTCCAGCTATTGGCTGGTCTCTAACCTTCCATTTTTAGGGAAGGTTATTGAGCGGGTGGTGGCTCAGCAGTTGCAGGAGCATCTGGACCGGATTAACTTTCTCGATCCCTCACAGTCAGGTTTTCGACCTGGATATGGCATGGAGACTGCACTTGTGGCCTTGGTTGACGACCTCTGCCATGAGTTGGACCGGGGTCATTCGACCCTGTTGATCCTATTAGATCTCTCGGATGCATTTGATACCGTTGACCATGAGTTACTGGTGACTTGGCTGCGGGACTGGGCAGAGATTGGCGGGACCGTTCTTGAGTGATTCCACTCCTTCCTGACTGGGAGAGTCTAGCGTGTGGTCCTGGGTGATTTTTCATCTTCTCCCCGGGGCCTCATGTGTGGAGTCCCGCAGGGTTCCATTGTGTCCCCTCTCTTGTTCAAGGTGTACATGCAGCCTTTGGGGGAGGTTGTTAGGGAGTTTGGCATATGGTGTCATCAATATGCTGATGACACCCAGCTATATCTCTCATTTTCATCCGACTCAGGCCTGGCAGTCTCGATGCTTACCCGGTGTTTGGCAGCTGTGGGAGATTGGATGAGGGCGAACTGTCTGAAGTTAAATCTCGAAAAGACAAAGATGATGGTCATGGTAAAAGCTGGGGGAGTGGTGGCTCCCATCATTGATGGGATCCGTCCTGCCCTGGTATCTCAGGTTCAGAGTCTGGGGGTGCTCCTGGACCCACAGCTCTGCCTGGATTCCCAGGTGGCAGCTGTAGCAAAAGGGGTATTTCGCCAATTACATCTGCTGCGTCGGTTTCGGCCGTATGTCTCAGACTCCGACCTCGCCACGATTGTCCATGCTTTTATTACCTCAAGATTGGAGTACTGTAACACACTCTATGTACGGCTACTCTTGGTGCTGGTTTGGAGGCTGCAGCTGGTGCAGAATGAGGCGGCTTGTCTCCTAATGGGGACGGCCCGACACAAGCATATTACACCAGTGCTTCGCTCTCTGCACTGGCTGCCTATAGTCTTCTGGGTCCAATTCAAGGTGTTGGTGTTGACCTTTAAAGCCCTGAACAGCCTGGACCCCACCTACCTGTGGGACCGCCTCACCCTCCGGGACCTGGATTGGCCCGTGCGGTTGGCTGGGGGCGCCCTCCTCAAGGTCCCCCGGGTTTCTTGGGTGTCGACCTTGCGGAGGACATTCTCTGTGGTCACACCACGGTTGCGGAACTCTCTCCTGTTGGATGTCCACCTGATTACCGATCTTCCCTCTTTCCATAGACAATGTAAGACCTGGCTGTTCCACCATGCTTTTCCTGAGGGAGAGGGGGTGGGTGGGTTGGGTTAGGGTGGGGGTATGTTGTGTTTTAATAATGTATTAAAATGATATTATTGCTGTTTTAAATTGTTTTAGTATGTTGTTAGCCGCCCTGAGATGCTTTTAGCAGGAGGGGGCGGCATACAAATTTTATTATAAATAAATAAATAAATAAATAAAATAACTCTAGTAAAAATAAAATAAAAGGAAAGGAGGAAGAAAAAGTAGCTGTCAGCACAGAGCATCAGACAATAGGAGAGTTTGCTTTAGGAGGTAACCTGGAGAGGTGATTTGGTTGGTGTAAGATTAGAAAAGACCCCCATCTGTTTATTGACTCATTCTCTTACCTAACTGGATTAAACTAGTGCTGAAACTTGGTATTCAAAATTATTCACTTTTTACGAGTATCTCAGTATTTGACTTGGTTTTACCAAATAACCGCGGAATCTGTCTGGAACTTGGTTCAGTACTCAGCATACGGGTTTTTTTCTGGCCTTATATGAGATGATTTTTTACTCGATATTCAGAAAATACTCTGTACTTGGTTTAATTTTACTGAGTACCGAGTACTTGTCCAAGTTTCTGAGGACTGGCCGAACACATGGAGCTAGTCCTCAGAAACTTGGAAATATCCATGAATAAAAGTTTTACTATTCGTTTCAGTCCTAGATTAAACTAGAGGCTCTCTGCAGTTGAATAACCAGTGAAAAATGCTGCAGTAGCTAGCTAGTCCTAAAAGGAGGAAGTAACATTAAGGGTAATTCCAGATGTTACGTGATCAATCACAGTCAACCACCCTGAATCACAGTGGATTAAAGGTGGTGGCTGTGATCACCATAACGTCTTTTTGAGCCCCTCCAGATGTTCACCATAGTGAATCTCTGGTGGGGGTCAAAGCTAACCACGGTTCTGGACCTGAGGCTGGCCTCAGGTCCAGAAACGTGGTTAGATTGACCACGATCTGGGATGGGGCTGGCAATGGTGGCAATGCACGTTTGCTTGTCAGCCCTGTCCTGGAATCAGGTCCCAACCATGGGACGGGGTCAGGTGCAGTGACCTGATTGGCCACTGCACCCACCTGTCTCCCCGTGGGCAGGAGGCAGAAGGAGCGCAGGAGGGCGGGGCTGAGCAGCCCCATGCTGCGCTGCGCAGCCCTGCCCCTCCCTGCACAGTCCCTCTCCCTCCCCAAACCCCAGTAGAGATCAGATCGCCACATCTAAAGGATGGTCGGCCTGATCATGGACCGGGATCCGAGAATCCCGGTCTGGGGTTCACTGTGTTGAGCCTGAAATTAGAATAAATCCCTGTTACTAAATCCCTAAATTAGAAGACCCCAGAGTTTAGCGACTCAGGAAGCATAAATTTGGTTTAAACTTTCCTCCCTTTAAAAAAGCAGATGCAGACAGAAGTCCAGCAGCAAGATGTGGGCTATCTAGACTTTTGCACAAAGTGCAACATGTATAACTATCTTCCTGTTGGGAAGAGGTTGTACATTTGCACCCAGTGCAAACAGCTACTAGCTCTCAGAGAACATGTACGGTCTCTGGAGGCTAGAGTGGGAGAACTGGAAGAGCTGAAGCAAACAGAGAGGTATATAGAGGAGTTCTTCAGGGACATAGTATAGTGGTCCCACCTCCAATCTGGCAGCTTCTGTGCTACTTTGGAGGAGCAAGGCCTCCGGGAAGGAGAGCATCAAACTGGAATGGTGGGAAGTGATTCTGTAGTTGGGACCAAGCCAGCGACTCCTGGAAGACAGTGATTCCCCCTGAGCTAGCACCATACCCCATTCCCACTTTCCACAATCCAATGATTCCCCTCTGAGCTAGAAACTACTCCCTCCACAAGCCAGAAGCATGTATCATTCTCCCTCCAAGCCAGCAACTCCCTCCTTGAGCCAGAACCATGTCCTATTCCCACTCCCCAGGTCAGCAACCTACCTTGAATCTAGTCCCATGTCGCATTTCTCCCAAGACAGTGACCACTCCCCAAGCCAGTGGCACCCTCCAAGCCAAATCCATGCCCCATTCCCCCCATTCCCAAGCCAAGCATTCCCCCAACATTAACCAGACCCATGGTTCATTCTCCCCTCTCCCTCAAGCCAGAGATCCCTTCTGAGCCAGACCCATACCCTGGTCCACCCTCCCAAAGCTAACAACCTCCCCACCAAGCTACCTGTATTCTCTACCCTCTCCCAATCAGTACTTCTATTTTAAAATTGGTATTAGACTTAGCAGCAGTTTTGACTAGGGTTAAAATGAGAAATCTTGAGGCGTGCTTCTTCCATCAAAAGTAGGGTATTCATCAAGATTTGCACAACATGGAATTTACTGGGTTTCATGCTGTTTTTGCCTTTTTCTGTTATTTTTCACAAGTTGAATGAGGCTGCCATGGGCTGGTCCCAAGCCCCATGTGTGCCCCATGTGTACACCTGGGCGCTGTGGAGATGAAAACATGTCATCTATGTGCTGGGGAAGTGGTGGAAATTGCCAAAGAAGTGCAGTAAAAATGCTGTAAAACTATTTTAAAATTCTAGGAAAGTATGAAACAATCCCAGAACTTGATGAAAAGTCCTGAGAAGTGACAAAAATGATGAAACATCCCAGAAATTGATAAAAATGACAAAAAATGGTGGAAGCATGGAATCGCTGGAGACTGACAAAGTACCGACATAAACTATCAAACACTCCCGAAAGGTCAGTATTTCCCTTTCGAACAGGAACTCTTTCATCTCAGCACTAGTTTTGCCTGCAATTCCCTTTTCTTATAGGCCTGTCAAACTGGCAGAGCCTTCATGAACTTTTGATTCAAAATAATCTGTATTCAGGGACTTATGTTCAGTGCATTTTCACATTGACAACAATGGGTGTTTTACACACATATTTCACCTGCATGTTTGCTGTTACACCCTGAACTTTCTGTGTGTCTAAATCACTCACCCAGCTCTTAAACATCTGGCTCTTTGAACTTCTGCATAGAACTTCTTCCAGAACTTTTGTGTGTAAAAGGTTCTCCTGGTAAACTATTTTGCTCCAGGGAGCTGTGGTCACTTGGTTTCCATGGAAGCCTGTCACATTCACAGCTGCAGCTACTTTAGGCTGCCTCAGGGCAGTGTTTGTGTAAATATTTTTTATTTATTTATTTATTTATTTATTTACAGGCATTTTTTTAGCCGCCCCCTCATGTCTACGACATCTCGGGACGGCTTACAACAATACAATAACAATTACAAATTTTAAAAAACATCAACAAAAAATTTAAACACAATCCCCTCCAACCCCCCCAATATCCCCAACTACCCAACCCTCCTCTCCTCCCTTCCAAAGGCCTGGGCGAACAGCCAGGTCTTGTAGGCTCGACAGAATGCCAGCAGACCTGGAGCCAGGTGGGCTTCCTTCGGGAGGGAGTTCCAGAGTCGCAGCCTGGCCACTGAGAACACCCTCTCCATTGTGGCCCCGTCTCACCCGGGGGACCTCCAAGAAGGCGCCCCCAGTGGACCGAAGGGATCGCTCTGAGGCACGGAGGGTGAGGCGGTCCCCGAGGTATGAGGGGTCCAGACCGTGCAGGGCTTTATAGATCAATACCAACACCTTATTGCATCCAGGAACTGCCTTAGGGCAGTGAGTGTGTGAAAAATGCATCCGGAACTTACTTGTGGACTTGTAAACCCAGAAGATTGAAAGACCAGCAGTTTAAGGTGTGTGCGAAAATGCCAATGTGGAAAATGCAGTGAAAACAAAGATACAAATACAGATAAATGCAAATACCACAAACACAAATACAAACACAGATGCAAACATAAATACTTGACCCTATGCACAGCCCTAAATCGCTCACAGTCTATACTTTATAATGGTGTTCCCCCTTACACTCTGCTACCCTTTGTACTGTTTTTGAGTCTTCAATGTGGAAATTAAGTCCTAATAATTAATAAATTCAGTGCATGGTCTGACAGAAAAAGAAAATAGTTTTTTATTCCCAGACCAGTTATTTACAGAACCGGACTTAGGATTTTTTGCTGTCCTAGTCACTCCTGAGGCTTCTGGCACCCTGAAGCCATGCCCCCCAAGACCATACCCCTCCCCAAGCTATGCCAGGATCCCCCCCCCCCTTCGGTGGTGTGTGTGTGTGGAATAAAGAGAAAAAAATAGTAAAACATAAAATTATAATAATAAAAACATCCTACTCACCCAAAGTTGGGTGCGTGCTCAGTTTCTGTCCAGAAACGCAGCTTGGCACCCCTGTCACTATGCCCAGCAGCCTGGCTGGCTGGGTGGTGGCTGAGATGGCTAGGAAGGCTGGGGGCTGGGATAGCTGAGGACTGGGAACTGGAGGCTGGGCTGACTGGGGGTGGGTAAGCTGAGGCAGGCTGGGAGGCAAGCGAGTGGGGGTAGGGAGTGAGGGAACAGGCAGGGGGGGCAGGGAGTGAGGGAGCAGGCGGGCAGGTCAAGGGGAGAGAGAGTGGGGGATGGGGAGTGAGCAAATAGGCAGGGGGGTAGGGGAATGAGGAAGCGGGTGGGATGGGGAGAGGGCTGGGTGGCCCGCAGCACGATGGCCAGTTTCCTTGTGCATGCCTCAGGCATGCGCACACCAGCTGCCACCATATTTGCTCTTTGTGCATGCAGAGAGAGCAAATGTGACGGGGTGGTCTGTGCATGCCTGAGGTGTGCACAGGGAAGCTGGGGGCCGCTACAGCTTCCCAGCTCAGCTGTGCAGGTGGCTGTGGCAGTAGGCAGTGGTGGCTGCTTTTTTTGGGTGTGTGTGTGTCTTTTTTGTCACCCCTCCAAATCCACCACCCTAGGCTACTGACATGGGGTATTTTCAGACGTTACGAGATCACGCTCAACCACAGTGAACCACGCTCAACCCCGTGGTGGGGCCAAAGGGCCCTGAACGTCTGTACGGCGCGCGCCAGATGTTCACCACGCTCAATACCCACATGGGGTCAATTTCAACCACGCTTCCCGGGCCAGCCGGGGGAAGGTCCCGGGAAGCGTGGTCAAACGGATCCCCACCAGGAACCAAGGAAAAGTAACGTCTGGACGCCAATCCCCGGGCGGAACCAAAGGAAACAAGCCCCAGCCGGGGACAAGGCACGCAGCGTCGCTGCCGGGCAACCAGCAACAACACAAACACCGGAGGGAGATTTAAAGCGAAATCAGCAGCAAGCAAGTGTGGCGGGATGGAGCGAGGCGGAAGAGAGCAGAGGCAGAGAAAGCGACACTGGCGGGGCAGGAGGCGGAGGAGGTGGAGGCAGGGGCAGCGATGGAGGTGGAGGGGGCACAGGTGGAGGAGGGGGGCACACGGGTGCACCCGACCAGGGAGGCGGCCCAGGCACAACACCCATAGCTGCTGCCGGGTCGCGACGCCCCGGGGACAGCGGCCGGAACGGGCCCGGAGGAGGCACCCAGGAAAAGGGTAAGGGCAACCAAGGGGAGGGGAACAGGGGCACGGGAGACCCCCCCTGGGGGGGCCGGGGCGACCCAGGGGGACCGGGAGGGGGGTAGGGCTGCCCCGCGAGGGGGCCCCACCGGCACCCACTCAACCACTCTCCCCCTCCGCTCCCCCCAGACACGGAAAACGGCCCGGGTGCACCAGGAGGACGAGGTGGAGGAGGAGCAGGAGGAGTTGGACCAGGAGGAGGAACAGCGGGGGGGGGAGCTGGAGGAAGGTCTACCACAGAGGGGGCCAGTGGGGTCTACAGGAGACCCAGGACTTCATCCGGATATGGGGGACCCTCGAGTACCAGATGGAGCTCGCCATTAACCAGAGGAACGAACATGTTTACCGGGACATTGTGCGCGACATGGAGGCGGCAGGGCACAAGCGCACGGTCACCCAGTGTCGCTCCAAGGCCAAGGAACTCAAGAGGGGGTACAAGTCCATCCGGGACAACAACAGGCGCTCCGGACACGGGGCCCGCACCGCCCCCTACTACAATGCCCTGGACCGCATCCTTCATATGAAGGGCTCCATTGTCGCCCCACGCCTCGTGGGCAGCGCTGTGGTCCAGGGCAGGGAGCGGGCCGAAGTACCCCCTCCCCTTCCCGCCCGCCCGGTAGACACGAGCTCCGGGTCCCCCTCCCCCAGGAGGACCGCCCAGGAACCGCAGAAACCTCCAGCCCCCCCCCCAGCAGCAGCCC
>QEPC01008469.1:1339416-1360276 GCA_003113815.1 Sphenodon punctatus | reverse complement strand
TTTCCCTTGTGTGGGCGTTCCCTTGTGTGCCTTTTGGCTTCGTTTGCCCTCAGTCGGCCATGTCTGTGTCCCGCCCCTGCCCGGTGCCTTGTGGGAGGTTTGCGCCCGGCGGGGGTTCGGCTGCACGTCTGTTGTGCTGCCCTGGTCCGCGATGGTTCGGGCCGGTTCCCGGCCGCGGTCCCATTCCCGGAACGTCTGTTTGGGTCACTTTTCCACCCCCGCGCGTGGTTGCGCTGTTCACCCCCCCTGGGGGTTCACTGTGGTGAACCGCCCACCCATAACATCTGAAATCACCCTAGGTTGCCTGCCCCTAAGTCTGACCCTGGTTATTTACAACAATAAAATGAAAATGAAACTAGTTATATGGAGACTGCTGGAGATTAATATATTATTTATTAATATATTATTAATTATTATCATTGTTATTAACCATACTTATTCTCCAGGTTTTTCTACAAACGAATCCCCTTTTTTACTGAGTACCACTTATTACAGATTTGACTCTGAGCTGTGATCAGAAAAACACAATCAGTTGGTTAAATCAAAAACCAGCTTCCTTTGGGAAGAGCAGATTGAATTAATATATGAGCCAGAGGGGGAATAATCCATATGGACTTTAGAAACTGGTTTGGAAGTGGTCTGATAAGCTTGGTTCTCTGAAGATAATGAAAGTCACAATCTCATCAAAAGTTTTATGATGGAACAGAAAAAGAATTCCACTCGACGTGGATTTCAGAGAGAAGAGATGATTTTGCCTTAAAAACAAAGAGGGAGTCTCTGTTCAGCATCTAGATGCTTTTTAAGAAGAAGAAAATTAAATTTACTATTGACAAGGAGATAATGAGTTAACAGATTATTTATGATATATACCAAGTCATTCTTCCATGAAGAAGTCAGAATATCAGAGAGAAAAACAAACAGCTAATTGAGTTGACTTGAAGATTTCCCTCCCCTCATTTCTTCTTGTACTTTCAGGTTTTAATGCGATTGTGCTATTCATTATTTAAGGGAAAAGGCTACTTATTTTTATTTTTATGAAGGGCACTGCTGCATTTCAATATGACAGAGGTAAAAGGCAGGTGTAGTTTAAAAAAAAATAAAAAAAATGAAAAGGAAACATTACAAGCATGTCACCAGTCAAGGGAAAGCAATTAGAGAGTAGAGGAGAAAAGTCACATCATAGTGTTGTAATGTTTCTGACAATTGTTAAATGTTTCCTGGACTTGTTCATTAGCATTGATGTAAGTAGGATTGCATGTGTAACCCATACTATTATGGCTTGGCTGGACAGCAAGATTTGAAGAATTATAATTATAAGCAAATTCTGTTGTTAATCAGTAGAGGGCAGTATTAGAGCAACCACCTCAATCCCCCCCTCCCATCTCCTGTATGGTTTGAGCATGCTCAAACCCAGCAATCTTGGCTGTTCTCAGCACATTCTAGAAGGATCCAGCACTGGGGCTGGAAGAGTGTGGCTGTGGCAGAAGGGGTGGAAGAGGCCCTGGCCCAGGACTATTACTCACAAGCCACTTTGGACACTGCATAAGAAGCTGCATTAGGATCCTGCTGTTTCTATCAAGGACAAGTGAGACTTTATGAAGAACAGAGTCTTGCCATGGGTTGTTTCTTTCTCATAAATGCTGATGTGTGGTATTTTCTTATGTGCATTGACCTTTGTCTTCTTCAATGGTTTTGGAGAAAATAATGTATGTTCATTCAAATGATTTTTATTTTGTTATGTATACTAGTATTCAAAATGCTTCATGTTCTATGAAATAATAGTGTGTTTTGAGAGGATGAAAGAGTTTATGGTTTTATTTGTCCTGTAACTACTGTTGGAGGAAGTAATGCTGTCAGATTGAACCCACCTGCTATTCTTGAAATTATATACGTTCTCTGATTTAGAAGTATAGTAGGTTACACATGCATACATACAGATGTGTAAAGCAACTATCTGGTTTCTTTTTCCATCCACTGTGTATTTTAGGCCAATGACTGCAAGTTCATTTTTCTCATTTTCCTGTGTTTTTCAGATTTAAATGGCAGCATCAACGATACAAAATGTAGCAATGTATCATGCTACATGTCTCAAAGCAGCACACTTCCAAAGCCCTTTCTTATATAAGGAAAGCAATTTTTATCCAGACCATTTCAATTTTCTTAAGTACTTAGAAAATTTTCATTTAATCCTGTGATTGACAATAGACTGTTATCTAGAAATACAAAATGTTACCAGAGAGGAAGCATGGTTGCCTTGTTGGTCCCAAACATAAGAGATGTAACAGTCCGAAGGAGAAAACAGATACTCTGGCAGCAAGGGGTGCCTCCTTGGGTCGGGGAGGGATGCTGAACAAATGTGCAGGCCTGTGATTGCCCGAGTAGGTGGACTTTAGCTGGTTTTGGGCCCAGGGCACATCCCGGGCCAGCAGCCTACCCTCCCTGGGGGAGTCACAGGCCAGCATCTGCTGGAGGGAAACAGACCCCACTGGCCATGTGGCCTCTACCCACTGGACCTACAGTCCGTCACTCAGTCTCATAGAATGTGGAGCTCACCGTGCAGGCGAATGCAGACTAATGTGTGCCCATATGTCTGCATCCTGTCAATTCGGTTGCATGCAATGCCTCTGTGCATACAGGTCTGCCAGCACCACAGAGTTGCAGGTGGAAATCCTAGATCATTCTTGGACCATCTGCTTTCTGCCTCTCTCTATGTTCTCGCTCTCACTGGTGCTGCAAGTGGAGGCTGCCTGCAAGGCAATGGAGTATGGGGGGGGACTGCCTCTTTAATTATGTTGGACATGCTAAACATGTCAGTGGGGGCTGAGCAGGGGCCGCATGGACTGAACCCAGACTACAGTGAGCTATCGTCTCATTTATTAACACCCTTTATCTCCATCTCTAAATGTAACCAGTGAGAGATTTCTTTTAACGCTGTAATTAGCATGTCTCAGTAGTATCCTCAAGAACTTCAGACTGCCAAACACTACAAAAAAAAATATCATTTGTCATAGAGTACACTCAATTAAAGCTAACATACACTGTAAAACAATGTCTGTGACCCTCCATAATCTTGTACTCCCACAACTGCCAATCTCTTGTGATTAAAGACATGTTTGTGAGGCTGTTTGCCTCACCAAAGGTTTTAATGACATCTACACACAGGAATGAACAGACCTAGGTTCTCATCACATCACATTTTTTTCATTCCCAAACTTTTCCACAACATACCAAATGTTTTTTATTTTTTTTACATTAGTGTAATGGAAAATAATTCCGAGGTATTTTTCATCTTCATCTCATCACACTTCTAAGGAACTTCAGGCCAAAACAAATTACCCTTCCTCCCAATCCTTAGCGTTGTTCAGAACCTACAGCAATGCATAAGATTTAATTTATATTTGTCCCTCTCATTTCTTTCCTGCCTTCTATGGGATTCATTCTCAGGAAATCTTACTACTGAGAGCATTAGGGTAGTATGCCAACATATTAATGAGTTGTAAACACAGCATGGATGCTGTGGACTATGTTCTACACAGAAAACACTGTTCAGAGTGTCTGTGTATTGCTACTCACGTGACCTTAAAACTGGACAGGACAGATAAACAGAACAGGATTTGGTCTTATATTTTCAACATGCCCTTGAATGATAAATTTTCAGATTTGCATGAATACATTTTTTTACATGAATACCAAATGAGAGGTAATTGGGTTGGGGAGCAGTACTGCAGAGAACAATAAGTATAATATATTTTAATATAATATATAATAAACAATATGGGGATAACGATGGGTGTTTTTAGACAGACGGCAGCTCCGGTTCTGCCCGTGCCAGCCCGCTGTTAACATGTGACCCTTTATCCACGCGTGGACATGGGGGTCCCCGGAGGGGGAAGATTCCAGTGTCCAGGCATGAACTCAAAATTTAGGGAATTTGCCTTTTTCAGTTGCCTAGGGTCCCGGTGGGCTAGGGATTCAGTCTGAGGTCGTGGCGCACTACAACCCATTTGCCTACCCTCTTCTCTCCCAAAAGACGTGCCAGAAACAAGGAATATTCTAAAGAAAGAGGGAATGTTTATTCATCAGGGCTTAACAAGACACAGTACAATGAGACATATACAAACAGCGCTGCCTAGTCTGGATTGGTGATTACAGGGTTAAACTAAGCAGTGCGGAGGGGAGCTCCAGGTCGTGGAACACAGAAAACAAGCTAGTATCTCTGAGGTCAGAGACAAAGGGGAGAGAGTGAGATTGCTCAGGCAGGCGATAAAGAAGTCTTCAAGGGTGGAGGAGGATTGTGAAGTTTCAAGTCTGAGTCTGAAGCAGAGAGAGAGAAAGAGAGAGAGGTGGAAAAATGGGCTACCTCTCCTTGGGACGGGTGAGCCCCAGTGATCCTGCCATGAGTTGGGAGTGGGAGGGGGACAGACCTAGGCCTGCGAGACCCTTGGAACAGATTCGCACAGGAGCCCCGTGCGTATCCACATTCAAAAGCAACTCAACTCTACAGTGGCGAGCTTGGGTCAATTGTAGGGACCAGGGGATAAAGCCGTACAAGAACTCACAAAAGGTGTTGGAGATATTAGAAAAAAACTTCCTGGGTGGGTGCCTTGGGAGCCCAGGACTAGACAAAAGCTCGCAATGGGCATTGAATGGGGTCTTTCCAGGTGGGTTACTATGGGTGTTGGGATACTAGAAAGAAGCTTCCTGGGTGGGTGCTTGGGACCCCAGGACTAGAGAAAGGCTCACAATGGCTCTTCATCCAGGCCTTTGGGGGTGGGGGGTGGGTTAGGGTTATGGTCTTTCCGCCCCCACCCTGTTTTACTGTTTTAACCTTCATGCCCTGTTTTAAATATTGTTGATTGTTTTAAACTGTTTTTATAGTGTTTTTATGTATTATGAAATTGAAATTGTTGGAAGCCACCCCGAGCTGATTACAGGAAGGCGCGGGGTATAAATTACTGAAATAAATAAATAAATAAATAAAATAAATGGGTGTTGAATGAGGTCTTTACAGGTGGGTCCTGGGAGACAAGGAAAATGATGTGTGGGGGTAAACGTCAGGCTGGATGGAGGGGCAAGAGAATCTTGCACCTGGGTGACTTCCCAGGTGAGGCTTGGTGGCTCACTATGGTCACTGAAAGGGTCAAGGGCAGATGATTCATATTTTTCATGAGGAAATGGTGCTAGGCGGGAGGATCCCATCTCTGGAGGTTACACAAAAGGGGGAGTTTGCCCGACATCTCAGTTGCTCCATATCTTTTAAGTACCAGTTCCTCCTATTTCTTTCTTAGACTGGGTGTTTTGCACGAGGCTGTTCTTCTCAAGGGAATTTCTATCAGGCCAGAAATGAAGGTACTTCAAAAATGAAGGTACTTTGATCTCCTTCCATCTTTCCACATGGGGTCCCACCACTTCTTTCTATGCACCCCTTCTGAGTGAGGCGGTGTGCGTCTTTTTGACTCATGTGTAACACCGCTTCACCCCAGGTTGGCCGATCTCTTTGCCCCACCAGACGTGCAAGAAGAACGCCGCTCTGGGGCAGCCCCATTGGTAGCACTCCAGAACATCTCAGCGTGCTGCCAGTGGAGTGGATTAGCCACACCCAGGGCACAGGCCAAAAGTGGAGCTGACATCCATCTGATTGGCAGACCATGCTGCACCTTCACTCCCTGAGTTCCACTATAATAGTTATAATAGCAGCTATAATGGGCACAGAGGGTGCAGCTGCACCTGGGACCACATGCTTGGGGGGGACTACATGCATACTAGAGGTCTCAGCAGGGGGTCCATTCCATCTTCTGCACCAGGGCCCATTCACACCTAGCTAGACCCCTGGAAGAGCTGGATAAACATATGTCGGGATGGTTTCGGTCTGGCAACTCTTGCAACTGCTCAGATAACTGGACTAGATGAGGTCCCCTTCCACACTGTGATTCTATGCATAAAAATCTCAACCTGCACAGCCAAATGTTGAAAATTCTATCACTGACTTACAGCAGGGCCCAGAGGGAAATGCGGGTCTGCGATTCGCAGATTTTCTGCAGAATTCTCCTCCCCCCGCAGAATCTCCTGCCCTGCTTACCCCAGCACAGAATTTCTAGCCTGCACTAGGGAGACGCGGGACACAAGATTCCACAAGGGGAGGGGAATGAACAAACCCTCGGGGCTTCACCTCCCCAGCCGCCAGGGCTTGCCTTCCCCCCTCCCCCTTCCCAGTTTAGATAATTAACTTACCAGTGACGGCAGCAGCAGCTGCTCCGTCCAGTGCACTCGTACTTCCTGGCCCCTCCCGACGGGGTCTCTCAGGGCGCCGCAGCCAGATGACATCATCCGGCTGCGACGCCCTGAGAGACCCCGTCGGGAGGGGCCAGGAAGTACGAGTGCACTGGAAGGAGCAGCTGCTGCCGCCGTCACTGGTAAGGCAATTTATTTTCTAAACAGGGAAGGGGAATGGGGGGAAGGCAAGCAACCCCCGGCAGCTGGGGAGGGGAAGCCCCAGCAGCTGGGGAGGGGAAGCCCCAAGGGTTTGACCAGTGGAGGGGGGGGAGGAGGAGGCAAGCCCTGCCCCTCCCCCCCCGGCATGGTAAATCACACTGAGGCGCAGAATTAGGCCCTGACTCCCGCAGAATTTTTTAAAAAATTCGACGGAAGAATCAGGGCCCTGCTTACAAGATAAAGCCACACTCCAGAAAATCTGTCGGCATGTGGCTAACTTTAAGTCCATGGGTATACTCAAATATTTAAAGTGAAAAATCTATATGAGTGTTTCCAGGTTTATGATCTAAACTATTAATAATATATTTATATTTATTTATTTATTTATTTATTATAAACATTTATTAGCCGCCCCCTCATGCCCATGGCATCTCAGGGAGGCTTAAAACATAAAACACACAAATAAAATACCAAAAAAATCCATTTAAAAATACACAACCCCATTCATCAAATTTAAAATATCATAAAATGTCTTTAAAATACTCCCCAACTACCTCCCCTCCGAAGGCTTGGGCGAACAGCCAGGTCTTACAGGCTCAAGGAAATGCCATCAAACCTGGGGCCAGGTGGGCTTCCTCCGGGAGGGAGTTCCAAAGCTGTGGCCCAGCCAACGAGAATGCCCTCTCCATTCTGGCCCCCCGTTTTACACGGGGGACCTCCAGAAACGTGCCCCCGGTGGACCGAAGGGATTGCTCTGAGGCGCATAAGGTGAGGCAGTCCCCGAGGTATGAGGGGCCCAGACCGTGCAGGGCTTTATAGATCAACACTAACACCTTGAATCTGGCTCGTTATGCTATAGGCAGCCAGTGCAAAGTACAGAGCACAGGTGTTATGTGCTCCCGCCGCCCCGTCCCTGTAAGGAGACGGGCCGCCGCATTCTGCACCAGCTGCAGCCTCCGAACCAGAAACAAGGGAAGCCCCACGTAAAGCGCATTGCAGTAGTCTAGTCTCACGGTGATTAAGGCATGAATGAGAGTGGCCAAGTCGGGCCTGGAGATGTATGGACGCAACCTCCGTACCAGATACAGCTGGCGGAAGGCAGCCTTAGCCACCATCTCCACCTGCTGATCCAGACGGAGACCCAAGTCCAACACCACCCCCAGACTCCGAACCTGCTGGGCTACAGGAGGATGGACACCCCCCCTACAAGGGGAGCCAGTACCTCCCTCGCCCTTCCCACCACCATCACCTCCGTCTTATCGGGATTAAGCTTCAGTCTGCTCTGCAACATCCAATCTGCCACGGCCTCCAAACATTGGGAAAGTAATGAGACAGCAGGACCTGGGTCAGCTGAAAACAAGAGGTACAGCTGAGTATCATCAGCATATTGGTGACATCGCACCCCAAACCCTCTCACGATCTCCCCCAGGGGCTATATATACAAATAATAACGGAGACAAGATCGAACCCTGCGGAACACCACAGGTCAAGGCCTGGGGCATGATGTTTCAGCCCCCAGCCGCACCTGCTGGCTTCTCCCCGAGAGGAATGAGCAGAACCACCCTAGGAGAGTCCCGTTCAGATCTCCCAGGTCTCACAGTCGTCTCAACAGCAGCCCATGGTCCACAGTGTCAAACGCGGCCGAGAAATCTAGCAGGATCAGAAATGTCGAACATCCTGTATCCATCTCCCGGCGGAGCTCATCCACAAGGCCACCAACGCCATCTCAGTACCATAGCCGGGACAGAACCCAGACTGAAAAGGGTCAAGAAAACCGATGCTATCCAAATGCGCCTGGAGCTGTAATGCCACAGCCTGTTCAATAACCTTCCCTAAAAAGGGAAGATTAGAGACGTGGTCGGTAACTGGCGAGTGTGTCCACATCCAAAAATGGCTTCTTCAGCAGGGGTCGCACCACAGCCTCCTTGAGACTGGGTGACAATCTCCCCTGCTGAAGGGACGCATTCACTACCCTCGCCAGCACTGTCCCCAAAGTCTCCCTGGAGGCTTTCAACAACCAGAATGGGCATGAATCTAATTCACAACTAGTGGCTCTAACAGACCCCAGGACATTCATTGCATCAGCTGGCATCACTTCCTGAAACTCATCCCAGAAAGAATGATCAGACGGTGCCTCCATAACCTCGTGCCCCTCACTTACTGCTTCCAATCAGTGTCAAAGTTACTCTGGATCTGAGCGATCTTGTCTGCAAAGTAGATGGCAAACTCCTCACAGTGGGCCTGGGACAAGTCCCCATCCAGGTGGAGGGAGGCCGGACTGACCAGCCCCCACACCACCCAGAACAGCTCCACTGGACGTGACTTTGCAGATGCTATGACGGCAGCAAAGAACTCCTTCTTTGCTGCCGTCACAGCCTCAACATAGGACCGCAAATGGGTCCTATGGAAAGGTCGATCAGATTCAGAGTGAGTCCGATGTCAGCATCGCTCTAGTTTCCTACCTGCCTGTTTCATACCCCGCAGCCCCTCAGTAAGCCAAGGGGCCCTGCGGTGACGAGACAGAGGGAGAAGACATCTCGGAGCCACCCTGTCAATTGCCTCCCCCAGCAAGATGTTCCAGTGCTCGACAAGCTCATCGACAGAGTGACCGTCGGGGTCTACAGTTAACTCCCTCGGAGCCTCATGGAACCACTGCGGTTCCATCAGCCTCCGAGGGCAGACCAACCTAACTGGACCATTCCCCTTCTGAAGGAAGAGACTTACAGGCCAGTTGAGAGACTGGCCTGTAAGAGATAATGGGTGTTTTCAGACGTGACGAGATCACAGTGAACCACGCTGAATACCTATATGTGGTCACTGTGCCCTGCACATCTGTTCGGCGGCCGCCAGATGTTCGCCACGCTGAATACCCACATGGGATCAATTTCAACCACGCTTCCCAGGCTACCAGTGTGAAAATCGGCTGAAGCGTGGTGAAAGTGATTCCAGGCAGGCATAAAAAAAAAGTAATGTCTGGTCGGCTATAATGGCCCGGAATCCCCAGTGGGATTCCGGGCTGTGGTGAACTCGACCGGACGCTGTGGTGGCATTAGCCTCGCCACCCGCCCGTCTCCCTGGAGGGCGGGCGGCGAGGGAGTGTGGAGGGGGCGGGGCCATGCGGCCGCACGTTGCGCTGTGTGGCCCCGCCCCCTCCCTGATTCCCCACCGGGATCCCCGGCACGTCTGTTTGCCATGCCTGGGTGATCCCGGCGGGGAAGCTCTGGGTTGTTTTCGGGACGGGACGAAGTTGCCCCGTCATGTCTGAAAACACCCAATGATCCATCCATGACAAGGGCGTGATCCTCACATCCCCCACTAACGGATTAGCCGCCTCAAGGCCAGAACAGGAGATCAGGTCGAGGGTGTGCCCCCCCACATGCATTGGGCAGTTGACCACTTGGGACAAGTCCATGGTTGCCATGGCAGCCATGAACTCATGCTCCGCTCCTACAAGGCCAGCGTTGGCATGGGCGTTGAAGTTCCCCAGGACCATGGTCCTGGAGGAGTTCAGCGCCACGTCCAAGGCTATTTCTGCTAGAGCTGCAAGGGATGCTTCCAGACAGGAAGGGACCCGGTATATCAGCAGCACCCCAAGGTNCGGTGATTAAGGCATGAATGAGAGTGGCCAAGTCGGGCCTGGAGATGTATGGACGCAACCTCCGTACCAGATACAGCTGGCGGAAGGCAGCCTTAGCCACCATCTCCACCTGCTGATCCAGACGGAGACCCAAGTCCAACACCACCCCCAGACTCCGAACCTGCTGGGCTACAGGAGGACACCCCCCACACACAGACACAAGGGGAGCCAGTACCTCCCTCGCCCTTCCCACCACCATCACCTCCGTCTTATCGGGATTAAGCTTCAGTCTGCTCTGCAACATCCAATCTGCCACGGCCTCCAAACATTGGGAAAGTAATGAGACAGCAGGACCTGGGTCAGCTGAAAACAAGAGGTACAGCTGAGTATCATCAGCATATTGGTGACATCGCACCCCAAACCCTCTCACGATCTCCCCCAGGGGCTATATATACAAATAATAACGGAGACAAGATCGAACCCTGCGGAACACCACAGGTCAAGGCCTGGGGCATGATGTTTCAGCCCCCAGCCGCACCTGCTGGCTTCTCCCCGAGAGGAATGAGCAGAACCACCCTAGGAGAGTCCCGTTCAGATCTCCCAGGTCTCACAGTCGTCTCAACAGCAGCCCATGGTCCACAGTGTCAAACGCGGCCGAGAAATCTAGCAGGATCAGAAATGTCGAACATCCTGTATCCATCTCCCGGCGGAGCTCATCCACAAGGCCACCAACGCCATCTCAGTACCATAGCCGGGACAGAACCCAGACTGAAAAGGGTCAAGAAAACCGATGCTATCCAAATGCGCCTGGAGCTGTAATGCCACAGCCTGTTCAATAACCTTCCCTAAAAAGGGAAGATTAGAGACGTGGTCGGTAACTGGCGAGTGTGTCCACATCCAAAAATGGCTTCTTCAGCAGGGGTCGCACCACAGCCTCCTTGAGACTGGGTGACAATCTCCCCTGCTGAAGGGACGCATTCACTACCCTCGCCAGCACTGTCCCCAAAGTCTCCCTGGAGGCTTTCAACAACCAGAATGGGCATGAATCTAATTCACAACTAGTGGCTCTAACAGACCCCAGGACATTCATTGCATCAGCTGGCATCACTTCCTGAAACTCATCCCAGAAAGAATGATCAGACGGTGCCTCCATAACCTCGTGCCCCTCACTTACTGCTTCCAATCAGTGTCAAAGTTACTCTGGATCTGAGCGATCTTGTCTGCAAAGTAGATGGCAAACTCCTCACAGTGGGCCTGGGACAAGTCCCCATCCAGGTGGAGGGAGGCCGGACTGACCAGCCCCCACACCACCCAGAACAGCTCCACTGGACGTGACTTTGCAGATGCTATGACGGCAGCAAAGAACTCCTTCTTTGCTGCCGTCACAGCCTCAACATAGGACCGCAAATGGGTCCTATGGAAAGGTCGATCAGATTCAGAGTGAGTCCGATGTCAGCATCGCTCTAGTTTCCTACCTGCCTGTTTCATACCCCGCAGCCCCTCAGTAAGCCAAGGGGCCCTGCGGTGACGAGACAGAGGGAGAAGACATCTCGGAGCCACCCTGTCAATTGCCTCCCCCAGCAAGATGTTCCAGTGCTCGACAAGCTCATCGACAGAGTGACCGTCGGGGTCTACAGTTAACTCCCTCGGAGCCTCATGGAACCACTGCGGTTCCATCAGCCTCCGAGGGCAGACCAACCTAACAGGACCATTCCCCTTCTGAAGGAAGAGACTTACAGGCCAGTTGAGAGACTGGCCTGTAAGAGATAATGGGTGTTTTCAGACGTGACGAGATCACAGTGAACCACGCTGAATACCTATATGTGGTCACTGTGCCCTGCACATCTGTTCGGCGGCCGCCAGATGTTCGCCACGCTGAATACCCACATGGGATCAATTTCAACCACGCTTCCCAGGCTACCAGTGTGAAAATCGGCTGAAGCGTGGTGAAAGTGATTCCAGGCAGGCATAAAAAAAAAGTAATGTCTGGTCGGCTATAATGGCCCGGAATCCCCAGTGGGATTCCGGGCTGTGGTGAACTCGACCGGACGCTGTGGTGGCATTAGCCTCGCCACCCGCCCGTCTCCCTGGAGGGCGGGCGGCGAGGGAGTGTGGAGGGGGCGGGGCCATGCGGCCGCACGTTGCGCTGTGTGGCCCCGCCCCCTCCCTGATTCCCCACCGGGATCCCCGGCACGTCTGTTTGCCATGCCTGGGTGATCCCGGCGGGGAAGCTCTGGGTTGTTTTCGGGACGGGACGAAGTTGCCCCGTCATGTCTGAAAACACCCAATGATCCATCCATGACAAGGGCGTGATCCTCACATCCCCCACTAACGGATTAGCCGCCTCAAGGCCAGAACAGGAGATCAGGTCGAGGGTGTGCCCCCCCACATGCATTGGGCAGTTGACCACTTGGGACAAGTCCATGGTTGCCATGGCAGCCATGAACTCATGCTCCGCTCCTACAAGGCCAGCGTTGGCATGGGCGTTGAAGTTCCCCAGGACCATGGTCCTGGAGGAGTTCAGCGCCACGTCCAAGGCTATTTCTGCTAGAGCTGCAAGGGATGCTTCCAGACAGGAAGGGACCCGGTATATCAGCAGCACCCCAAGGTTACCCCCAGCCAAATCAAACACCACATGGAGGGCCTCAATACCTGGAATCTCCCGAACTGGATATCTCCTAACTGGCCATCTCTCTCTAAAAATAATAGCTACACCTCTCCCCCAGCCCCCTGTGCGGGGCTGGTGCTGCACAGCATACCCAGCTAGAATGAGGTCCGTTAAAACTGGTCCTGTCTCCTCTTCCAGCCAGGTTTCTGTAATACATGCAAGGTCCACTGCCTCATCCAGGATCAAATCCCAGATCACTGGGGCCTTATTCACTGCAGACCTTGCATTCAGCAGCAGCAGCCCTTTACAGGCAGACCTTAGACCCCGATCCTCTCTCACCCTCAATGGGGGGGTGTGTGACACTCTTAACATCCACCAGGAACCTCGGTCTCCTGGGAAGACGAGTGCCCTGTCCCCTTGGACCATACCGTCCTCGCCCCATAACCACCCCTATAGCCGCTCCTTCCTTCCCGTCTGTTCCATCATGACCCCTAACCCCAGGCTGTTTGCCCTGCCTCCAGAGTTGCCCTCCCCCCTCACAACCCTCCCTACCTCCGGTTACCCCAAACCACCCCCTCCTCCCTCCTGCCTGAGCCTCCCCCTTCCCCAAACCCTAGCAAAACAACTCACAGAAATAGTGGTCCCGCTGAGTCCCCGAAGGGTCCCAAAGGGCTGCACCCTTTGGCTGCGGCCTGCAGATCATGCCTGCAGCAGAGCCGCTGGCAGCTCCTCTTTCTTGACAATAGGCGCAGAATTAGGCCCAGTGTGTAACAAACAGTAGTGAAAGAATGGAGTTCACTCTGGTGATTAAAGTATTACACCAAGAGTAAGAAGCCCGAACTTTGCCACTGACTACTTGTGTGACCTTGAACAGATTACTTCACTTCTCTGCATTTTATCTGCAAAAATGAAGGCAGTGATGTTTATTCAACTTTGTAAAGCACTGTTGAAGCAACTAGGATTGAAATGACTATGTAAATTATTATTATTATTATTAACAAACATTTATATAGCACCAGCAGTGTACCTGGCACTTTACAAAGTAATAAAATAGACACGGTCCCTGCCCCTAGGGCTTACAATCTGAGAGACAGGAGCTGGGGGAGAGACTTAGGAAGGGGAACAGAGGGAGAGACAAGGGGTCTAACATTCATGAAGATGCGAGGTCTCAAGTGCACGTACTTGGCTTGGTTACGATGAGAATGACAGCAGGCAGGTCCATGTTGCAAGGATAAGGGTAAACCGATCGTAGGTATAGGAATAGTGGCTCAGCAGGATAAAGAGTCAGACAGAGCAGAGCGAAAGAGGTGAGTTTTAAGGAGAGATTTGAAGGTATGAAGGGAGGGGGCAAGGCGGATGTGGACAGGGAGGGAGTTCCAGGCATGGGGGGCAGCAAGTGAGAAGGGACGAAGGCGCTTAGGGGAGCAGGGAAGGCGTGGAAGGGTGAGAGAAGGGACAGAGGAGGAGCGAAGTGCACGGGCTGGAGTATGGAGGGCGATAAGTGCAGAGAGGTAGGGGGGAGCAAGGTTGTGAAGAGCTTTATAGGTGAAGACTAGGAGCTTGTGCAGGATTCGTTCAGGAAGGGGAAGCCAGTGAAGCGAAGAGAGGAGGGGCTGCACATGGTCGAAGCGACTGGCGAGGTAGATGACCCTGGCAGCAGAGTTTTGGACAGAGATGAGGGGAGAAAGGTGAGACCGGGGAAGGCCAGTGAGAAGGAGGTTACAGTAATCGAGGCAAGAGATGACCAGAGCATGAACAAGAGTTTTGGCAGACGAGACAGAGAGAAAAGGGCGAATCTTAGCAATGTTATGGAGGGAGAAGCGACAGGATTTAGCAACAGAGTCAATGTAGGGTTTAAAAGAAAGGGCTGAGTCAAAGATGAAGCCTAGGCTACGGGCTTGGGGGACAGGCAGGATGGTGACTCCATCAATAGTTATTGACAGTGAGGAAGGAGAGGAAGGATGAGGGGGGAAGATAAGGAGTTCAGTTTTAGCCATGTTGAGTTTGAGTTGACGTTGAGACATCCAGGTAGAGATGTCAGAGAGACAGTTGATGAGACGAGCTTGAACAGAGGGAGAGAGAGAGGGAGTAGAGAGATAGAGTTGAGTGTCATCAGCATAGAGGTGGTATTGGAAGCCATGGGAGGCAATGAGTTTGCCTAAGGATGAGGTATAGATCGAGAAGAGGAGAGGGCCAAGAACAGAGCCTTGAGGAACACCAACTGAGAGGGGGAAGGAGGAGGAGGCGGAGTTGGAGAGAGACACATTAAAGGAGCGGTCAGAGAGGTAGGAGGAGAACCAGTTATGGACAGAGCCACAAAAGCCAAGGGAGTGAAGGGAATCCAGCAAGAGTGAATTCATGTAAATGCAAAATACTAATTATCTTTAAAAATGTAGCTTTAGCATTGCAACACAAAATTCTAGATAGTTTTAGGACAGGAAGATTACTAGACTTAATTGAAATTATGGAAGGAATAAACAAAATTATACTCACCCAAACTACTACCTACCCAGGACATGCACTCATGACAAAAAATTACTGATAATTACTGATTAGAGATAATCAGAATCTCTGTTTTCAACCTCATCCAAAAGACAATAGAATTGGCAACACAGAGGCTGCTTAAGGTGAAAGCAGTAACAATTAGGTAAAAAACTGCATTGAGTCTGGGGCTGTCCACAGTAACTGTTTCTTCTCTTATTTTTGAAGAGTCACTGCTCATTCCCTGGCTCTCAGGACTTCCTTGTTATCACTGTACCACTCTCCATGGCCACCTTGGATTTCACAGTCACAAACAGGTGCCACTGATTAAAACATCCAAGACCCTGCTAGATAATTATGAAGTATTTATATAGCACAAGCAATGTACCTGGCACTTTACAATCATTACTTATAAGACAGGGTCCCTGCCCCAGGCCCCGTGGGCTTACAAACGAAGTGAAACAAGGGAGAGCAGACTGGTGGGTGGGAGAACAGAGGGAGAGACAGGAATACCTTCATGAACTTTAGTAGTCACAAGTGTACATGCTTAGTTTAGTTACAGAGGAGAAGGGAACCCTGAGTACATCAGGGAGAAGAATAAGCAACTGAGGAGCCAGATGACATACCTTACGGCACACATTTGAACATGCTGAATTTCATCCAGGAGGAAGCACTAACACCCTGGCTGAAGGATTCTCAAATTTTTGATGGACTACAATAAATGAGTTGCCCCTACACTAGACTGTTTGGTAACTCCATCCCCTGTGGTTCATTTTCAGTCTGACACATATGTGGAAAGGTTTCAGTGATGAATGAAAAGTAAAACCAAAGGATGTAGTTCTTGTTTGTTAAGGGAGAATGAAATATGGGATGCTCATTTTATTTTAACTACTTTGGGGCACTTTAAAGTTTGATGTGTGCTCAGTTCCTTTGTGGAAAATGTTAATTCCAGTTTAATACTAAATTTAATTTGTTTCCAAATATGCTGAAGTTAAATCAAACGCCATCGGATGTACAAAGTTAAATCAAACATCACTGTACACCCGCACATAGCCAAATCAGCTAAAGTCCTTTCTCTCTTGCTTTCTCTGTCTTTCTCCAGGTTTGTATTCCACCCAGTATTTATTGGTCACACTGTCTCTGGTCTGGGAACTCACTGGGGCCCATATTGGCTCCGCACAGCCACCTCTCGTACGTCCCACGTAAAGAGCGCAACAAGCAGACAGGCATTCCTTTCCTCTGCAGTCTACAATGCATGTCTATACCCCCCTCAACCACCAAGTTATGGTCGCTCTAGTGACACTCTTGGTTGCACCTGTGGTGCCATGGTACAGACCACATGCAGAGGCAGTGTGTGCCCATGCCCCAGGTTTGCCTGCATGGCAGGCTCCATGTTTCCTGGGCTGAACATCTGGCAGCCACATGACAGATGGGACATCTTATTTGTTAACACCCTCACTCTTTGATACCCTGATATGCAACAACAGTGCAGATGCTGCTACTGCCACTGAAAGTGGAGCCAAAGCCTCTGCTACTGCCACAGCCCCTACTACTGCTGCTGCTAGAGCCTCTAGAGTCACACCATGAGAGAGAACATCATTCTGCACCTGTTTGACGTTTTAATCTTGCAGCTGAGAGGAAATGACAATAGCTTTGTCCATTGCTTCTCCTGTTAGGAAATTCAACTGCTAGAGGGGAGAAGAATGGTCTCTAATAGCTAAGGTTCTCACAGTGGGCATTTTTACACACACCTTAAAGTTCTGGATTTTTCAATCTTCTGGGTTTACAAGTCCACAAGTAAGTTCCGGATGCATTTCTCACACACGCACTGCCCTGAGACAGCCTAAAGTAGCCACAGCTGTACATGTGACAGGCTGCCATGGAAACCAAGTGACCACAACTGCCTGGAGCAGAGCAGTTTACCAGGAGAATTTTTTACACACAAAAGGTTCTGGGAGAAGTTCTACGCAGAAGGTCAAAGATCTGGATGTTTAAGATCGGGGTGAGTGATTTAGACACACAGAAAGTTCAGGATGTAACAACAAACATGCAAGAGAAATGTGTGTGTAAAAACACCCAGTGACTACGAATGTAATGGCAAAAATTCTGATGGCAGCCCCTGGGGCCCAAGCAGCAGCTCCACAGGTCAAAGAAATGGGCTGCATGAGATGGGTCCATGTGCCGCACAGTGGGCAATCCTGCACAGATAAGTATAACAGTAATATCTCCTTGGGCAATCACCAAAGTTATATATTTCATACCTCCTCTAAAGGATGACATTTCTTGTATTGCATTACATTAGGTGTTACCAGATGCAACAATCTACACATGCAAATGCATCGCATATTGAAATCAGTGTCATCATCCTGGGTGAAGAGTTGCATTAACAGATGTTTATGTTGCTGCATGCTGGCAGCTACCTGATGATCTCCTCCCACCAGCTGTTTCTTGGATGATATCCCTTGGCATACTGCACCTTGGGTAATTTCAGACGTACCGCGCCTGGAGGCCCGCCACGCTGAACCACGGACCGGGATCCATTTCGGCTCCCTGGTCAGGAATCAGGCCAGCCGTCCTTTAGACGTACCAGCCTGATTCTCACCAGGGATCGGAGAGGGGGTGGGGCTGCGTGGCACGATGTGCAGCCGCACAGCCCTGCCCCCTGCACTCCCCCAGCCGGCTGCCCTCCAGGAGACGGGCAGGCACAGCTGCCAATCTGTCCACTGCGTGCAATCCCGTCCCGTGATCAGGACCACGATCTGGTCGGGCTGCAGGTAACAGACGTAACCTGCGGCCCATCCCAGATTGTGGCCAATCCGATCATGGTTGGGACCCGATCCCACCACGATTCTGGATCTCCGGGCGGCCGGAGGCCCGGAATTGTGGTCAATCTGAATCCCGCCGGTGATTCATTGAGGTGAACATCTGGCAGGAAGCAGAACAGACGTAACGGGACCAACGGCCACCACAGGGGATTCACTGTGGTTGACCATGGTATCGTTACATCTGAAATTACCCCTTGTTGCAAAAGGTGATGCCAGCTCCAGGCTCGCAACGGGCTGGCAGCCCCAGAATAGAAACTGCTGAGACTGTGGGGAAAAAGTTAACATCTTCATTCCAAAGAGACTACAACTGTGAAATTATCCCCTGCTCCCACCTCAGTCGCTTCTCCTACTCCCTCACCCTTCGTTGTCCCACGCACTCAGTCCACTTGAAATTTATCTTTCATAGTTTATTGACCCAACTAAACAACTGTAAAATTTCGAATTATACAGGGAGGAATTGTAATTAAGGCAGAAGTTTGGAAACCTGGGTTCACTTCCCTGCTTTTAAGCCTTTTTATTCACAGAATATCTGTGTTACTTTTCACCAATCATGTCAGTCAGCCTCAGGGCCACAGGTACCTCATCAATAAGACGGTAGGGTAATACTATGTAATGTACAGGGAAATGTCCGTAAATATATTATCCTGATTCAAACTGGAACAATACTATTACACACCTATATTATGTGAATATGAATAACCAAATACGTAGATGGAAAAGGATTTCACAATATTTGTACAGGTTAAGAAATTAGTCTAGTCTCACAACTGGCTATACATTCCTGATATATTGTACTATTCTTGTCTACGAATTAAAAAACACCATCTAGGATCATTCATATTAGTGAGAGGAGAACATTAGAAGTTTGGAGTTTCTGCTTAGGTTGGAAAAGTTTTGGCAGAGGTTGGAAAAGTTTCAGAAATGTGTAGGAGAGATAAATAATCTGGGTTCTCATTTTTGGAACCACTTTGGACAGCCTCACTTCTTCCCCCAAAATAGTCTATTAATTATAATTATTATTAGCAAGCATTTATATAGCACCAGCAATGTACCTGGTGCTTAACAAAGTAATTGAAAAGACACGGTCCCTCTCCTAGGGCTTACAATCTGAGAGACGGGGGGTTGGGGGGGGAGACAAAGGAAGGGGAACAGAGGGAGAGACAAGGAGTGTAACATTCACGAGGATGCAAGGTCCCAGGTGCACGCGCTTGGCTTAGTTACATAAAGAATGATGGCTGGTTGGTCCATGTGGTGAGGATATGAGTGCATAGACCATAGGTAACAGATTGTACTGGAAGGAGGGTATCAGCAGGAGTTAGGTGAGGAGAGCAAGAAGTCGGGGATGGTAGAGTGAAAGAGGTGGGTCTTGAGGAGGGATTTGAAGGTACGAAGGGAGAGAGCGAGGTGGATGTGGGCAGGGAGGGAATTCCAGGCATGGGGGCAGCTAGGGAGAAGGGATGAAGGTGATTAGAGGAGCAGGGGAGACGTGGGAGGGCAAGAGAGGGGACAGAGGAGGAGCGGAGTTCACGGACTGGAGTACGGAGGGAAATTATCGCAGAGAGCTGGGGGGAGCAAGGTTGTGAAGAGCTTTATAGGTGAAGACTAGGAGCTTGTGCAGGATTAGTTCAGGAAGGGGGAACCAATGAAGAGAGGAGGGGAGGGGCTGTATGTGGTCGAAGAGACGAGCGAGGTGGATGACCCTGGCAGCAGAGTTTTGGAAGGAGATAAGGGGAGAAAGGGGAGAGCAGGGGAGGCCAGTGAGAAGGAGGTTACAGTAATCGAGGTGAGAGATGACCAGGGCATGAACAAGTGTTTTGGCAGAGGAGACAGAGAAAAAAGGGCGAATCTTAGCAATGTCATGGAGGGAGAAGTGACAGGATTTGGCAACAGAGTTGATGTAGGGTTTAAAAGAAAGGAGTGAGTCAAAGATGAATCCTAAGCTACAGGCTTGAGGGATGGGAAGAATGGTGACCCCATCAATGAGGATCAACAGGGAAGAGGGAGAGGAAGGATGAGGGGGGAAGATAAGGAGTTCAGTTTTAGCCATGTTGAGGTTGAGTTGATGTTGAGACATTCAGGTAGATATATCCGAGGGACAGCTGGTGAGACGAGCTTGAATTAATGGAGAGAGAGAGGGAGTAGAGAGATAGAGTTGAGTGTCATCAGTGCAGAGGTGATATTGGTGATATTGGAGTTGGCAAGAGACACACTGAAGGAGCGGTCAGAGAGGTAGGAGGAGAACCAGTTGAGGATGGAGCCACAGAAGCCAAGGGAGTGAAGTGAATCCAGCAAAAGTGAGTGGTCAACAGTATCGAAGGCAGCAGAGAGGTCAAGAGGACAAGAATGGAATAGAGGCAATTAGATTTAGCCACAAGAAGATCGTTGGTGGTCTTAGTAAGAGCAGTTTCAGTAGAGTGAAGGGGGTGAAAGCCAGATTGGAGGGGGTCAAGGGAGGAGTTGGTGGAGAGGAAATCGAGGCAGCGGGAGTAGACAAGATGTTCAAGAAGCTTGGAAGCAAAAGGAAGGAGTGAGACAGGATGGTAGCTAGTAGGGAGGGGCGAACGCAGTTCAGAAGTTTGGAGTTTGGCCCGAACTTGGCCTATTCGGACAACCGAACCTGAACCGTCGAACCAAACCTGATTCCAAACTCCAAAATGACAGAACAGCTCAGTCAGTTCGGATCGTGTTTGGATGAGTTTGGGTGGCAAAAATGTGTCACTGGAAGGCAAAACGTGACAGGGAGGGGGAGTCAGCTGAGGAGCAGACTTCCAGGCACCAGGGGTGGAGAGGCTTGGAGTAGCAGCCAGTCTGCCCAATTACCATCCCTTTTCTCCTCAGACCACTGGCTTTGCAGTCTGCGATTGGCTACAGGCTAGGCTGCATGGAGCCAATGGGGCTTGCGGTGAGGTGGGTGCAGCAAGTAACAAAACTTATTGC
>QEPC01008469.1:1309996-1320798 GCA_003113815.1 Sphenodon punctatus | reverse complement strand
GTGTGTGTGTGTGTGTGTGTGTGTGTGTGTGTGTGTGCCCGGGCGTTTGGTTGTGCAGTGTGTCCCGCTGCGGGTTCGCTGTGTGTGTGTGTGTGCGTGTGCGCGTGTGCTGTGTGTGTCGGCTGTCAGTCTGTTCTCCCTCCTCCCCCCTCCCTTCCCGTTTCCCTTGTGTGGGCGTTCCCTTGTGTGCCTTTTGGCTTCGTTTGCCCTCAGTCGGCCATGTCTGTGTCCCGCCCCTGCCCGGTGCCTTGTGGGAGGTTTGCGCCCGGCGGGGGTTCGACTGTACGTCTGTTGTGCTGCCCTGGTCCGTGATGGTTCGGGCCGGTTCCCGGCCGTGGTCCCATTCCCGGAACGTCTGTTTGGGTCGCTTTTCCACCCCCCTGCGTGGTTGTGCTGTTCACCCCCCCCTGGGGGTTCACTGTGGTGAACCGTCCACCCGTAACATCTGAAATCACCCATAACCTCCCCACAGTGGGGAGTTATTTATTTAAACACTTGTATACCACCTCCTTCTGTCCAATGGCAGTTCAGGGTAGTAAACAATTTATTTATTTTTAATGTATTTATAAATAAATGAAACAACACATACTACTAATAATAATAATAATAATAATACAAAACTACAAAATACAATGTAATATATCTATTAAAACCATAAAACAACAGAGGCCTGAGAAAATAAATACCCCTTTACCCCCAAAAGAAAACTCCCCCACTCACATTCCCCATACCAAATGCCTGGCAAAACAGTCAGGTTTTACATCATCTACGAAAGGAGTGGAGATCCAGAGAGTGTCAAATCTCCACCAGGAGGGAAGCCACAATGTGGCTACTGAGAACGCCCTTTTGAACATTACCACCCGGGAAATGTGGGGGACCTCCAAGAAGGCACCCCTGGACGACCACAGGAGCCAATCCAGGACATGAGGGATGAGGCAGTTCTGCAGTTAAGTGGGGTCCAAGTTGTATAGGGCTTTAAAGTTAATAACCAACACCTTGAATCAGGCCCAGAAAACTATAATCAGCCAGTGCAGTGAAAGGAGCACAGGTGTTATGTGCTCCCCCATGGCTTGTTCCCACAAGGAGGCATGTCACTGCATTCTGCACCAGCTGCAGTCTCCAGGTCATCACCAAGGGTAGCCCCATGTAGAGTGTGTTTCAGAAGTCCAGTCCTGAGGTGATGAATGAATGTATGATGGTGGCAAGATTGGAGCACAAAATGTATGGCTGGAGGATATGTCAGAGCAGGTGTAATTTACCAAACATACTCCGCACCACAGTTGCCACCTGGGCATCCCGGCAGAGCTGTGAATTGAGGAGGACTCCTAGACTCCGAACCTGAGGGACCAAGGAGGGACGCACCACATCAATTATGGGGGCCTCCACTTCCTCGCCCTTACCCACCAACATGACCTTTGTCTTTTCGGATTCAGCTTCAGATGGCTTGTCCTCATCCAATCCCCCACCTCAGCCAGACACTGGGTAAACACCAAGACTGACGGCCCTGGGTCAGATGAAAATGAGAGGTAGAGCTGGGTGTCATCAGCATACTGGGTGTCATCAGCACCGGACTTCAAAACCTCCCACGTCTTGCCCAAAGGCTGCATGTACACGATGAACAGGAGAGGGGACAGAATGGAACCCTGCGGGACTCTACACGTGAGGTCCCAGGGGGACAACGTAAAATCCCCCAGTACCACACACAGTTCTACTGACCAGGAACGAGCGGAACCATTCAAGAAAAGTCCCACCCTCCCCGGCTCTGTCCTGCAGGTCACAGCATCTCATTGTCAACCATGTCAGAAGAGTGGACTGACCACGGTCACCAGCATCTCATTGTCAACCATGTCAGACGAGCGGACTGACCACGGTCCATCTCTTGGTGTAGATAATCAATCAAGGCTACAAGTGCAGTCTCTGTGCCATAACCCAGATGAAAGCTGGACTGCGAGGGATCAAGGAAACCAATGCAGTCCAGATGTCCCTGAAGCTGCTGGGCCACTGCCTGTTCAATAACCTTCTGGCCGATAGCTGGCAAGGGCGTCAATGTCAAGAGATGACTTCATGAGCAAAGACTGCACCACAGCCTCCTTGTGACCTTGCCCTCCACAAAGGAGGTACTGAAAAACCCCACCAGCAATGGTCCCAATGTCCTCTCAGCTGACTTTCATCAGCCCAGACGGGCAAGGATTGAGTTCACAAGTTGTGGTCCTCCCAGCTCCGATCATCTCTACCGCATCAGAGGATGATACCCGCTGAAATTGATCCCATAAAACCAGACCAGATTCATAACTTCAGGTATATCCACTGCATTATGTGTGGCATCAAAATCGTGGTGGATACGAGCATTTTTATCCTCAAAATAGTCAACAAATATGTCACAGCGAGCCCTGGAAGATTCCAGTTCCAGGTGGAGAGATGCAGGACCAAACAGCTCCTTCACCACCTGGAAATGTTTAGCTGGACATGACTTTGCGGATGATATGATGGTAGCAAAGAAACTTTGCTTTGCTGCCTGCATAACTGTGGCAAAGGCTTTTAACGCAGCTCTACGCCACAATCGGCACCACCATCGCTTTAACTATCTCCCCTCCTGCTTCAGCTGACGTAGGTCCTCTGTGAACCACGGGGCCCTGTATCATCTATGCTCAGGAACCGGATGCCTGGGAGCCGTTTGGTTGATGGCCTTGGCTAACAAGTTCTTCCAGAAAGCCACGAGGTCATCAAGGTCGAAAGGTACATCCTCCAGAGCATTCCAGAATCGATCCGGTTCCATAAGTCTGAGGGTGGACCATATGAATAGGTTTCACACCTTGCTGGGGGAAGACATGCACTGGGAAACTGGCCCACAGAAGATAATAGTCTGTCCATGACAAGGGCACAGATGACATCTCCCCCACTAACAGAGCCCGACCCCCCGGCCTCAAGGCCAGTGCAAAACACCAAAGCCAGAGTATGCCCCCCCTGCCCCTCAATGAGTTGGACAGATACTACCTGAAACAGGCCCAAAGTTGCCATGAACTCTTGCTCCACCCCCTTAACACTGGCATCGGCATGAATATTGAAATCCCTCAAGACCACAAGCCTCGGGGATTGCAATACCACCTCCGACACCAGATCAGCTAAAGCAAGTAGAGATGCTGCCATACAGAAAGATGCATTGTATACAAGCAGCAGCCCCAATCTGTCTCCACAAGATGAAGGCCCTCTATAATGGATAGAGTTTGCACTGAATATCTCCATAGAGACCAATTATCCCTAGGAAACCATGGTAACACCATCACCACCCCTTCCCGGTGCATGGAGTACCCAGCTGGAACAAGGTCAGCCAAAATAGGCCCTAACTCAGTGTCCAGTCAGGTTTCAGTGATATACACCAGGTTGGGCATCTGGTTTCAGGATCAAGTCCCAGATGACAAAGGGCTTATTAACGAC
Source organism: Sphenodon punctatus (assembly GCA_003113815.1). NCBI lineage: Eukaryota > Metazoa > Chordata > Lepidosauria > Sphenodontia > Sphenodontidae > Sphenodon > Sphenodon punctatus. The sequence goes on along the minus strand of QEPC01008469.1, from coordinate 1,317,363 downwards.
CAACCTGGCATTTAACAGCAGCAACACACAGCCAGGGGCCCTTCCATCCTCAACCACCACATCACCTGAGCTTGGGGCGACAAAGGGGACAGGCACTAAACACCTTGCCCCCCTCCAAGATCATACGTATCTCCCAGAAAGACTATACTTCCCCCGGCCCATCACGACCGCTAGTATGGGGCCAGGTCATCCCCATTCTGACCCTCCAGCTATACACCAAACTTAATACCCACCCACCCCAACCAAAAATGTATCCCAACACAAACCCAAGCAAAATTACAACTGCCCCCACCTCACCATCAAACAACCCCCACCAAGGAGGGGGGTGGGGTTTATAAGAAGTCATAAGTAGTCATACCCCTCCTCTTTCACCCAGGCCTTGAGAGGGAAGTTTTGGGGAGAGGGCTAGAGCCCAGTGAGTTCCACCTCATCTTTACACCTCCTCCCTATTCCTGCCCTCAACCCATACAGGGGAAAGGGTGTAGGGAAAAGAAGATTCTAACAGTCACAAGGCATGCTGCCAGGGGTCATGCAGATGCTACAGACTGTGCAGGCCCACATGGAAAGCATGGATGCCAGACTGCCACAGCTGCTTATGCTGGGGCCCCTTCCAGAAGCCAACCCCTTACCCCAAGGAGGTCAGCCTGTAGGCCTCTCTGGGGCACTGGAGGAAACTTCAGGCAAGGAATTGGGGTGTGAGGGCAGGAGGCACGTGCCAGCACCTTTTTGTTTCAGGTAGGGTGCACCAGAAACACCAAGGAGCAGGGTGGCTTTTATTCCAGTAGCATAAAGCCTTCATTTTAGCGAAAATAGTAACCAAATTAAGACCTGTTTCGGCGCACAGCATAGATATCGACATGAAGTTAGGTACTCTTAATATATCCCTAATAAATTTATTTCGAACCACTTCAGTCTCCTTAGAGTGCAAAGGGGAAGCAAAACTCTGACTCATACAAAACCTGGGTCAGGACTTTAGCTTTAAAAATCTCAAGTACTGATGTCACATTTGGATTCTTTGATGATCTATAAAGTTGCAGAATCCCTGCTACAGAATTATTGGTTTTTAGCAATCATATTTTTCTTATGCACTATCCAGATTCCTGTTGCTGAAAAACACATTCCAAGATAAACATACTTTGAAACCTGGGGCAACCAATGCCCACCCAGGGCCCACTTATGCTTAATCCGACTGCATCCAAAACAGATCACTTGAGATTTCTGTGGATTTACAGTCATATTAATATCTATACAATAAATATGTAAATTATTAAAACAGTTCTGAAGATCCTGCTGGGTCTGGGACATCAAAAGTACATCAACCACATACATTAAGATAGCTAAAGAACTGTCAGCAATCTTAGGAGGTGTCCAACTGTTACTATTGATTAAGGCAGCTAAATCATTTATAAAAAGACTGAAAAGCAGGATTGCCAATAGGCACCACTACCTAACCCTGGAATGAATCGGGGAAAACTCATATACATTTCCAGCATTATCAAGTCTTACTACAGCCTTCGTGTTGTAATACAATTGAATAATCATATCTAAGAGATGATGGTTAATACTCATCCCGACTAACTTAGACCACAGCTTTCCTCTATCTACTTTATCAAAAACTCTTGAAAAATCAATTACAGCTCACCGTCCCAAACAGAAACATATTTATCTATAAGTTGCATAAGAATTTTATTATTTTATTACAAGTATTTATATAGCACCAGCAACATACCTGTCACTTTATAAAGTAATGGAATAGACACAGTCCCTGCCCTAGGGCTTACAATCTGAAAGACCGGGGGGGCAGAGATGAAGGAAGGGGAACAGAGGGAGAGACAAGGGCTGTAACATTCACAAAGATGCGTGGTCTCAGCTGCACGTGCTTAGCTTGTACATCAAGAATGATGGCTGGCTGGTCCATGTGGTGAGGATATGAGTACAGACCTCAGGTAACAGGATGGTAGGTATCAGCAGGATGTTCTGGATGGTAGGTATCAGCAGGAGTTAGGAGAGGGCCGAAGGAGTCAGGGAGGGCAGAGCAGAAGAGGTGGGTCTTGAGGAGGGATTTGAAGGTATGAAGGGAGGGGGTGAGGTGGATGTGGGCAGGGAGGGAGTTCCAGGCGTGGAGGTGCAGCTAGGGAGGAGGGACAAAGGTGGTTAGGGGAGCAGGGGAGGGCGAGAGAGGGGACAGAGGAGGAGCAGAGTTCACGTACTGGAGTACGGAGGGAAATTAGCACAGAGAAGTAGGAGGGAGCAAGGTTGTGAAGAGCTTTATAGGTGAAGACTAGGAGCTTGTGCAGGATTCATTCAGGAAGGGGGAGCCAGTGAAGAGGGGAAAGGAGGGGCTGCACGTGGTTGAAGTGACGGACGAGGTGGATGACCCTGGCAGCAGAGTTTTGGACGGAGATAAGGAGAGAAAGGTGAGAGCGGAGGAAGCCAGTGAGAAGGTTACAGTAATCTAGTCGAGAGATGACATGGGCATGAACAACGGTTTTGGCAGAGGAAACAGAGAGAAAAGGGTGAATCCTAGCAATGTTATGGAGGTAGAAGCGACAGGATTTGGCAACAGAGTCGATGTAGGGTTTAAAAGAAAGGAGTGAGTCAAAGATGAAACCTAAGCTATGGGCTTGGGGGACGGGAAGGATGGTGACCCCGTCGATAAGGATGATCAAATAAAGAATATGAATAAAGCAGCTGTCTGTCACTGACTGTCCCTGATGAAAGCTCACCTACTCTTCTGCTAAGAGCTGATTATCAGATACCCAAGCCGATAATTCCGCTAAAAGAAAACGGGACTAAATCTTACCGGCAGTTGGTAAAAAATGAATTGGCCTATAACAGGCAGGATCTGCCCTATTCCCTTTCTTTAAAATAGGGTCTATAATTTCAGTACTCCAATATGAAGGTAGCTGTCTGCATAAATTAAATAACGTGAACAGTCTAGCTAATAAAGAGGCCCACCACACAACACAATCCTGGTATATCTCGGCCAGTATGAAATCAATACCCGGTGCTTTGCCCAGCTTTAGAGCGGAGATATAATGGCGGACCTTCTCCTCTGTGACCACTTGTAAGAAAACATCCTCCAGAGTCTCCCTACCTAGTTCTGGATCTGAAGGGATCCCAGAATTGACCCAAACCTCCCCAGATCCACTAAAAGTTGACGTGAAGTATACAAACCAATTCTCTTCTTTAACAGGGATTGTCCTAAAGCAATTTCTCTTATTCAGCTAAGCAGCAATAATTCCCCAAACTTTAGGTGAATCCTTAAGACAAGCAGTGTTCTGTAATTCAGCCCAGATGTGCTGAGTTAGCTGATTTTTTGTCATTAAGCAATTTCTTATAGGCTCTTCTGGCCCCTATAAAAGCATCCCAAGCAGATGGAAACCTCTGCGAATACCAAATCTTTCTTCTGAGTCGCAGTAAGTTCAACTTGGTGCAATAACATTCCTGGTCATACCCGCCCTTCCCTAAAATAAAGTGATAAGGTTTTGACACTCTAGAGGTTGGCCTAACAACAATTTCCCCAAAAGCACTGACTAGACTCCTATATGTTTCCTCAGCAAAAACAAAGGAAATGGCCATCAAAATTTCTTCCGTAAGCTGGGCCATCTCCACAGTATGTAACAAATCCATAGTTTTCATAAAGGATTTATTAGACCACTTTACATGGAGCTTCCTTGATTGATTTGTTCCTGGGGAATAACATAGCACAATTACAATCACATTCACTTATCTGAGTTTTATTCACAATACTCAAGCTCAGAGGATGATCACTACTCTCTGGATTTTTCTTGATTCTTGATGAGAATTGAGAGAAAAACAAGATCAAGTTTCAGCCCTATTTTGCCACTCCTGCCTGCAGTGAGAGAGCACCCACCTAATCTCCAACTGCTTTAAGAGAAGAGGTGCTCTCTCAAAAGGAAGGCACCAGGGATACCCAGGCCTCAGAAAAGGGGGGTTCGCCAGGGCAGGCAGCCACAGCTGTGTGAAAGGACATCAAGGGCGGTTCGGTTTGAAGTTTTAAAAAGGTTACTGTGGGATTGCCCAGACAGAGAATCAGTATGTTATGTTATTTTAGATTTCAAGTTCGGGTTTAGGGTTCCACTTGTTGGGGTAAGGGAGCATACAATTGCAGGCAAACTTAAATCAGTGCTGCGCCTTGAGCAGGAGGCTGAGCAGAAGATTACAAAGGATGTGGAAGTGGGTAGGGTAGCTGGTCCATTCATTGTCCAATGTCATCCCTTAGGGTCTCCCTGCTCAGGGTGTTGCCAAAAAAAGTGGGAGAATTTAGGCTCAAACACCTCTCTTATCCCAGAGATGATTCAGTGAATGGCACCCTCTCGCCTGATCTTTCTTTGGTGCACTATGCATCATACAATAGAGGAGTGGATATGATTAGGTATTGAGATAAAAATGCACTGATGGCTAAAAGCAACATCAAGCCAATCTTCGGGCTCCTCCCCGTTCACCTTCTCAGGGCTGATTCATTGGGTTTTACCTTCTAGGGCATGTTTTACTTTGATAAGGAGATGCCCATGGGGTGTTCTATTTAATGTGCCACGTTTGAAAGTTTCAGCTCTGTCCTCGGCAGATAGTGCAAACGCAGACAGGATTGCATCATGTATTTAGTTGACTTCCTGTTCACAGGAGGAGCAGGGTTGCAGGAGTGCATCAACCTGTTCAGTAAGTTCAGAAGTATTGAAGACAAAGTGAGGGTAGATATACAACGGGGTGGCCAAGAGGTACACTTCTACTGGTATATCATGGGCTAGTCTCCAGTAGTTCAGTGTGCAGAGGGGGGTCATCCCCTTGGAGATTGCCTCTGGGGACTGGTGTCTTGGGGAGTGTCTCCTTGGAAGAGATGGTCTTCTGGTGTGATGAGGAAGGCTCTCTGTAAAGGTGTCCCAAGAGCAGGGAGCCAGCAGGAGGAGTCCTACCCTGGGGCACCCAAAGCCAACAAGAGGAGTCCTGGTAGATCACATTAGGTTGACATTTGGATCTAGCAGATCACATGCATCGTAAGTCTGGTCACCCGTGATATATACCATAAAGGATCTGGAATAGCTTACTGGTGGTTATACTTGGAATTGATGGCCCACTAATTTATTAACCTCTTTTAATTTATCTTCTCTTTTGTTTCCAGAGCTGGATATTACTGGTCACAAACGGTGGAACAGGTGCCATTTTCATGAATATTCTATGAAGGTTACAATGCTGGCACTGAAGGCAAATATCTTAAAAAGAATGACACTGGCCATTACTGCCTTCTAAAACTAAACCAGCATTGTACTCAACTCCAGGTTAAATTAGAACGCTTTTACTGAACAAACATTACTTCACTGAGAACAACAAATCTTCGAGAATGACAGTTCCTAATAGTTAGCATCTAGTTGTTTGTTTAACACAACAGACTTGCACGTAGGCAGGGACCCGTGTTAACTGTATTTGCTCCATTGGTGGCAATGGGGAAAATGTAGTGAACAGGGGTCCTTGCACACAGGTGATGTGTAGCAGAGACACAGGTTGCATCAGTGCAAGAGAGGATCCATAGGCCTCTTCTCTGACCAATGGGTGGGCACAACTGCCTCTGCTGCAGCCACTGGAGCACTCCCTGACAATTCTTCAGGCACCTCATATTATCTCATCAGACAGTGTAGAGGATGAACTGAGAAACACTGTTAATAACTTATTTAAGAAATTGTAGGTTAAAATCAACACTTTAATTTACAACTAGATACTGCATTTCAGATTTAATTTTGGAGCCAGCATAAATCAGAAAACACATTTGAAATGAACTCTTGTTGAAAAATACCCCCCAAATATTGAAAAATCTCTGCCACACACTGAAATTTTGAAAAGTGTTCCTAGCTACTGCTGCCACATGGGCAACCAGACACAGCTAAGGATCCAAGCAGCAACTTCAAGCAACATCAATGAAAGACAAGGAAACTCCAGAGAGAAGCAATATTGCTGCTCTTATTTCTTCCTATTGTGTCACTTTCATTCCCAGTGCACCTTACATTTGGCCCAGATAAAGTCTGAGAGTAAGTTTGCAGTTTGCTGTCATCCAGACCCTGACAAGACACTTAGTAAACTGATCAACTGCATTAGCAAATCTAATGCAAACATCAGAAATTATCCATTAAATCCAGGTATATGGTTTGAAAATTTGAAATGCCTAGTATTGTTGTTGTTATCAAACACAATTTAAGTCAAGTCAAATCGTATTTATTTAGCGTGGTCAAAGGTCATTGCTCATCAAAGTAAAAATAACAGGTCAATCCAGGCGAATACATAAAAGGACAAAAATTACACATTCTAAACTTACAAATTTACAGATTTCTAGAAATCAAGGGGGTACATACTATTACACCTCGTAAGGCAAATAAATACCTCAAACGAAGAGAACCATAACTCATAACGAAATAGTGTACACCCGCAACAAAACAAAACAAGACCAAAAACAGAACACAGCAGAATCTCCTACAACCCCCTTTGGACTAATAATAATCCCAAGACAAAAGTTCATCGGGGGTTCCCATACCCAAGGGGCACACTTTTTATCACAAGATCAGCTTATAGAAGTATTCCCAATAGCCAGCTCTATACCACAAATTTGTACCCCGAAATTGGAGAAAGTTATTCCTCATCACAAAGGCCTGAAGGAGAAATTTGGCCACTGCTGCATTAATCTCAGGGGAGAAATCTCCCAGTATATATTTTTCAAGTTCAAAAGTGGTTCTTCCTGGGAGTTTCCTTAAGAAATCCCCTAAACGGCACTCCCTTAAGGGATTGTACAGCCTACAGTGAATCAAAATATGCCCTATTGTCTCAATTTCAGCATTGTCAAAAGGACAAAGTCGAAGATAAAAAGGGGTAGCCAAAAAGCATCCCTCCAACAGCTTAGTCAAAAGGGTATTAACCCAAGCCACAAAAAAGGGACCTTTCTCTAAATGATGTAAGAGAAGATAAATAAGAAGCCAAAGTTCCTTTACATGGAGCTAAACAAGAATAATTACTCAAGGACTGAAATTCTGTAACTGTAGCCAAATCTCCCTGCCTATCTAGATCTTCCAATACCAATACTTCAGTCTTGGCCGCTTTGAAAGTTTTAGTTAATAAATAAGAAGCTGAGAATCCTATTTGATTTAGCGTATCCAACACCTTCATCCGCCAGGGGCTCTGATAACTAGGGGCGGGCGTGCCGGTAAATCCGGTATCCGATAATGCCGGTACTGGGCATACCGGCATTATCGGATTCAACCCGGTAAATCCGGTCCCGTTACCGGATTCCGGGTACCGGATTTTTTTACATTGCAGCCATTTAAATGAATGGCTGCAATGTAAAAAGTCCCACCAAAAAAGTA
>QEPC01008469.1:1241514-1295422 GCA_003113815.1 Sphenodon punctatus | reverse complement strand
GTATTGAGCGTGATGAACATCTGGCGCACGCCGTTCAGACGTTCCGGGCCCTTTGGCCCCGCGGGGGGGTTGAGCGTGGTTCAGTGTGGTTCACCGTGATCTCGTAACGTCTGAAAACACCCAATGTCAGCGCAATCCTAAAATGCTGGCCAGTGCCAGCCCCAGTGGAGGGAATAAAGTTAGCACTTGCACAATAGTTTAAGGACTGTGCTGTTTAGTGGCCACCTGAACATAAAAGTTATTTGGCAATGGCTACCACCCCTATGCAGAGACTGTAGGGAGTGGTGTATGAACAATGTTGATATCTCTTTGCTCGCTGGGAATATGGTCCAAGCCAGGAGAATACTCAGGGAGTCAACTAAGCTGACTGTGCAGTAATTGGCATGTAGTTGCCTAAATGGAGGGTCAGGATGTGGCTCCAGGAGTTCCAGTATACATATACAGACTTCTGAGCATTTAATTTGTACATCAATTTATAAAATGCTTGGAAAATGAAATAAAAGGGTTATCATGGGTTAGGGATAGACTTTATTTTTGGTGATGGTTTGATTTTTAAAATGACAGCTAAATCGAACATATATAATTTAAAGTGTCAGAATACATTTTGGGGGAAATTTTAGGCAGAGAGGAGGGGGTGCTGGAAAAAATGCTCTACTATTTGTGGAATAACAGAATCCAAATAAAGAGATATTTCAATAATCAAGTTAGTAACTACAGCAAATAAAACTTTTTTTAAAATCATTTAATATTTCTGTGTAGGCTTTTTATTTCCACTTACAGGATAAAATAACAAAAGTTTCACTTTGACACATGCCATGAGATATTCTGCTGCTAAGAATCTCCTGTAGCTCTGGGGAATATTCTTCAAGCTGGGCCACAGGTGATTGTGAGCTGGATTCTCACTTCCACTGACTGTGTTTCGTAGAAACCTTACTTTTTAAAACAACCCCTGGTTTGCAATGTAAGGAACTAGGAGCTACTCCCTCATTTTCTACATAACCTAACAAAGAGAAGAGGTAGGGGTACAGTGAGGAATGAATGGATCTCAGGATTTTGATCTTATTATTTATATAGCACTTTCAGTGTTCAAAGTGTTTTACAGTCTTTATCTACTTACTACTACTTTACTTTACTAAACTGCCTAACTGAGTCAGACCAATGGTCCATCTTAGCCCAGTATTGTCAAGACCTGACACGGCAGCAGGGGTTTCAAATTCGGGTCCAAATCTGGCTTNGCCCCCCATTTGACACGGGGGACCTCCAGGAGGGCACCCCCGGCAGACCGCAGGAGCCGCTCTGAGGCGCGAAGGGCGAGGCGGTCCCTAAGGTATGATGAAACAAACAAACAATTAATTTTCCTGGTATGTTCCATTCTGGAAGTGGCTTTATCATTCATCTTGGCAAAATAATCAAGGAAACATGAGTGTTTGCTTTTACCCATAGTACATACACACAGACACATACAAATTCCCTATTGAAATAGATTATATTCTGGATTGCCATTCTTTACATTAATGTTGGTTTTTTTTCACTTGTTGCCATTTCCTGTGCAAAACAGTGGTTTTCAACTATGTAAGAAATGGACTACATATGAAACATTTCTTTCTCATTATAACTGAATCTCTAGTAACTAAATAGTTAGGTTGTTTAAATGGTTTTATTGTAAAAACCATTTAACCGTAACTTTTAATTTTCAGAGGTGTTCATCTTGTCAGCTGATGTTTCCTAGGATTGATGTCTGCCAGAAGGTGACTTTTCTTGATGATTTTTAGCAAAACGTGGCCACTTTTGAGTATGTAGAGAGTGAAAAGATATTTTTTTATGTAAAGAATTTCTTGAGGTTCAAATTTGAATAGCTGTGACACTAAAACTGGAAAGTTTACCAGGAAAATTGTGCTCATGCAATGAAACGCTTATGAGCCAATGATTTGGCCAAGTTGTAAGGGTTCGAACATTTCACTCCTTTCAGGCACAGAAATTGGGGTATCATCCCCCCCCCCCCCAGCAATTAGTTTTATGAATAGTGTAGGAGAAAATAAATGCATAAATCTCATATCTGCATGGCTAAAAATGACAAATTGAAAATTCCTCAGTAAATGCATTATTATTAGGGTGTGGAACTCCAGTAGAGAAGAATTTCCTAATAGCACTTTCTCATTCTATGTATAAGTGTATTGTCTGCTTGAAAATGTTATGCATCCCAAACATAAGTGTTCCAGTGTTCAAGGTGTGAAGTGAATGAATCAGCGTATGATGGTATAATACCAGTCCCATGTGCCTATTTTCAGCTTATTTAGTACAGTACAGGGGAGGTGAACATTGTTTTACCTTTTATTCTTCCTCAACTCTGGAATTACTAGGCTAGTGCTAGGCTCAGCCAAGAACAAATGTAGGTCTGGTATAAACGAAGCTCTAGTATCACTATGGGTACTTTCAGACGTTACGGGCGGCCGGTTCACCACAGCGAACCACCAGGGGGGGCGAACAGCGCAACCACGCCCGGGGGTTGGAAAACGACCCAAACAGACGTGCCGGGAACGGGACCACGGGCCGGAACCGGGCCGCACCATCGCGGCCCGTGGCAGCACAACAGACGTGCAGCCGAACCCCCGGCGGGCGCTAAACCCCCACAAGGCACCGGGCAGGGGCGGGACACAGACATGGCCGACTGAGGGCAAACGAAGCCACAAGGCACACAAGGGAACGCCCACACAAGGGAAACGGGAAGGGAGGGGGGAAGAGCGAGAACAGGCTGACAGCCGGCTCACACAGCGGTCCCGCAGCGGGGCACAATGCACGGCCACACGCCCGGGCACACACACACACACACACACACACACACACACACCAGGGAAAGGCCGGGAAGGGGGGAAGGGGCGCCCGGAACACCCCACCCGGAACACCGGCAGGGAGGGGGGGGCACCACCACGGGGCAAGGCACAGACAGCAGCAACCCCCACCCCCACACCACCCCAGTCCAGTCCAGTCCAAGGAGGTGCCCCCACAGGAACAGAGGCAGTCTCGGGGGGGGGGGGCGGACCCCCGGAGCAAGGCACGTTGGGGGCCCCCAAAGCACAGCGAGGCCGGCGGAGGGGCGCCAGGAGGAGGAGGAAGGGGGCCCCACAGTCAAAGGCTGGCACAGGCAGGGCAGCCGGGTCCAGCGGTGCTCCTCCGCAGCACCAGCGACGCTCAGGCAGCACCCACGGAGTCACGGGGATGGAGGGGGCCCAGGACCACGGCCAGGGGCAGCAGCAAGCAGCGAGGCGGGCGGGAGCTCACCGAGGTGGGGTCCGCAGGTCGGGAGCGGCCAGCGGGGACCAGGCCCCCCCCCGGGCCGGGGCGGGAGCCCACACGGGGGCACCACGCGGGGGGGGGCAGGCCAGCGACGCGGGGCTCACGGGCCGCTGCCGGGGGCCCCGCTGGCCCCAGGGCCCGGGTGGCCCGCCCGGTGGACCAGGTGGGGCCAGTGCAGCATGCCCCGGCGGTACCCCTGCAAGGACATGTAGTGGGCGATCAGGTAGTAGGCCTCGAAGGGATCGGGCATGGTGAGGGCCAGCTGCACATCCACACGCGCCCACACCGCCAACAGGGATGACATCTCCACCGCGGAGGGCTCCGGCACACAGCAGGCAGCAGAAGGGGGCCACGGAAGATGCCCCAGCTCCAGAAGCCGCTGGAACGCCGCCCCACGGGTGCGCTGGTACCCACGGGCCCCGTGAACACAGGAGAAGTAGCTCACGGCCAAGGCAGGGCCACCCTCGGCCAGGCACTCCGAGTAGGCGCCCAGACCACACACCACCAGCGCTGACACGGTCTCCGAGGCGCTCCAGGGCACATGGGCGCACAGCACCTCCGGGATGCGCCCCTCGGGGAAACGAGCCAGCCCCAGGGCCTCCGCATGCAGCCGGCAATCACGGGCGCTCACCACATGGCCAAAGTAACGGAGCCCGGAGCTCAGGCTCTCGTAGGCACCTGCACGGCTCCCCGGCCCGGCCAGGAGCAGCTGCACGGCAGGGGTGTGCCACAGGTCGCACAGAGACATGGTCTCGCGGAAGGCCCAGATATGGGGGGCCCCTTGGGGGCCGGACAGCGGGAGCCCCATGGATGGGCAGCCAGCCATGGTCCAGCACAACAGGGAATGGGACACGGAGCCCGGAGGGCACACAGACTGCCCAGGGCCGGGAGAGGCTCGGCCCGGCCCCCGGGACAGGGAACACGGGCCCGCACCGCAACATTGTAGCACAACAGAGCGAGGCGTGGGGTGCGGGCCCGGCACAGCTGCAGAGAACAACAGCGAGCTCTCTGTCTGCCTAATCGCACCTTCAAGGCCATCCCGCTACAAACAGCGAGGGGAGGGGGCCCGGGGTGCTGGGGGCGGGAGCAGCCGGAACGCACCGGCACAGGGCGCGCGCAGGCCCGCGAGGCCGACCCCCGGGCGGAGCCACCAGCACCGGGCCGCCATAAGCGCTCCCAGCCCCCACCGGGGCCCCAGCACCATGGAGCGCGATAGGGCAGGTGGGAACTGGATGTTCCTCGCGCTCGCGGCTGAGTGGCACCGTGACCACACTGAGCAGCTGTGCCTCCTGACCGAGAGGGTGCACCTGGCCGTCCGCCTGCGCTATGTCCTGGCCCTGCGGGCTGGCGTGCGCCTCCGGGGCCAGCAGGCCCGCAGGAGAGTCCGTGCCCGGCTCAGGGCTCGGCGCCGGGCCTGGGGGGCGTGGCTGGCCGCCTGCCGGAGCCTCACCCGGCCCGCTGCGCTCCGAGGGGCCGCGAGGCGGTTCCGCTGGGCAACGCAGACCCTCCGCCGGGCAGCGCTGCTGGCTATGCCCATAGCGCGGAGCCTATGGGTCACGGAGCGGCCCCAGGCCTGGTGGGAGCGGGCCCAGGCCCACTGGGGGGAGGCCGAGTGGGGGTCCCACTTCCGGATGGGCAAGGCCACCCTGCTGCGCCTAGCGGAGCTCCTCACGCCCTGGCTGGAGCGGCAGCACACCTCCATGCGGGAGCCCATCCCCATGGTCCAGCGGGTGGCCATAGGGGTCTGGGCCCTCGCAACGCCCGACTCCTGCCGCTCCGTGTCCCAGCACTTCGGGGTGGGGCTCAGCACGGTCGCCTGCATCGTGCGGGATGTGTGCGAGGCTGTGGAGGGCGTGCTCCTCGACAGGACCATCCAGCTCCTGGACCAGGGCGCTGTGATGGCTGGCTTCGCGGCCGGGGGCTTCCCGAACTGCATCGGAGCCGTGGACGGCACACACATCGAGATCCTGCGCCCGGCCGCGGGGGAGGCCCTGGAGTATGTGAACCGGCACGGATACTACTCCCTGCACCTGCAGGGGGTGGTGGACCACCGGGCCCGCTTCATAGACATCTACACGGGCAACTCCGGCCGGAGTCACGACGCCAGGATCATGACCATCTCCCCCTTCTATGCCCGCATGTACCGGGGGGACTTCGCGGACATGGGCATGAGGTGGATCGAGGGTGTTCCCATGCCCCCCTGCATCCTGGGGGACCCCGCCTACCCCCTGACCCGCTGGCTGATGAAGGTCTACCCTGTCCCGAGCACCCCTGCGGAGCAGGTATACAATACCCGCCTGTGTGCGAGCCGGACCGTGGTGGAGCGTGCCTTCGGGGCCCTGAAGCAGCGCTGGAGGAGTATAGCTGGCCGCCTGGACTTCACCGTCCCCACCTCCGCCCTGGTGATCGGTGCCTGCTGCGTTCTGCACAATGTGTGCGAGACCGAGGGGGCGGCCCTGGAGTACCCCGAGCCCCACCGGCCCCCCGGTCCTGTTCCCCTGTACGTGAACGCAGGGAACCCCCGGGAGTACCGGTATGCCAAAAGGATCCGGAACGCCCTTGCAACCCACATCGCCCGGGGGGGCCCGCTGTGAGGGCCTTCCCGCCCCTGGGGGCCCCACCCCCCGTTCCGTGCCCATGCCCCTGTACACGCGGTCCCACAGCCCTGTCCCCCCCACAAACGGGCCGGGGACAACTGTCTCTTTACAACACTTTATTGCCCACACAGTTCACACAATCACCCTGTGCCCCCTCCCCACCCCCGTGCCCGTGACCCCGTCCACCACCCGCCCTCATGTGGCCCTCCCCCTCCCCCCCCTTCCCACCATCCCCCCGCGTTTCCTGGGCCGACCCCTCGTGCGGCCGCTTGGGCCCACCGAGCTCTGGGAGCTCCCCTCCCCCCCACTGTCCGTGTCCCCTGCCGTGTCCTGGGCCGGTCCCGGCCCCGGCAGGGGGCCGGGCGGCGGATGGGCAGCTGTGCCCGGTGCCCCGGTCGCGCCCCGGGGGGGCTGGACCCTCCGGAGGCCCGGGGGCACTGGGAGGCGCATGCGAGGGCCCTGGGGCCGGGGGGGCGCCAGGGGCGGCAGGGCTGGGCCCGGGGGCGCCGAGGGGCCCGGCATGGGGACCTGGGCGGGCAGGGCGCCCGGAGGTGCGCCGGCCATCACGTAGGCACACATGGTGCCCGCATGCAGGAGCAGGGAGGTCCCAATGTCGTGGGACCTGTCCATCTTTGCACTGTGCTCCCGCACCATGCCCTGTATGTCCTGCCGGAGGCCCCTGAGCAGCCCCTGCTGCCGCTGGTGCTCCCGGCGCTCCCGCCTCCGCTCCAGGCGCACCTCCGCCTCCAGCCGGCGGTCTGTCTCCAGGGCCTTCTCCATGGACCGCTCTATGGCCGCCTCCATGCGGTCCACGGAGGCGATCATGCGCTCCCCCTGTTCCTCCGCCCTGCGGACGATGTCCTCCGCTTGCTCCTCCCTGCGCCTGCGGACCCGCGCCCGGTACTCCCGCATCCGCTGGGCTGGGGCCGCGGCCGGCGGAGGCGCCGCGCGCGGGGGCTGCCCTGTGGAAATGGGCGGGTGGGTCAGTGCAGGGCCCTGTCCCCTAGCGGGGTCGGGTCCCGGGGCCCCCTGCCCCCCCTCCCCCACTGAGGCCGGAGGCCCCCCTGGGCTGGCGCCCGGGGGGCCCTCCCGCCATCCCAGCCCTCCCGCCTTACCTGGGTCCGGCACCTGCTCTCCTGTGCCCTCCGCGGGGGCCTGCACCGTCTCGCTGGCCCGGTCCTGGGGCTCCCCATGTCCTGCGGGCGGGAGAGGGGGGAGCGGGTGAAGGGGGCTGGTTGTGGCCCCTGCAGCAGGGCCCCCACCCCCGCCCCTGCCACCGGCCCCCTGGTCGTGCCCCCCCCTGCCCTGGGGGCCCGCTTACCCTCTATGTCTGTCTCCGAGCCTTCGGAGCCCGGCGCCTCACCCTGGGAGTGCTCCCCCTGGGACCACTGGCTGAGGGTGGTGAAGGTGCCGACCTCCGACTCCGCCTGGCCGGCCCGGCGTTGGGATGTCTCCGGGCTGCTGCTGGGGGGGGGCCTTGGGGCTTCTGCGGGTCCCGGGTGGTCCTCCTGGGGGTGGGGGTCCCCTGAGCTCGTGTCTACCGGGCGGGCGGCGAGGGGAGGGGGTACCTCGGCCCGCTCCCTGCCCTGGACCACAGCGCTGCCCACCAGGCGTGGGGCAACGATGGAGCCCTTCATGTGAAGGATGCGGTCCAGGGCATCGTAGTAGGGGGCGGTGCGGGCCCCGTGGCCGGAGCGGCTGTTATTGTCCTTGAGGGCCTTGTACCCCCTCTTGAGCTCCTTGGCCTTCGAGCGACACTGGTTGACAGTGCGCTCGTGCCCCGCCGCCTCCATGTCGCGCACGATGTCCCGGTAGACATGCTCGTTGCGCTGGTTTATTGCGAGCTCCACCTGGTACTCGAGGGTCCCCCAGATCCGTATGAAGTCCCGGGTCTCCTGGAGGCCCCACTGTCCCCCTCTGTGATAGGCCTTCCTCCGGCTGGGCCCCTGCTGTTCCTCCTCCCGGTGCAGCTCATGCTGCACCTGCCTCTGCTCCTCCTCCACCTCCTCCTGGGGGTGCGCCTCCGGGGGCCGGGGGCCGGGCTCCTCCTGGGGCTCGTCCGCCCGGGCCGACTTTCGTGTCTGGGGGGGGGAAGGGGGGTGGTTGGTTGCTGGGTGAGGGTGTGGGCCCTCTCGGGGGCCCCCTGCCCCCCTGCCCTCCGCCCGGGGTCCCCCTGCCCCCCTGCCTTCCGCCCGGGGTCCCCCCGGCCCCCTCCACAGGGGGTTCCCCTGTGCCCCCTGTTCCCCTCCCAGTGGGTGCCCTTACCCGTTTCCTGGGTGCCTCCTGTGGGCCTGTTCCGGCCGCTGTCCCCGGGGCGGCGCGACCCGGCTGCAGCTGTGGTTGGTGTTCCCGGGGCGCCTCCCTGGTCGGGTGCTCCCGTGTGCCCCCTTCCTGCACCTGTGCCCCCTCCGCCTGCATCGCTGGGCCTGGCTGCACGTCCTCCGCCTCCTGTCCCGCCGCTGTCGCTGTTCCTGCCTCCGCTCTCTTCCGCTTCCCTCCTCGCTCCATCCCGCCACGCTTGCTTGCTGCTGCTCTCGCTTTAAATCTCCCTCCGGTGTTTGTGTTGGTGCTGGTTGCCTGGCAGCGACGCTGCGTGCCTCGTCCCCGGCCGGGGCTCCATTTTTTTGGTTCCGCTGGGGGATTGGCGTCCAGACGTTACTTTTGCTTGGTTCCCTGTGGGGGTTGGTTTGACCACGCTTCCCGAGACCTTCCCCCGGCTAGCCCGGGAAGCGTGGTTCAAACTGACCCCATGTGGGTATTGAGCGTGATGAACATCTGGCGCACGCCGTTCAGACGTTCCGGGCCCTTTGGCCCCGCGGGGGGGTTGAGCGTGGTTCAGTGTGGTTCACCGTGATCTCGTAACGTCTGAAAACACCCAATGTCAGCGCAATCCTAAAATGCTGGCCAGTGCCAGCCCCAGTGGAGGGAATAAAGTTAGCACTTGCACAATAGTTTAAGGACTGTGCTGTTTAGTGGCCACCTGAACATAAAAGTTATTTGGCAATGGCTACCACCCCTATGCAGAGACTGTAGGGAGTGGTGTATGAACAATGTTGATATCTCTTTGCTCGCTGGGAATATGGTCCAAGCCAGGAGAATACTCAGGGAGTCAACTAAGCTGACTGTGCAGTAATTGGCATGTAGTTGCCTAAATGGAGGGTCAGGATGTGGCTCCAGGAGTTCCAGTATACATATACAGACTTCTGAGCATTTAATTTGTACATCAATTTATAAAATGCTTGGAAAATGAAATAAAAGGGTTATCATGGGTTAGGGATAGACTTTATTTTTGGTGATGGTTTGATTTTTAAAATGACAGCTAAATCGAACATATATAATTTAAAGTGTCAGAATACATTTTGGGGGAAATGTTAGGCAGAGAGGAGGGGGTGCTGGAAAAAATGCTCTACTATTTGTGGAATAACAGAATCCAAATAAAGAGATATTTCAATAATCAAGTTAGTAACTACAGCAAATAAAACTTTTTTTAAAATCATTTAATATTTCTGTGTAGGCTTTTTATTTCCACTTACAGGATAAAATAACAAAAGTTTCACTTTGACACATGCCATGAGATATTCTGCTGCTAAGAATCTCCTGTAGCTCTGGGGAATATTCTTCAAGCTGGGCCACAGGTGATTGTGAGCTGGATTCTCACTTCCACTGACTGTGTTTCGTAGAAACCTTACTTTTTAAAACAACCCCTGGTTTGCAATGTAAGGAACTAGGAGCTACTCCCTCATTTTCTACATAACCTAACAAAGAGAAGAGGTAGGGGTACAGTGAGGAATGAATGGATCTCAGGATTTTGATCTTATTATTTATATAGCACTTTCAGTGTTCAAAGTGTTTTACAGTCTTTATCTACTTACTACTACTTTACTTTACTAAACTGCCTAACTGAGTCAGACCAATGGTCCATCTTAGCCCAGTATTGTCAAGACCTGACACGGCAGCAGGGGTTTCAAATTCGGGTCCAAATCTGGCTCTTCCAGGGTCTCCAGCAGAGGTCATCCTGGTGTGCTACCTGAAACCCTTCCAAGCCCCCAACAGAGGCCTCCCCCAGGTGTGCCACCAGGAATCCTGAAGTGGAGATGCTGAGGATTGAACCTGGGACCTTATACATACAAAGCATGCGCTCTTACCATTTGAGCTATACCCCTTTCCCCACTTGAGCTATGCCCCCTTATCTAGTTAGGCCTTACAACAACCTGTGAGGTAGATCATTATTATTTCCATTTTACATATAGAGAATGGAAGCTGAGAGATGGTGACTTGCCAAAGACCACATGACCCAGGGAGTTTGTGGCTAAGATGCAATTTCAACACAGGGTATTTTTTAGATGTGACAGCTCTTCGAGCTGCCACGCTTTGATCCTGCCCAGGGTGGGAGTCCTCACCCCGGGCAGGAGCAAGCTCCGCCACCGAACAAACATGCCAGTGGCCAGGGCTGGTGAGGGGGCAGAGAAAAGTCAGGAGGACATGCGGATATGAGTCCTCACAGCCCTGCCCTTCCCCTTCCCTCTGCTCAGCATGGCCGTGCCTTCAATGAGGCTGCCACACCCACCTGAAGAAGCCACAGGCTGGAGTTAGGTAGAGCGGGCCATCAAATGTGATGGCCCGCTCTACCATGGTCTCTGGGGTAGGCTTCCCTGCACCCATGAAGGCCTAACTCCAGGATATGCACTGGCAGGGAGCCCAGCGCACATTTTGGAGTTAATCCTGCCACAGTCAGGAGTTACTTTATTCTCGCACGTAGCAAACATCTGACAGGTGGGAATAAGCGTGACACTACCATGGTTGGCCATGCTGGAGTTAGCATGGCCTCCCGTGGTAGCATCACACATAAAAATACCCACAGGTCTCCCAAGCCCAAGATCTTACCCACTAGGCTGCACTGGCTCTCAGCTTAGCTTCCCCAAAGCTTACCTGCTCAGCCACACTGACAATGCTGCTACAGCAGTGTCACACTGTTAGCTAATTTACTAGTGAGCAATATACAAAACTCTTTTCTAGTGAATGAATTAGAAGAGGATGCCAGGACTATTTTATGTATGCCAGGTGGTAAAGCTTTGAAAGGAACTTGGAAGGTCAAGTGTTAAAGCCTGCTTTAGGAAAGGGGATATCATATTTATGCATAATTTATTTCATTTTTAAATGCACTTCTAAAGAATCATTCCCCACCCCCACCCCATCCAAATCCAGACTCAATGTTAAGCAATGGGCTATCAGTAGCATCTGAGAACAGGCTGTCAGCGGATCCAAACTCCCTTGATCTCATCTAGATAGCCAACAAAGATTCCACTTTATAAATTCCCTGATTATGAAAAGAGCTGAAACTGCACATCAGAAAATCCACAGGAGAGAGGAAACCTATAGTTGCTAAGAGTGTGAGAATAGCTTCTGTAGAAGCTTGGCACCCAATAAACAGGACAGGATCCACACAACAGCGGAACCTTGCAAGTGCTGGTTGTGGAAAATGCTACAGGTGAGCTCATCCTTATTACATTCCAGATAATTTAACATGCTCAGGAAAGAAGCCCTAAATGCCTGAATGTAGGGAAAGCTCCAGTGAGAACTTTAATCTTACCAAACACAGCAGCAAAAAGATGTTTAGTGCACTTGCTTACATGAGCCTGTCAGGTGCCGCCGCGGCCATCCCTGGGGGCAGGGCCCCCAGCGGCACCCCCGGCAGACCCGCGGCAACATCCGGGACTCCACGGCCGAGGTGTGTGAGGCAGGGATAACAGGTCCCACCCCGCGTGCACTTGGCGATGCACAGGCAGGGCCTCAGGACACAGGGGAGGAGCCCAGTGGGGCGGGGCTGCCAGCAGCATTGCGGCACGCAGCAAGCTTCCGTGCACAGCAGGGTGAGGCCATAGGGGATAAATGTCTGGCCAGCACGTAGGAACCTTGCCGGTGACCAGTTCGCTGTGAGGAACTGCAGAGAGACTTAGTAAACCCTGTTGGAGTGTTGAAACGTGAGAGTGGCGAGTGTTCGCGTGTGTGACTGTGTGTGAAGGTGTGCGTGGGTGTGAAGAGTGCTTGGTGTAAACTTCCCTGTCTTCCCCCTGAGCCCTAAAAACCTTTCCTACTCCCCTTCCCCCAAGGATTGTACTTCTGGACCCCCCTACCTTGTTACCCTGGGACTCTCTCCCTGTGATCCTCACCTTCCTGCTCACCCTAACCTTCCCAGGTGTGTTGTGTGGGTGCTGTGTGTTGGGTTATTAGTTGAAAGGTGTGAGAGCCTCAAACTTGGCCCCTGTGATTACCTTCCTGTGTGGGAGTATTAAAGGCCACACAAGATCCTGAGGGACTGCTATACCCCAAATTGAGTGCCAAACCAGAGGCGCGTGTGTGTCGGGAGTCTTGTTGTCTTCCCCTTCCACTTCCCCCCTTCCCTTACAGAGTCTTGACTCCTGCATTTTCCTTTCCTACCCCACAAGCTGTAGGTGAGGTGGTATAGTCAATGGCTATGGCAGTTTAACATCTGCAAGAGATTTCCTGAGGGCAATCTCCTGCTGAAATTTTTTTCAGAGTGTTTGATACCTTTAACACTACTTCACGGACAAGAGACATTTGATTCCCATTATTACATTTGCAAGTTGGACAAAAATCTAGACTCCTGTAATACCCAATAATAAGGATAGACTGTACCGATGAAACATCAAGTAGCGGGATGCATACAGCATTTCATCTAAACATGTTGGTGTAGACTTGACAGTGATATGGTCCCATGAGCCAGTTAGGAGATAAAGGGTATTTTCAAACATGATGCTACCATGGGAGGCCATGCTTGCTCTGGCGTGGCCACCTACGGTGGTGTCATGTCTGCTCCTGCCCGCCAGATGTTAACTGTGGGTGGGAGCAGAGTGCACCCCAGAATGTGGCAGGGCTAACTCCAGTTTGTGCACTGGGCTCCCTGCCAGCGCACATTCCCGAGTTAGGCCTGCCACAGTCTGGGCATTGGAAGCCTACCCTGGATCGTGGTAGAGCAGGCTATCACATCTGATGGCCTGCTCTACCTAACTCTGGCCAGTGGCTGGAGCTTTTCTAGGTGGGTGCAGTGGTCTCATAGGCCGCCGTGCCCACCCATCGGGGGGGGGCAGGCTGTGCTGAGCAGTCCAGGGGGCAGGGCCGTACATACCAACACTTCATAAACTTGCATGCTGGTAATGACTGAAAGAGGAGTTAAGCATCTGCTGGCGGAGATATGCTGGGTAGGAGTCATGTCTTGGGGAATAAAAGAGACTATGGACTGCCCCCCCCCTTTGGAGATCTTGTGTGGGGGTGTTTGGCGAGTGTGTTACCTGCCTGAAGAGGAGACAGATGGCAGGGATGATTGGCCCTCGTCTGGTTGTGAGGGGGTGCCCATTGAGGGAAGATGTTATTGCCCTCCCCCCCCTTGTGACGATCTGGGGAAGGGGGGGTGTTGTCAGTCTCTGCTCTGGAGCCCAGCGATCAGGAAGATACGAGCAGTAGCTGGACTGGGACAACACCGCCTCCACAATTAACAAGGGGGTGGGACCGGGGACTCCCAGCTTCCGGGCCGCCCCGACAAGAACGGGGGCGGTCAATGGCCGTGTCGGTGGCATGTGCCAAATTGGCGGGGTACGAGGGCCGAGGCCAGGACAGAAGGTTAATATTATTACTATCTGGTAGCAGAGCGTGTTGGCTAGAAGAGAAATGTTCCCCCCTGGTGAGAGCAGGCGGGTTTCCTCTGGTGGTACTAAGGGAGGTATGGATAAAACATCAGGAGATAATAAGAGGTGGGGAGGATATTGAGATGGTGGGGATGGGAAAATGTTTTTTGCTGGATGTTATATTTTCTTGTATTATTAACTGAAGGTTAATTTGAAGGACTTTTGTTTAAGGGGGTTGTAATACTCTGTTTGCTGCTGTATTTATATTGTATTTTTTAAATAAGGGGATGTTAAAGTCCTGGTATATGGTAGTGATTCCTCCCCCTCCTGGTGAGAGTAGGAGGGTGGGGTGGGGTGGAGGGCTTCCCTTTTCCCTCCTGGTGGCAGCAGGAGGGGTGGGGAAGGCATGGTAATAATGATGAATGGATACCAGAATTAGGGGGAGTGAGGAAGGGATGTTATTTTGTGATACAATATGTGTAATAATGAACTGGATTGATTTATTAGATGTTGAATTGTTAGAAATGTAGGGGTTTGTTGTATTTTTATGAAGTGTGTTGGTCTGGTGACAGACCTTTTTGTTATGATATATTGTGGTTATTATGGTTGCATTGTTAGCCACCTCGAGCCACCATTTAGGTGGGAGAGTGCGGGACATAAATTAAATTTGAAATGAAATGAAAAAATGTTTGTTAAGTCTTGTGATTATTTTATCATAGCCACTTATGTTGGTATCAACCCATAGGCAATAAGCAGTAGAACAGAATACAATTTTGTTGCGCAGATTGTACACCTCTAGCTTAGTTAACTTGTGTATCCTAAGTGAGCTCTTAGCAATTCAGTGGTTTTGATCTTGTATTACCCTGTGACATTTTCATTTCTTAAGTACTCTATAATGTTCTGCCTTACTGAAACTTCAATAGAATTTATCATTACAGATTTGATTGTGAATCCAATGGGCATTTTTACACACACATTAAAGTTCTGGATGTTTCAATCTTCTGGGTTTACGAGCCTACAAGTAAGTTCCGGATGCATTTTTCACACACACACTGCCCTGAGACAGTTCCTGGATGCAATTTTCGCACACACACTGCCCTGGGGCAGCCTAAAGGAAATGTAACAGCTACTAAAGTAGCTTACATGGAAACCAAGTGACCACAGCTGCCTGGAGCAAAGCAGTTTACCAGGAGAACCTTTTACACACAAGCCCCCTTCGCCGCCGCAATGGCGGCGACGGGGTAATTGGCGCCCCCCCCCAATCAGAGGACGGAGGACGAGCTGGGAGGAAACGGCCCTGGTGGTGGCGCAGTAGAATGCCACCAGCCATTAATGTCTTGCCGGGCAGCGGAGCATGCTGCATGTGCGCAGTGGCGCCACTCTGTAAGGAAGGCAACAGACCCGCCCTTTGTTGGGAGGGCGGAACCGTTCATGCCACGGGAAGGAGGCATTCGGCCAGCGGACACGGAGAAGTAAGCCCCACTCACCTCACCTCTAGCACTGTGGTTTTTAGCAGTTGCCCTTACGGAGCCGAAGGGGAATTTTGGCAATTAGCCTAATTCGGGGTTGCTTGTTTCGCCCCTTCAACAGTGCAAGTATTAAATAGGCAAATCAGATAAAGGGAAATTGAAAACTTTATAATGATAATAATCAACAATTGGATAATTAAATAGAGGAACAAGAATATGAAGTACAATCTGGAAGTGAAATAATTGGAGAAGCAACAATTGGCGATACGACACAATTAACAATAATGGGAATAATTGTCGCACTCAATGGGGGTCCAGTATACTATTGTAGGATAAATAGGTAAGCATAGGATAAGATGAGTCATCTCCCTAAGAGATGGGGAGGTGATACCCAGTGCGAAGGTGGAGGGAAGCATGCACTGGGGTCACGACCCTGGGAGGGGTACCAGGTGGGGTCAGTAAGTACATGCACTGTCTGCTGGTCTTGCGGGTACTCACCTCCTTACTCAAGCCCACGATTGGGTTTGTTCCCTTTTGGCCAGAGCCAGGGTGCTGTCGAAGGGGGCAAATTTAGTTTGGGAGTACCGACACGGGAGGGCAGATCCTGGTCAGTACCCGAGTTAATAAGAATTATGTAGCTAAGCATACCGGACCCTGATTGCTGGGGAAATCACCCACTGGCCTTATTGATGTGTTTAATAAAGAGTGCGGCCAAGTTAAAATCAGTTACAGTCTCTGTGTCTCATTGGGGGGTGCGTCGACAAAAGTTCTGGGAGAAGTTTCACACAGAAGTTCAAAGATCTGGATGTTTAAGATCTGGGTGAGTGATTTAGACACACAGAAAGTTCAGGATGTAACAGCAAACATCCAGGAGAAATGTGTGTGTAAAAACACCCAATAACATATATATTTTCTCAAAATAGCCTATTTTTCAGAACTGAAAACTATTTAGTGCAGTGGTTTCCAAAGGTTTGCCTGAATTATCTGTTTTGAGACTTAAATAAAATCCTGTGACCCCAGACAACAATCAAGACATGCAAGGTATGTCAAATATCAAACTTTAAGCAAAGACACCTGTATAGTAGGCTGGTACTACTGTTATTTTCTGAGTTAAATGCCAGCACAGAGAGGTAAATTTAACTTGTTCAGTCTACACTAAGCCAATGGCACTGCTGATTGAAGAGCCCAGGGATTGGGTTCTAAGTACCAGACAAAATGTCCATCTACTAAATTCAGTAGTCAAGCTTTTGCATCTTGCTCATTCTGCCATAGCTGCACGTTCTTGTTACATTCAGCAACATTCAAGGCTAAAAGCATTCTTTGAGTTGTACAGGTCTTGTACCAAAGGGTCAGAGAAAACTATGAAATTTAGGAGCCTCAGCCATTTGGAGCTGGTAGTAGCCTTTTGTACTGACACAAGTTCCACTGACGTGAATGGGGCTTGTGTCAGCACAAGAAACTATTGTCAGTGACAAACATCAAGTGGATTATGCTGATCAAGTACAAAAAATAAGGATGGCCCGAGTGCTCAGTTTTAGAGGGGTAATTCTCTTTGATTTATTGCATGTAGGAAGGAATATAAAAATTCGGCGGCTACTGCTGTAGTTTCAGTATCATACAGCAAAGCAATGCTTTCCACAACTTGACCTATAATAAAAGCTAAAGTTGTTATGACCCTCGCTGATCCTAGAGATAGCAAGCTACAGATTAACTTCATTTCATTACAAAAACACATAACTTTCAATACCTTTTATAGTTCATGTACAAAGCCTGTAATAAGCATCAAGGTAATAAGCACAAAAGCTCTTTAAAATTAACTGAAGACTTTTAAACAATCCACAATACCAAAAAAGGACATAAGGAGAACTGCACTTCAGAGAGCTTAGCTGCTACAGAATAAGTTTCTGGATTATTATTATTTTTATTTATTTTTTTAAAGGGCTATATTGTGACGTTCATTCTTTCGAAATGAAGAGAAAATTTGCTGCTGGCAGGTCCTGATCCAAAATCTATTAAATTTAATAGGAATCTTTCCACTGACTTCAACAGTCCATGGCTCTGGCCCATGGACTATATTTTTCTGTTGAAGTTAGATCAAAACAATTAGACAATGCTTCTACAAAGTTAAGACCAATTAAAAGGGAAACAATTGTATGTGGCCTTCAACTAGCAAGATTGCAGTTTTGAATTGGTTCTAACAGTGGGAAAACCATGGCAGGATACTGTTTTAAGATCGTGTAGGAAATGTGCCTTAGTGGATATAGCACCCTTGACTCACTTGCTCTGATCCTACTTGGCTCCAATTGAACACGGTGGAGCAGGAATCCTTATAAAGCTAAACTGCACACTCATCTGGGGTAGAACACCAGAGATAGCTCCAGAGAGAAAGCAAGTGAGAAGTTTGTTGGGCAGCTAAGCCCTAGTCAGAGACTGACAGAGGCTAGGAATGGGAACCCAGATGTAGAAGTGCCCACCTCAGATGTAGAAGCCCAGGAGCACTGGAGGAGCCTCTCACCTCAGGGAAGGGACCCAGGAGGGACCTTTGCTTACAAACTGTATTATTTGGTGACTTTGTATTATTTGGTGACTTTGGTGACATAGAAAAGTACCCAGGTTCTTGGATTCTGCTTAAAGAAGAAGGTAGGAGGAGGGTTAACTGGACTCTCCTTGGGCAGGAGCCCTTCCACACACTCAGTATTGAAAGGTTAAATCAAATAAGAAGCTCCACCTGTATACCAGGCACAGCTGTTAAATTAATAGCAAATGGCACTGTGTATCTTCCAGAAAAAAAGAACACAAACTGTCATACATGTTCTAATAAATTGGCGTCTCCAGTAAAGCAATACCAAGACTTATACCACAGGGGTACAGTTTAAAAAAATAATCTTATGTAAGTAAGCACATGTAACTATTTTGTGACCTTTTGGAGAGCAGTTATGACTAGAATAATAGCTCCCCAACTTTTTACTCATTAAGGACCCCGCTGGCAACTGACTAAATGCCATATATATATATATATATACACACAAGTTATTTATTAATACAAATAATTATATAATGCCTATGCTCCGTGCTATTATTACTTAATAGGATTACAACTGGGAAAAAAAACAAGTATTACTTTAAAACAGTGAATTGTTAGTAAGGAAAATGAAAAAAGATTCATTTTTAAAGATAATTTACAAGGACATTCTTGTTAGCAGTACCAAGGACATTCTTGGTACTGCTAACAACCAGGGTGGGAAGAATAAGTATGGTACTTATTTTTAAACTTTCTCCAGTTTAAGGTTCTCTGGCTAGGAATAGTTGCCCTCCACTGCACATGCCACTTCAACATATGTTATACGTTACTGATAATGGGGGGAAGAGGGTGGGAGTTGTGTGACATAGGTCTGATTACCCCTCATGTTATGTTCTATTAATGTGGCAGTGAAGGAGAGGACCACATCACAATGTGGACCTTCCAGGATGAGGGGCCTATGACTGTTATTGTGAGCCCCAGGGAAGTAATCTTTCTTTCCACAGGTAAATGTAGTGGATTCCATTTCTCCGAGTTCAATCAGTCAGGAACCTAGGCAGTGCATGCAGGAAATTTTAGTCACATCTGTGTGTGGTAATTACAAAGTGGGGCTTTGTAGACTCCACTTCCCAGGCATTGATGTGACTCCAGGTAATGGATGCTAGGAGATGTAGTTCCTTCTCTATGATTCAGTTATAGACCCCTGCATAGGGCTGAAAGATGTTCTTGAGATTTTCTCAGTTATTGTAGAGAATCACGGTTCTCGACTCATTTTAGTCGAGAAATGTTAATCGAGAAAAATACCAATTATTGACATTTCTCTGTCAAATTTTTTTTCTCAAAATACTGTTTACCACAATTTACCATTTACCATTTACCATATGCCACTTATCGCAATTTACTGTATACCAATTTACTATGTGCCGTTTACCATGTACCGCCTTCATCCCAGTAACGTGCATGTGCAAAATGCCATTCTGCGCATGAGTATTACTGGAACAAACGCAGTACATGGTAAGCTGTGCATGGTAAATTGGTATGCAGTAAACTGCGGTAAATGGTATATGGTAAATGGTAAATTGCGGCAAATGGTCAACGGTATTTCAAGGAAAAAGTCTTGACTGAGATCTTGATCTGTTATCAAGATTGCACAAAGATCTAGGTGACAATTCTCAATTCTTGCAATATTTTAATGAGAAAGAAAATATTCTCGTTTTATTCCTACTCCGGCATAACTCACAGTGGTTTCCCCCACACTCTGTGGCAACTTATACATTACCTTGAACTTGCAAAGACAGAACCTGATAGTAGGTTGCTTGTGCAGGAAATGTTGTTGTTGTTGTTGTTGTTGTTATATTTGTATAGCAAGTAGGACAAAGGGTCTTAGACCTCTGGCTAGCTTGAGCTACTGAATAGCTACTACCTTGGATTACTTAAGAATTCAGGATACTTTAACCCTAAAATTCATCAGTGACATTTGTGACAGTGGTCGGTGATTCTCAAAAGATTAAGAATTCGGGTTTTGTTTGATTCTGTCTGTGGGTGGGTAATACTTATTACATTGGAACAGGTAAGCCTGTTCCTAAATATATTCAGCTGTGGGATGGATGAGTCTCATTTATTACTGAATAAAGTCTCTATATAGAATGCAAAGTTAAAAGCCATAATTTAAAAATGAAATAGAGAAGCCAGGTTTGCAGTATGCTGTCCTCACATTGCTCAAATAAATAAAATTGGTTCAATAAATCTGAAAAAACTATTTCCCACCTCTTTTCTGAACTATTGTTTGCATTTAATTTTGTGGTAATTAGTTTTGGGCAGATATTCAAACACAGCTGTTGAGTGATAAGCTGAGCTGTTCTATAATAGACTAGTTACAATGGTAGTCAGGGGTGTAGCTACTTAGAGCAATTCACATGTGCACATTCAGTAGATACTCAGCTCTACCCAGAACTGCAGCATACTAATTATTTCTGGTGGTAAACTTGCAATTATGCTCCGTGGGCCACATTTATTCCTATTTGTAGTTCTGCTGGGCATCGCTGGTTTATGGAAACATAGCTATAGCAGCAATTAATTTAACACTATCTTATCAGACTGGAAAAGTAACACATTTGTATAACTTCTCCTGCTGAGAGATGAATTACCTTCTGCCCCTCTGTGCATGCCTGCAGCATACTGAAAACAAAGGAACCTATCCCCTATCCCCCCCAGTCTCTCAAGAGGTCCTAATGGGTTCCTGGCTGACTGAGAGCTCTAAGGAGCAACTAGCATTAAAAGTATCTACTGACAAATGGCTGGTATTTTCTGGGATCCCTGATCTACACAGTTGCCCAGGAGGAGGCTGGGGGGATATTTTAATTAACAGCAATAGTAAACAATGAGCCCCCTTTAAAAATAGCAAATGAACCCCCTTTAAAAACATTGCTATAATTCGCGAGATTCAAGACAAGGGGGCGAGAGCTCAAGTGCTCTCACCCCCTATCACGAATCTCACGAATTATCGCAGGGGGAATGGACGGGGGGGTGGGGGCGGAGGTGACCAGGGGGCAAGACAAGCCCCCTGAGCACCTGCGGGGGAGGGAGGAGGCAAGCAAGAAAGGACTGAAGATTTACTTACTTCCCTTTGGAGTCCATGGGGGGGGGCGGTCACCCCTCCCGCGCCTCTCTGCACCGCACCACTCTGCACCACTGTGTCTGTGTGTGTGTGGGTGTGTGTGTGTGGTGTCCCGACACTCCTTGCTGCACTGATGGGCTTCCCAGCTCCAGTTCAAATAAAAGAAGAGGAAAAAAAAGAGCTGGACATGCACAGAGCAATGCTCCAGCTCTGGGCACCCTTTTCAGAGATGGTGTCGGCAGGGTCAAGCAGTTGTTCTGCACATGCACCCTGTAGGCATCCTTTTCAAAGATAGAGCCTGCAGGGCTGAGCATGTGCAGAACAGCTGCTTGACCCTACCATCGCCATCTTTGAAAAGGGTGCCCAGGGCTGAAGCATTGCTCGGCGCATGCTCCAGCTCTTTTTCTTCTTCTTCTTTTTTTTGAACTGATCCGGAAAACCTATCAGTGCGGCGAGGAGCATCAGGACCCGTCCCCTCCTCCGCAGTGGTACAGAGCGGTGTGGTGTGGAGAGGCGTGGGAGGGGACACCCCCTCCCCTGGAAGTTCCCCTGTCCCTCGAAGTTCACTGGTTCTTGGCAAGAAGGTGGGGTTTCTCATTTCGCCTCATCTTGAGGTGAAACGGAGGCTACCCCCCCTTCTTGCTGAGAACCGACTGAGCACTCTGAGCTAATAAATAAATAACAAACAAGGAGATTCACCTCTGCTTATCTTCAAGGAAGTGAACAAGAGGTCATACACATATGCAGTGCAGACTAGTATCCAGGGATCCTAACATGACAGCAATAAAGTTTAGCTGCTGAGCCATACTGCTACTGAAGTTGTGGCAGCTTTATAAATAGCATTAGCTAGCTAGCTTATCAAGCAAAAAGCAGAGTCCTTTTTAGAAAATATCTCTGAATACCTTTCAGAAACTTGTTAAAGAGAGAGGGTACATATTGTGTTCACTGTATGGAATTAGCCATATCACACTTCATTGTATATTTAGGTCCCAATCCAAGGTCCTCATGCAGACCAAAACTAGAGTTGTGTGTGTGCACAGGGTGGCTGTGGGAATGTCCCTTCCTTTCTGACCCTGCTGACACCATAGGAGTCACCTTAGCTCTAGGGATGGGCGAACAGAACTGAGATCGGAAATTCGGTTCGGAAATCGAGTTTGGTTCAGAAGTTCGGTTTGGTCGACTGAAATATTTGAGTTCGGTCCGAACTTCGAACCTCAGAACAGAGTTTGGAAATTCAAACCCCATTGAACTAAATGGAATATTATCTTATAGGGATGGGCGAACAGAACCGAGTTTGGAAATTCGGTTCGGTTAAAAAATCGAGTTCGGTTCGGAAGTTCGATTTGGTCGACCGAACTGGTTGAGTGAATTCCGAACTCCGAACCGCGTTCGCCCATCCCTACTTAGCTCCACTTTTCCCTCTCCTGGTAGCAGCAGGGACAGGAGGCAGAGGACTTTCTTGGAACCGTCTTGCATGAACACTGTGTGCAGGTGCAGATCTAGTTTTAGTTTGTGTGCATGTGGACCTTGGATCGGGGCTTTAGCTTCTGCATTATGAATGAGAGATGTGTAAACCTGATAAACATGATTTGTCATTTTAAAAAGGAAACCTTCCAAGTTGTCCCTTCAATATGCTCTTACCTACATTATAAGAATCTTTTAAAAAAGATATTGTATTTTTGTTCAGAAAGTACAACATGTTTCACTGACAGACTTTTTTATAAGGGATTTTTTTTTATATATAATACTTTGCCTTTTTATAATACCCTCAAGGGAGAATTGTGTAGCCCACTGAATTAAGCTGAGAAGTATCCCTCTTATGTGGTGTACAGTGGTGACAGGATTCCAGAGAGAAGCTGGTGGGTCTGACAAAGCAAGAGGTGCCCACAATTTTAACTGTAGTAGTGATGACCTTGCGTGCTCATTACTTCAGCAACTGGACTACTTAATTAGGGGCCTAAATATGATTTTTAGGTGCTTTACTTTAAGCATTTACACTTTGAAATATATCATAAGAGATTTTTAAATATTCAAGGAGCTATGGAAAATAAATGACAGAGCTGGAGATAAAATCTGTGTTTACTTTCACTTCTGCACTTTAACTATTAGACTGTCTTTGCTCCCAGAAGGAGGCATACAAATACTATCATATTTGATTACATAAAAGCTCCTCTTTTCAGCTGCAGGCAATGTAGTCATCTCCACTAGCAGATGAGTCCAAGAATTCCCCACCGCCCATTGACTACAAGTATTGAATTTCAAAATCTGAATAGGATTTAATTAAGATGTTTGTAAGAAAACATGTGAACATATTCAATCATTCTCTTTCTGTTTGCCTTCTTTGGCTGCAATCATGTTTTGTTTGTTTTCTTTTTAAGATGAAAGGGACGGTAAAGTTACATGCGACTGTCATGACTAACTAAGTTTCAAAACTGCAAAACAATCTTACCAGTTTAATATTAATTTTCTTTTCTAATCACTTACAAATGAGAAAAAACAAACAAGCAACAGATAAGAGAATACGAGCCCAGTATATTTTTATTAGGAAGACTGAGCAGGGGTCCAAGTGAAAGAGGCAAGACAAGAATGAGAATAGATGTCCAGGGCATAGCTATAGTAAGTATATGCTGTGCAGCTGCATCCAGGCCTGCAAACCTAGGGCATCCACTTGGATGAGTGATTAGCACACACTGATCACTTTCAATGTGCCTTAAAGCTGCAGTTTAATGGCTAATGAAGTCTAGTCATTCTGCTCTCCTACTTGAAGCAGGAGAGTGTTTTCCCAGGACAATGGCTGCCGTTAGTAATGTGGAGTGGGAAGGATTTGGGTGAGGCCACACGAGCCAGGGAGGGGAGGATACCATGCCTTGGGTAGCCTTGCCTAGGGCTGTAGCAGAATATCGCAGCGGTAGCTATTTCCGGCGGAAACAGTGTTTCCGCAATTAGTGGAACGGCATGGTAGAGGCTTTCATTCCGCTAGTTTCATTCCGCAGTTCTGCGGTTCCGCTTATTTAATTCCGCTACTTAGTGGAATCGTGGAAACATGACATTTTTGCTACTTCCGCAATTCCGCCAGCGCCACAAAATAGCGGAATAGCGGTTTTCCGCAATTTCTCCGCAATTCCGCGATTTGCAGAATTCCGGCGGAATTAGCGGAATGTTCGCAGAAAATTCGCGGTGTGGCGAGGGCAATTCCGAAATGGTGGAACGGAATCGCGGCGCGGTAACAGCTGCTGCGGCATCAGCCCTATGCAATGCAGTGCGTTGTGTGCCTGGCACAGCCAGATATTCCCCCCATCTTGTGATGAGGTGAGCAGCTGGCTGGTATGCGGTGCATCCTCGGAAAAATTCTGAGGACTCGTTGCAGAGCAGCCTTACTGCAGGAAAGGGCTGTGCTTGCCCTCCCATGCGGGACCATGAGCTGTGGGTGCTGTTGCCAGTCGTATGCGGTCACATCATGGTCGGGGGAAGAATTTCTGTTGGTTAGGAGAGGTAAGTGGGGCAGGGCCAGGAGCCAGCTCATGTTACCAGTGCTGAGGCCTGCCTCAGCCTTGACGGGAGATCCAAGAGCAGCCTGGCTTCCTCGTGGGGTGCCGAGCTTCCCACGCTGGCCCCACAGTGTGGTGGAGGTGACTGCCAATCATGGTGCTATGTGAGAAACTGGTCCTCTCTGCTCATGTGACCTTATCCATACTGATTCCGTGAGGATGATTCCTTCCCTCATTACTGAGAATTTGGTCTGCAAATGTAATAGACAGAAAACACCCAAACTTTGCAATAATAAATCCATGGGAAGTTTATTTAACACAGCAGTAAACTTGCTTTAAGGATTCAAACATTTCAGAGTTTAGTTTTCAAATGCTCTCAGTGTCACTAGGAGCTTCTGAGTGAGGAGATGGGGCATCTGAGAGTCAGTGGAAGGTCTTTCTGAACTAAAAATACAGCAGATCCAATACCCACCCTCCTTCCTCCACAAATTCAGCCCAGAGTTATGCTACTGCGTCCCATACAGGGCACCCTCCGCTGCATTTGCAAGAAGAGAAGGGAAAGGAGGTCATCAGCATATAAAGGGCCAAGGAGAAGATGGGGCTGCACTGTTATTGGCAGGAAGTGAGGTGTATCTAAGAGGGGGAGGGGGATCATTCCATCTTCTGCAGAAAGGTCCATTCCAACCTAGCTTCGCCTCTACTACTAGTAATAGAATCTGTATATTCTCAGGGCCGCATAGCTTCTCTACAGGCAAAGAGTGCTCTGCAATGTGATGTTGGATGCAGGGAAGTTGGGCCCCCATAGGAGATAGTGATGGAGATCCCACCTAATCTAGTAATTTCTGATGGACACATACTCTCTCACTCCTTAGAGAGAGGGAAATGTTACTGTAATTAACTTTTGGTGTTAATATTACTGTGATGAACTTAAACAAAACATCCCCTTCTGAAGCTATTGCATTGCAGGCCCATATGTTATGCAAAGGTTGTTTCCAGGGACTGCATTTTCCCCACTGCAGACAGTGGGGAAAATGCAACAAACATGGATCCCCAGTTAATTCCAATTTAGTCATGGGGGGGCCTCCTCCTGAATCACCATGGGCCTTCCATAGACTGTGGTTCTCTGTGATCGAGGCTCTGTTCTTCCCACGCTCATACTGGGGCCGAACCCATGGCCTGCGAATTCCACATGCATCCCCCCGCATGCACCATGCACGCAGTTTCTACATGGTACAGTGTGTCTGCAATGGCAGTGGGATCGGCCCCGTTGTCATTTCAAGTTTATTTGTAGGATTCCGTATTGGGACCCCATTGCCCATTAACATTTATATAGCGCTTTCAGTGTTTAAAGTGCTTTACAATCCTTAGCTTCTTTGCCCTCACAACAACCCTGTGATGTAGGTCATTATTATTTCCATTTCACAGATGGAAAACTGAAGGGAGATAGTGACTTCACAAGACTACTCAATGAGTGAATACTAAGATGGAATTTGAAACATAGTCTCTTAGGCCCAAGTCCAACACCTTATCCACTAAAGCCACAGTTGCTCTTGGTCGGAGCTGTGCTTTTTCGTACTGCATACTAATATCCAAGTTCTAGTACACAAATCATTAAGATGGGGAGAAGATGGCATTTATGAAATGTGTCTAACCCAGGTATTTTCCAAAATATTTTAAAGAAGCACTAAAGGGAAGAGGTATGGTGGTGAATGGGGAGAGATTGGGGGCCATAGTTGTGAGATTAAAGGCTGCCATGCAGGCTACCAGGTTTCTGTTCTCAACTGGTTTCAACCTCTCAATTCACCAAATCTAGAGGTAGAAGATTATAGTGTAGATGTATGTCAGCCGCCGCAGCCGCTGCCTGGCGCGGCGGCCCCCCCGAAGGCTCCAGGAGCCCGCTTCACTCACCCAGAGCACAACGCCGCCTCCGTTACAGGCGCCCCCAGCCGGAGGCGCTGAAGGCAAAAGCGGCCAGGAAAATGGCTCCCGGACCGGGCGAGATGCCCTGGAGCCCCGCCCCCCCCCGTTGCGGCGCTCTGCGCGCCTCCAGGCACGCACGGGGGGCGGAGCCAGCACTACAAAGGCCGGCACTGCAAGTGTAGCAGTGCCGGTGAACAGAGCTACAACCCTGGAGAGACTGGTCCCCCCCTGAGCTAAGTGGTGAAATTGACTACTGTGTTTGAATTGCTGTTTGTTCCTCCCTTTTCTTGCCCCTGTGTGCTATTGTGTTAGAGCGTGCCTCTGTCTGTCCTAGAATATTTGTGTATGTGTGACCTCCTGTTTTCCCCTGACCCAGAGTACTGAGTGAGCGACTGAGAGCCTGCGGGCTCGCCCGATTGGACCCCCCCCCAACCTGACCTGGGACCATCCCTTCCTTCTTCCCCTGGAGTGTGTGAGCCCGTGAACCCTATCGTAACCCTTGGGACCCCTCCCCTGTGGACCACGCACCTCCCTCACTTCTCCGCCCTACCATTCCCCTGGCAAGCGCGAGTAGTGAGTTTGGACCCCTTTCCCTTCCCCAGCTCTGTGCCCTATGATGATAGGGGTCAACGTTCAGAGTGCGTAAGCACACGAACAGACCCACACACTATCCTGACGGGCCTCCTTTCCCCGCACTTCGCAAACAGAGCTCCCTTGTGTGCAAGAGGGGTGAACGGGTGGTGCTTCTCCCCTTCCTACCCCCCTCCCACTGACAATGTATTGTACTGTATCCAGTGACTCTATTAACCAGCAATGACTTATTTTACCAAGAGGGCATGTAATATGGAATCCCACCCACTGTACCTATTATGGGAACTAGAGAACTACAACATTGAGATGTGCAACAAAAGAAACTACCCTACCCCCTGCTTTATTATTGAGATTTTTGTTTATCCTGTTTCAATTAACATTACAACTAAGCCCTCACATTTCAGAAAAGATAAAATTACTGCTATCTTACGCATGAGCTGAAAATAACTCCCTAAGATCTATGTATTTCAAACCAGCAATTCTTGTCATTTAAGCTGCAGAGAAGAGCTCCCTTAGAGAATGACTATTTCAGACTCAGAGCGAACATGGCATCATTTTTCATCACGTCTACCCATTTCAAAATCATACGAGCACAAATGACTTTATGTAATGTACCTCATAGTGCTCATAAGCCAAAAGCCTTTTTTAGACTCCTTTCACTAAAGATTTTTGCCTGGACTTTAACAAAAGTAAATGAAAAGTGAGTTTCTTTGAAAATCCTTATAAAAGAGCTTTGATATGGTGTATCTGCATAAGGGAAACAAAGGTAGACACCAGCCTGGAAAAAACAAAACCCCACATGCCTGGGAGTGTTTACAAAAAACATAGCTTTTAAAATTGGTCTGATGCTTCAGTGCAATGGAGCGTAGCAGCTACAGTAATATCTCAGTTTCTAGAGCAGCAACACCTTAGAGAGTTATTAAAGCATTAAAAGGATAGCCACTATCAGCTGCAGTATATACTGTAAGCTCTTTGGAGCTGGGATTGCCATTTTGCTTTGTGTTTATACAACATCTAGAATGGTAAGGTCCTGATATATGATTGACTGGGGCTTCTTGCTACTATTGCAATAGACATAATGATCATGCACACAATTTCTGCATAGTGAACTGCAAAGCAGCATTGTTTTGAGAGGGAAATACCTTTTGTTTGTACATCTTCTCACCAAAAAGGGTAAGAATCACTGACCACCAAGGTGGGAAAACTGATTGGGAGACAGGGCTCGGCTCTTATCACAGATAGTGCTAGCCATTTGTTTTTGTAATTTAACACTCATTCTTCTGTTATGTCTGTATGTATAAACACTTGTCCCATAATCAGGGATGTGCGAACACGGTTTGGACGTTCAGGGTTCGGTCCGAACTCAGCTAGTTTGGATGTCTGAACCGAATGCCGGAACCGAACGCCCAAAGCCCCGAACAGTTCAGCCATGTTTGGATGAGTTCAGGTGGGAAAAACCTGGCTGGCAGGCCCGGGGGGTGGGGTGGGCAGCTGAGGAGCAGACTTCCTGGAGCCATGGATGGAATAGCTTGGACTAGCAGCCAGCCTGCCCAATCACCATCCCTCTTTTCCTCAGACCACTGGCTTGGCAGTCTGCGATTGGCCACGGGCTAGGCTGCACAAAGCCAATGGGGCTTGTGGTAAGGCAGGTGCAGCAATTGCCCTCCCCCCCTTCTAATTCCTTCTGAGCTAGTCACTGATCCTGTCAGCAGGCGTTTTCAGAAGTCTCCCTCTCCCAGCAGTCTGTGTCCCTCTCAATCCATTGCCATCCTCCTCCTATTTTACCCATTTCCACACATTTACCACCATAGTTTCATTTATTTAGATTCGATTCGATACATTTAGGTGTTATTTTTATTTTTTACCCCTCCCTGTGTTCTTTCTCCCTACCCTCCATTCAATCCTTCCCTCCTCCCTGTATTTATTCCATCCCTGATTCCCTTCCCCTGTTTTGGGATTTATTTAGAATAGCATTAGATTGATTAAGGTTTCATTTCAGATTTGTACCCCTCCCTGTTGTTTGCTGTGAGCTGTCTGTGTTCCACCCCACCCCCCCAATCCCTGTGTGTGTGTTGATAGATAGATAGATAGATAGATAGATAGATAGATAGATAGATGTAGGAGTTAGCTTAGTTATAGAGATAGATAGAGATAGTGTGTAGTGATGCAGTTTTAATATTTTATAGTGTATTTGTAGGACTAGGCCTTTGTAGATATTAGATAATATTCCATTTAATTAGGTTTTAGAATAGTTAATAGCAGTTTGAGCTAGTGTAGATATATATAATATTAGATTACCAATTTGATTAAATAAATTTAAAAATATATAAAATCTTCTTGTGCATTCGTTGGTTGGGAGAAATGTAGAAGGGAAGCAGGAGAGGCCAGTCTGCTGCCCATAAGGCAGGCAATGGGGCACGTGGCAGAGGTGGCAGGGGCCATGCCAGCGGAGTGGCAGCAGGCATCAGCAGCAGCCCAAGCCCATCATCATGCCCCAAACTGCACAGGCCTGATTTTGGCAGACAGGCTTCAGAGGCTCCCAGCAGTGGCACTAAGGGTGTGGTTTGGCGGCACCTCCTGCCAACATCCTCTCCTGCCACACAGGGCACTGGAAGGCTTGCACTCCAGGAGGCTACGGCTGTCTCTACTGTGGCTGCAGGAGCAGTAGCAGGTGCTTCGGGGTTGGAGTCAGAGACTCCCAGCAGTGGCACTAGGGGTGTGGTTCAGCAGCGCCCTTCCTCCACCACCATGCAGGGCACTGAAAGGCCTGCACTCCAGGAGGCTGAGGCTGTTTATGCTGTGGCTGCAGGTGCTTTGGGGTCAGATGGTCCTCCAGGGCCACCAATGTCCCCGACCACCATTATTGATGTGATCCCCAGCAGTCCAGGGGCTGGTGGATCCCACCCCGGCTTCTAGAGGCAGGGCCCGATCCCCAGGCAATGGCAGCAGGGAGAGGAGCAGCAGTAGCAGCAGCACCTATAAGGGGCACAGGGAGAGTGGCAACAGCATGGTGGGCCGTCGATCAGCCTCAGGGTCTCAGTACTCCCCTTCGCGGGACATCACTCTGACTGGGGACAGCGAAGCAGACACTAGTCCTGTGGAGGAGATGTCTGGTGCTGAGGCGATGGCTGTCCCTCTGAGAGCTGTGTCTCCACCATATTTTGCCCCTCCCAGCAGTGCTGTCAGCGGTGTGTCACCTGGTGCGGATCAGAAGGCAGGAGGGGGCAAAAAATCCTCCGTATGGGCGCATTTTAAGTTGGTGTGGGCAGATGATCCCAGGGAGGTGCAGTGCACTTTGTGCCAGAAGGTGGTGAAGCATGGGCAGGTGCTCACCAACTTTTGCACAACTGCCATGGCGCGGCACCTGAAGAGATGCCACAGTGCTGTGCTGCTAAGCAGGCAGGCAGGGGCAGTTCCCAACTGCAGTAGACAGTAGTCGGCCTCCATCAGCGGGCAAGCGTCCTCCTAGAACAGTTACCTCTAGCAGCAGGAGTGGTATTGCTGCTAGGGGGGAGCAGCAGCAGCGGCAGCAGCAGCAGCAGCAGCATCACCATGGAGGAGCTGGGCTGGGAGGCAGCTGCCAAGTCCATCGGCAGTAGCAGGACGTAGAGGGCGGCATGGCTTTCAACTGAAAAGCCACGTGCATGTTGGGGAAAATGATCGCACTGGATGGACAGCCCTTTTCGGTGGTCGTGGACATCGGATTTAGGCATGTGATTGGCTTCCTGGCCCCCCAGTTTAAACTGCCTTCGCACACCACCCTGAGTCGGCAGGTGGTGCCAGTCTTGTACCGGGCTTTAAAGGAGCGGGTGAGGGAGCAGCTGGAAAGGGCTGGGGGTGCCACTGTCCACTTCACTACAGAACTATGGTCGAGTAGGAATGCGCAGTATGCCTACCTGGCAGTGATGGCGCACTGGTGGCAGAACCTGGAGGCAGTGTTTGGGAGTGGCAGGAGGGGTCCCGAAGCAGAGTATAGGTGAGCCCTGCTTCAGGCAGAAGTAATGGACAGCTCCCACACATCTCAGAACATCGAGGAATCCCTGACCGCAATGGGGAGGCAGTGGGTCACGCAAAGTTCGCCCTTCACCAAGGGGTGTGTCGTGATGGACAACACGGTCAACATATTGAAGGCAGTCCACAAGGGGGGCTTCACCAGCATCCCTTTCACCGCACCCACCCTTCACCTGGTGGTCAGGGATGCTCTGGGCTTGGGGGAGAAGGGGATGGGGCAGGCACCCGTAGCTCTTTGATCGAGCGGGGGAGGAAACTGGCTGGTTTCTTTAACTGGAGCGTAAAGGGCAGCGGCCTCCTCCGGGCAGAGCAGGCAGAACAAGGTTCCCCAGTTCACCAGCTGGTGCAGGATGTGTCCACCCGGTGGAATTCGATGTTCCTGATGCTCGAGCGGCTTCACGAGCAGAAAGCTGCCTTGCATCAGGTTCAACTGGTGACGGACAGCGGGGCACCTCCAGGGTACAATGAGGAGGAATGGGGGATCCTGGCTCACACGGTCTNAGGGCAGCGGCCTCCTCCGGGCAGAGCAGGCAGAACAAGGTTCCCCAGTTCACCAGCTGGTGCAGGATGTGTCCACCCGGTGGAATTCGATGTTCCTGATGCTCGAGCTGCTTCACGAGCAGAAAGCTTCCTTGCATCAGGTTCAACTGGTGACGGACAGCGGGGCACCTCCAGGGTACAATGAGGAGGAATGGGAGATCCCTGCTCACATGGTCTTCGTGCTCAGACTGTTCCTGACCGTGACAGAGACCATCAGCCAGGTGAACCCTCTGCTCCAGAGTTTCCTGAGGAGGCTGGAGGAGATTCTCCGGGGGTGGGATTTGTGGTCCTCAAGGCAGGAAGCTGGCAGATGAGGCAGTTGACCTGGTCCAGCAGCTGAAGGCTGGGCTGAAGGCACGGTTCGATGAGCTCCTGCAGTGGGAGGAATACATTTTGGCAACCATCCTGGACCAATGTGTCCCCAGCGAGCGGGTGGGGGACATTTGCTTGCCACACCTCCTGAGACTGGGGACAAGTTGGTGGAGCAGTTGCTTTTTATAAAGGTGAACCTTCCACTGCTGGGATTCCCCGAGCTGCCCAGAATACAGATTGATGGTGCAGTGGCACACGCTATCACATGCCAGGGGCAGTCTTGGGATGGGGTTCCTTCTCAATCTGGGCTGCTGCTGCTGAGGTGCTGTCCCTCCCTCCCAATGCCCGTCCTGCCTCTCTCTCTCTGTCTCTGACTAGGCGGCCTCACCTAGCCTATCTGACTGACCTCATGATGCAGGGTGGAATTGGGAAGCTATAAGCCTGCCAGCTGGCCTCTGGCTAGACGATCTCGGCCCACCTATCTGAATGAATGATAAACTTTAATGTTTAGCTAATGGCATAACATGTGTACAATACATGGACATAAACATAAAAAGTACAATAGTAAAAAGAAACTTAAAACTAAGAGGGCTACTTAGCCCGGAGAACATTAAATAGAAAAAAAAGTCACCCTTCCAGATAATACTTCATCTTGTCCAGCAAGGCAAGTTTGCCATGTAACAGATTTACCGGGAGAAGCAAGAAAAGGGGCCAACCATTTGGCCCGTGAATCAAACCACCAAGGGCAGTTAAGAAGAACATGCTCGAGAGAGTCCACGGGACCAAACGCCGAGCCAGCACAGTCACACAGTCACAGTTCTTTGACAAATTCTTCGTCAATGTGGCATTTTCAGAGTTCATTCTCTGCTTGCTTTATCTTTGTAATTTTGTATGTCCCCTCTGCTGTTCAGTTGTGTGCATTTGTATAATATTGCGTTCTTGTACTAAATGTAATTTTTAAATCAACATTTGTTCCTAGTTCATTGAACTCAGGTCCTTCTATGCCTTTTGTTTGTAGCAGTTCCTTCCATGTGATATATAGTACATTATACTGCTACATTATACTTCATTGTTGTTAGTCTCTGCTGTCTGTTTCATGGGTTCTGCCACTGGGCAATCCAATGTCTGCCGCTGCTCCCAATGCTGCCTCTGCTGTCTGTGCCATGGGTTCTGTGCTCCGGCAATTCAATCTCTGCTGCTGCTGCCAATACTGCCTCTGCTGTCTCTGTGTCATGAGTTCTGTGCCCCAGCAATCCAATGTCTGCTGCTGCTGCCAATGCTGTCTCTGCTGTCTGTGCCATGGGTTCTGCTACAGGGCAATCCAATGTCTGCTGCTGCTACCAATGCTGCCTCTGCTGTCTGTGCCATGGATTCTGTGCCCCAGCAATCCAATGTCTACTGCTTCTGCCAATGCTGCCTCTGCTGTCTGTGCCATGGGTTCTGCGTCCCGACAATCCAATGTCCTCTTTTTCTGCCTCTGGTGTGCCACGGGTACTGTGCCCCGGCAATCCAATATCTGCTACTGGGTGGCCACGTGATTCACCACCGGGCAAGGCTTGACCAGTTTGCAGAAGAGCTTGTTGAGATCTGGCAAGTAGGATGCAAGCCTGCAATGCCAGGCCAAGTAAGGGTGCTAGCCACCAAGCCCTGGCCAGGTTTCTGCCGCTGCTCCACTAATGCCAGCCAGCCTGCAACACCCAGCCGAGCAGGGGTGCCAGCCATCAAGCCCTGGACAGGCCTCTGCCGCTGCTCCACCAATGTCAGCAAGCCTGCAACACCCAGCTGAGTAGGGGTTCCAGCCACCAAGCCCTGGTCGGGCCTCTGCCACTACTCCACCAATGCCTAGCAGCCTGCAATGCCCGGTCAAGTAGGGGTGCCAGCCACCAAGCCCTGGCCGGGCCTCTGCTGCTGCTCTGTCGATTGAAGTAACAAGTAACAAAAGTAATTGCGTACCCCCTTCCAATTCATTCTGAGCTATCCATTAATCCAGTCAGCAGGCATTTTGAGAACTCTCCCTCTCCCAGCAGTTTGTGTTCTGCCCAATCCATTGCTATCCTCCTCCTATTTCACCCATTTCCACATATTTACCTCCATAGTTTAATTTATTTAGATTAGATTACATAGATTTAGGTATTATACCCAGCATCAAGAAGCAAGCACTCAAGCCCCAGGTCCCACCATCAGGGTTCTGGGGCCTACATTACAGGCAGGGAGGGCTGTCCTTCCACATAATCCAGAAGTTTCCACTCCAGTCCCAGGACCCACCATCGGGGTTCTGGGGCTGCCATTCCGCTCACGGGGAGCCATCATTCAACTGCATCAAGAAACAGCCAGCCACTCCAGCACCAGGACCCACCGTCAGGGTTCTGGGGCCTACATTACAGGCATGGAGGGCTGTCATTACACTTCATTGTCTGTAAATGCTCCACCGATGCCAGCCAGCCGGCAACGCCCAACCAAGTAGGGGTGCCAGTCACCGAGCCCTGACTGGGCCTCTGCTGCCACTCCACCGATGCCAGGCAGCCTGCAATGCCCAGCCAAGTAGGGTGCCATCCACCAAGCCCTGGCCAGGCCTCTGCCACTGCTCCGCTGATGCCAGCCAGCCTGCAACACCTGGCCAAGTAGGGGTGCCATCCACCAAGCCCTGCCTGGGCCTATGCTACTGCTCTGCCGATGCCTGGCAGCCAGCAATACCCGGCCATGATGGTGACTAGAACAGGAGAACCCGGAATAGAGTGAGTAGGGATGTACGAATACGATTCGGATGTTCAGAGTTCGGACTAAACTCGGACTGTCCGGATGTCCAAATCGAACGTCCAAACCGAACTCAAAAACAGCCGAACAGTTCGGTCATGTTCGGGTGAGTTTGGATGAGTTTGGGGGCAGGAAAAATGTGACTTTGGGTGAGAAAAACATGACTGGAAGGGGGAGGCAGCTGAGGAGCCATCAGGGGAGCCCCCCCGGCGGTGACCACGGCAGGACCCACGGGGCTGGCCGTTGCGGAAGCCCCAGACCCTGGAACCACTCTCTGCCCCAGGCTTACCTGCTTCCTCCACCAGACCATGCACGGACTTGGCAGTTGCTAGGCAGCCGCTGCAACAGGATCCAGAGGAGGGACTGTCCCCCACCTCTGCACATGCCGTGGGGGCAGGACCAGTACAGTTGCGCCTATCTCTGTGGCTACAGATGCAGCGTAAGGGCGTGGCTTCTGCATTATATGCCGGCGCTGCACAACACACAGCACTGGTGATCTGTTCAGGACTGCCCCATTGTGTGCAGTAGAGAGAGACTGGGAGAGAGATATGAGCAATTCCCTATTTTGTGTCCTTCGTACCTCCCTCCCTGTGGAACGTTTCGAGTATGCAAGCAGTCGTGAGTGTGTATCCTGTATCCCTTGCCCCTAATCTTGGAATCAGTGAGTGAGTGGGACCGCTTGTGGTCCAGGGTGAGAGCCCCCCCTCCCTGGGAACCCCTTCATTTCCCTGTGATCTCCCACTGCACAAGAGTCCCTAGCAAGCACTCCCCCATGCTCCCTGGGCCCCCTGGTCCGTGTACTTCCACTACCAGCACCATTTCTCCTTCCCCTGGCGAATGTGGTAACTGTAAGGCAGGTGGTGGGAAAGGAGGAACACTCCTGTATAGATTGCTCAGCGTCCTATGATGATATAGGCCTAATCTCCTTGGAGATTTAAAGCACCAACACGATATCCTGGCGAGAGCCTTGCGAACCGAGCTCGGAGTGTATGGGCCTACTGGGTGTACACCTGGGGTTGTCCTGTGTGGTCCTCCCATCTCCCTTTACCCCCCCCTTTGTCCCCCTCCCAGGGGGGACAGGAGCAGACTTCCTGGCACCAGGGGTGGAGACCAGGGGTTGTTTCAGGGCCAAATTATACCAATACTGAAAAAAATCTTTGAATTCGGTATCGGTATTGGTATCGATAGCGCTATTTTTGAATGTTCGGCCAAGTTCAGCCAAACTGAATTCCGCCAAACAGAACAACCAAACCCGAACTTGGGTTTCAAACCAAACGACCAAACATCCAAACATCCAAACTGCATTCTGTTCTCAGATCCCTAAGAGTGGGGAAGCATAACTGGAGGCCTGCCAGCCTGCTACGCCTGGCCGAGTAGGGGTTCCAGCCACCAAGTCCTGGACGGGCCTCTGCTGCTGCTCCACCAATGCCATCCAGCCTGCAACGCCCAACCAATTAGGGATGCCAACCACTAAGTCCTGGCCGGGCCTCTGCTGCTGGTCCACCGATGCCTGGAAGCCGGCCCAGCAACGCCCGGCTGAGGAGGGGTGCCAATCACTAAGCCCTAGCCGGGCCTCTGCTGCTGCTCTTCTGATGCCTGGCAGCCTGCAATGCCCATCTGTGATGGTGACTAGAACTAGTGGAGAATCCAGCATAGAATGAGCAGAACTGGAGGCCTGCCAGTGTGTCTGTTTACAAACGCCACCAGAATTGTGAAGCTGGTT
Organism: Sphenodon punctatus; assembly: GCA_003113815.1. Classification (NCBI taxonomy): domain Eukaryota; kingdom Metazoa; phylum Chordata; class Lepidosauria; order Sphenodontia; family Sphenodontidae; genus Sphenodon; species Sphenodon punctatus. Next base: position 1,259,444 of record QEPC01008469.1, on the reverse strand, counting down.
GCTCTTATCAGGCTATAGAACCAAGGGGACCACAATAGAGGGAATAAGGTACAATCTATAATTATATTATAGAGTTGACAACCAGAATCAGTTACGTTTAGTATTCTCACAATGAAGATGTGTAAATCTTGTTTGATTTAGGTAATTAGTATATGAAAAGAAGGCTGGGGATGGACTAAGGAAATACTATTTGTTAGCTATGTGAAGCCCTAGAATTATCTTGAAAAATTGAATTTGGTTAGGTGGTTTGGGTCAGTTAAGGAGGAGAGCTGTTTAGATTACCATACTTTAAATAGCAAAACTTACAGTTGCAAGCTACGAAAGCTGCTGGATTTTTACACAGCAGTTGTTGGGTTTATGTTTGAATGTACATATATCTGAAATGTTTGATTATCGTAAACTGTATTATTATCCTGGGACAACATTTTGTGCAAAATCATTGTTGATTGTTTAAGAATTGTACGTATAAATTTTTTTTTCTCTCTATGTAGCCACACTGCTGCTGGAGGTATCTTTTGTGTATTTCTTTCATTTTTCCTCCACTTCCTGAGGAAGCTATAAGCGAAACGTTGGAGAGGAGGAATTTACAGCTACTGCACCGATATCACAGTTCACCAGATGAAAAGGAACATGTCCAGTTAGTTCTTTGGAACTTTGTCCATTACTGTGTTTTTCACCAGTTGTTTTCTATGCAATTGCTTCATTTGCAGTTCTTGTTGTGTCCCTTGTTGTGAACATTACCTTCTGTATTCCAGGCATTTGCTACATTTATACAAGGAATTTGTTGTGGCTTTGACCTCTTGTGAATTTTAGAGCATATTTTTTCTGTAATTTTGCTGTATTAAATTGCTGGTCCCGCCTCATATTTGGTTACATTTCTTGTGGAGTTTGTGCTTTTTTGTAACCTTCAGCCTATTTGTTGTTATTGTTTAAGATATTAAACAGCACAAACCCCCGCTAGGCCTATCCTTCACTTCAGATGGGGTAACGTCCACACCCGTCCATGTCCAATTGCCCCGCATGCCACGTTTCTTGGAGCAAAATAATGTCAAATGATCTAATGAAACAACCAAAATCATTATCCATTAATTTGGTTTTCCAACCCAAAATGTTCCAAGAAACTATAGAGATAAAAGACTTCCTTAGGGGGGCCTGCTCATCATTCCTCCATTTCATCTGCGGTTGCAAAATTGGTTTGAGGGGAGATCAAATTTCTCCATTCCCAATATTGAGGGAGAGAGAGGAGGTGCAGGCATAATATCCATCTTAACTGGACATAATCCTAAAGGATCAGAACCAATATTACCCAGCACTGTGCTGCATGACCACTTCCCATGTGCCAAAGCACCCAGGGAAGTGGCCTCATGCTGAATATCTTGTGACACAACTTCTTTTACCTGCTCTGTTACTAAGACCACTTTCCCTTGAGGATGGTACCCTTCTAAATAAATAGTCATTGCAGGCTACCAGGCATCGCTGGAGACTCAGCAGAGGCCCGGGCTTGGTGGTGGCTGGCACCCATATGGGGCCGGACATTGCAGGCTGGCATCCTACTTGCCTGATCTCAACCAACTCTTCTGCAAATTAGTCAAGTAGCCTTGCCCAGTGGTGATTCATGTAGCCAGTCAGCCACCACCTTGATTCACATGGCCAGCCAGCCAGCCAGCCACCACCTCCCGTGATGGTGACTAGAAATGGAGAACCCAACATAGAACGAGTAGACTGGGGGCCTGCCAGTCTGCAATGCCCGGCCAAGTAGGCGTTCCAGCCACCAAGCCCTGGCTGGACCTCTGCCGCTGCTCCAACAATGCCAGCCTACAATGCCTCGCCCCTATGGGTGCCAGTCACCAAGCCCCAAGCCTTCCCGGCCTCTGCTGCTGCTGCTGCTGCTGCCGCTGCCACTGGATCTCTGCCTGCAGGCCATGACAACATGCGCAACCCCACTTTGGGCACTGGCAGGCACTACTTGGTCGGGCATTTCAGGCTGCCAGGCATCGGTGGAGCAGCAACAGAGGCCCTGCCAGGGCTTGGTGGCTGGCACTCCTACTCGGCCAGGCATTGCAGGCTGGCAGGCCTCCAGTTCTGCTCGCTCTATGCTGGTTTCTCCTGTTCTAGTCACCATCACGGCAGGAGTGACAGGGCTACAGTGGTGTCTGCTGCTGCCCAAAACAGGTTAGCGTGTGTTGTCATGGCCTGCAGGCAAAGACGAGCAGCCCAGCACATTTGTTTTCAGCAGACTCTGGGTGGGGAGCAGCATTGCTCATTTGTAGGAGAGACAGGAGTCAAGAGTAGGAATGTGCAAACGCGGTTCGGAAGTTCGGACCGAACTCGAATAGTTTGGTCAACCGAACTGAACTTTCAAACCAAACTCAAATTTGACCAAATTGTTTGGTCAAATTTGAACCTGTTCAGAAGGCCAAAAAAACGGTTTTGAATGTACGAACTCAGTTCGGAAGTTTGGAACTCGACCGAACTTGAATAGTTCAGTGGACTGAACCGAACTTTCGAACCAAAATTGATTTTCGAACCGAACCGAATTTCCGAACTCAGTTCTGTTCACACATCCCTAGTCAAGAGACCCCAGTTATAATTCCTGGTCTGGAAGTCCTTTGACCTCTCTGCATTTCAGCTTTCCCAGTTCTAAACCAGAGGACTACCATTCTGGGAGCTCACAGGAGAAAGAACCTGTTTGGGAACTAGGCTTGGGGTACGCAGTTCCAATTGCTGTTGCGTATCTATCCAGCCTCTTCGCAGGGTAAAGAAGAGGACTCTTAAATGCTTCCCCTTCTTCAGAAGAACACCCCGGGGGTGCCTGCCCAATTCCCATGGGGGCATGGCTGACCGTCTGAGACCCACCGATGCCTGCCAGCCTGCAATGCCCAGCCAACTATGGGTTCCAGCCACCAAGCCCCAAGACTTCCCAGCCTCTGCTGCTGATCCTGGGTTTCGGACAGCCAGCCCTGGCATCACGGGCACCCCCAGGGGCCAAGCGCTGAGCCTGCCTCCCCAGGCAACACGGGGTACCAAGCACCAAGCCTTACCGGTATCTGCTGATGCTGGGTCTCCGACAGTCTGCCATGCCACCACGGGCACCCATGGGCATCCCTGGAGCACCCCAAGTCTCCTGGCGGGGCTGAACTTTCAGAACATGATCCACGGGACCGAACCCATGAACCTGAAATAAGTTTTTAGTATGAATGGCCAAACATCCAAACTCCGTCCTGTTTGCACATCCCTACCCGTAATGGGTAAGACATATGTTGGAAGTGCAGAGAAGATGGGTGTCTTCAAACTGAGTTCTTCACTTGCATGTATAATAACTATAACTAAATAGCCTAACTGAATCAGACCAATGGTCCATCTTAGCCCAGTATTGTCACAACCCGACACGGCAGCAGGAGTTTCAAATTTGGGTCCAAATCTGGCTTTTCTAGGGTCTCCAGAAGAGGCCATCCTGGCATGCTACCTAAGACCCCTCCAAGCCGCCAGCAGAGGCCTCCCCCAGGTGTGCTACCAGAGATCCTGAAGTGGAGGATGCCGGGGATTGAACCTGGGACCTTATACATGCAACGCACGCACATGCTCTTACCACTTGAGCTATGAAGTAGCTATGAAGAAGCCCCCCCCTCCCCCCATGTAGCTGCTGTTACATATACACCAATTTGGTCCATGTCACTATGGTCCTTTAGATGACTGTTATACCAGTTTTCAGTCATCCAAGGGACCATAGTGATATGGCCAGCTGTGAAAGGACATTGCAGAGCCATTCTAGTTCTTTTTCATGCAGGTAGTAGAATATCTACAGGACTGCCACCCTAGCTTAAATGAGATGCATTGTGTTTGAAAAATTATTTCCCTGCTCAGCATGGTTATTTCAGCAAGGTAGCTGCATTTGGAAAGGCATTATGTTACTTGAATCTGTGGAACAGATTTTTATCAAACTACGGGTGATAATGTGACAGGGGCTCCTATGGCATGCCTGGGCCAGAGACAATCCATCAAGTTTATTACGAGGTCACCAGATGTGAGCTGCTTCTGCCCTGGTCCAGGTAGAGCGCTGGCCTAGATGTGGTCCTCCAAATGATTACAGGCCCACAGCCCAGGTCAAGGGCTGCCCACGTGAGCCAATGCAGGCCATAGCAGGCCAGTGTGTGTGTGTTTTCAGCCCAGCAGGGGAGGATGCATTAAAAAAAGGAAGATAAGGAACAATGGGTGTGCGCCTGGGGAAAGTTCAGGTGGGCAGGGTGAAGGCAGGGCAGGAGTAAAGAGTGTCTGCATCACACAAAAGGTAAAGTCATTTGTATTTGTCTCAACCTGAGTGCTGCTAATTTGAGTGCAGAGTAAGAGTTTGGGGTTGAGGCGGCCCAGTCTTGTCCGGTTTGTTTGGACTGACTTCAGTTAGTCTCACCCACCAGTGCAGAGGCTGTGCTCGGAGTGGTGCGGGTGATCAGTTCTGAATTAGATCCATGCCCATCCCTCTCTGGTGAAAGCTAACTGGGAGATACTGGGGCCATTGTTGGCTGGGGTTGTCAATGCCTCCCTTTAGGAGGGCAGGATTTCCATCAGTCTTAAAAAATGCCATCATCTGTCCCCTGCTCAGGAAATCATCTCTTGATGTTGACTACCGAGCCAGCTACCTTCCTGTCTTTAACTTTCCCTTTTTAGGGAAGGTTATTGAACAGATGGTTGTCTCACAGATCCCGGTGCATCTTTATATTTATTTATTTATTTTAAACATTTATTAGTCACCCCATATGCCTATGGCATCTCGGGGTGATGTACAATTTAATAAAAACAATTTAATAAAACAATTTTTAAAAACAACACACAATTTAAAAACCTTGATGCTATTGGATTCTTGGACCCATGTCTGTTGGGTCTTTGTCCTTGGTATTTGAAGGACTTGCGGGTGCTGAAGCGAAATGGGTAGTGGTTGGAGCGACGGTAGCGCCCCTCTCGCACTGAAGCCAACAGATTGCAGCATAGAGCTAATTTATGAGCCTATGCTGTGGCTATGAGGACAGCAAAAAAAGGGTTTCTTGCTGCCCTCATAGCATCGCTAAGTCCCGTCCAGCGGAGCTTTTCCAGGTGGTACGAGGGTTGGTCAGTTCGGCCTCCCTCCACCTAGGAGAGGAGTCATCTACAGCTCGCTGTGACATGTTTCTGGACTATTTTGTGCATAAAATTGCTCGTATTCACTGCAACTTTGATGCTGCACTTATCACATTAGGAGAGCCGGAGGTTATGGAAGCCCCATCTTGTCCAGTTCTGTGGGATCAATACCAGTCGGTGGTGCCCGCCGATGTGATCGGGGTCCTTGGGGCGGTTAGAGCCACTTCTTGTGACTTAGACCCATGCCCGTCCTGGCTAGTGAAATCTTGCAGGTAGACAATGGGGCTGTTGCTGGCAGGGGTGGTCAATGCCTCCCTTCGGGAGGGCAGAGTGCCAGGCTGCCTCAAGGAAGCGGTGGTGTGGCCTCTGCTTAAGAAACCATCGATTGACGTTGACTCCCTTGCCAGCTATAGGCCTGTCTCTAACCTTCCTTTTTTAGGGAAGGTTCTTGAACGGGTAGTGGTCCAGCAGCTGCAGGGGCATCTGGATCGCATCAGTTTTCCTGATCTCTCCCAGTCGGGATTTCATCTGGGATGTGGCACCAAGACTGCACTCGTGGTCTTGGTGGATGACCTGCACCAAGAGTTAGACCGGAGTCGGTCACCCCTGTTGGTGTTGTTAGATCTTTCGGCTGCGTTTGATACTGTTGACCATGAGATGTTGGTGACTCACCTGTGGGAATGTGCAGGAGTGGGCAGGATTGTTCTTGAATGGTTCTGCTCATTCCTAGCAGGAAGAACTCAGCAAGTGGTACTCGGAGAATGTTTTTCATTGTACCGAGACCTCTTGTGTGGTGTTGCGCAGGGTTCTGTCTTGTCCCCTCTCCTGTTCAATGTATATATGCAGCCACCTGGTGAGGTGATCAGGAGGTTCGGTGTGCGGTGTCATCAATATGCAGATGACACCCAACTGTACCTCTCTCTTACAACAGACCCAGTGTTAGGATGGGGGAGGGAAGGAGAGGGGGGCAAAACCAGGAAGGGGTCGAACAATAAGGTCGTCTCTCCGATGGCACTCTGGGTTGCCAATAATCCCCTCAGATTGTTGGGTGGGCTTTCCTCCTAATCAGAAGGCAACCCATTTCATCATAGGGGAGGAGAGAATGTGCCAACTAAAGACAGCGAAAGGGCAAGGGTACTAGCCGCACACCACAACACACTACCCAGGTCGCCAAGGTGAGGCACAGGGCGGGGTGCCAACATGGAACGGGGAGAGGGGGAAGGGACCGGGGGGTGAGGAAGGGTATAAGGGATGAGGGGGCTGGAGGGGCGACGGGGAAAGGGAGGGGGTGGGAAGCTCAGGCAACCAGAAGGGAGGAACGCAGGCAAGGGAATACAAGCGGAGGGAACACAACCCACTGATAAGTTAGGGGGCAAGGGAGGGGGTGCAAGAAGGTACACGCTCACAAGACTCACAAATGGAATGAGGGGTCAGCAAGGCAAGGAACAAGGGACACTCAGGTAGTCACAAACAATAGAATCAGAACAGCCACTTAGCTTTCGACACAGGAACAAGGGCCAGCTTCTCTAATTGATTACCAGCGGGGAACTGATGCCTCGCTGGCGTTTTTATGAATCCCCTGAGCGGCCCAGGTGCAGGCACTTGTGGAAGGGTCAGGGCCCGCCCCGCGCCATGTGCACTCTGCCGCCAGGCGCGCACTGCGTCAGGGCGGGGCTGGGGCTGTAGCCTGAGGAATGCCCAGCTGTAGGAGGGGGAAACCCTGTGGCGTTGCCTGTGATGCATCCTGCCACCGCAGGGGTGGGGCTGGAAGTGCGACCGGGGAGTGATCCCCTTGTGCAGGGGGCAGGGTGTTTCCCATTCCTATCTGGTTTTGCCGGGATGATACCTGGGTTCCCCGCCGCCGGGGCATGCCGCAGTGCTGCAGAGTGACAGTACCCCCCTGTCCAGGGCCCCCCTACCTCCCACCAAGGTACGGAGGCCAGGGTGGGAGGGGTGGCGGTGATGGAAGGGAAGGACAAGGCAGGGAGCGTGCAGTTGGCAGCAGGCTCCCAGGAGCGTTCAGCCATCCCATAATGTTTCCAGTCCACCAAACAGTGCAACCGGGACCCAATATAACAGGAGTCCAAAATAGCACGGACTTCATATTCCGGGACTCCTTGGAGTAAAACAGGGGGGGGGGGCGTGTCTCATTGAAGGGGGTAAAGAGGGGGGGATGTCTTTTTCAGCAATGAAACATGGAATGAGGGGTGGATACAGAGATGGGGAAGGGAGTCCAACAGTATAGGTGACCTTGTTTAGTTGTCGTCAAATAGGGTAAGGGCCCATGTAGGCATTGTCGAGCTAAGTTGAAGGGCGAAGGGATGGGCAATTTTTCCTTCGAACCCCTACAAGTTCTCTGACTTGAAATATGGGCGTGGATTTCCTACGTTTGTCTGCCATAGTTTTATATCGCTGTCGTGCCATCTGGAGACACTGTTGTGCCTTTTTCTGGGTTCGTCTAATCTGGTGCATGAGGGCTCCTGTGGCAGGAAAGGTAGTTAGGGGCGGTGTTGGTAGGCCTAAGGCGGGATGGAACCCATATGGAACAAAAAAATGGTGAATTTCCCAGGGAGGTGTTCGGTCCGTTATTATAAGTGAATTCTGCGAGGTGGTCGGTTCAATTATCTTGTAGATAGTTACAAAAGCACCGGAGGTATTGCTCTATATGCTGGTTAGTGCGCTCGACCTGTCCATTCGCCTCGGGGTGATAAGCGGTGGTTAACTGGACTTTAATTCCTAGGAGAGCACATAGTACCTTCCAAAACTTGGAGATGAACTGGAGACCCTGATCCGAGACGATTTCACAGGGGAGGCCATGGAGATGGACGATCTCTCTCAATAGGTACTCCGTGGTGGCTTTTGCCGTAGGAAGTCCGGGGCAAGCTATAAAATGCCCCATCTTGGTAAAGTAGTCTATTACAACCAAAATGGCTGTACAATGATTGGAGATTGGTAACCCGACAATGAAATCCATGGCTATCTTTTGCCACTGTCCCTTGGGGGTGGGTGTTAATTGTAACAACCCTACAGGAAGTTGGTGAGGGACTTTGGTCTGTGCGCATACGGAGCAACTGCGGATGTATCTTTCCATGTCTTGACGTATTCCCGGCCACCAAAAGGTTCTTTGGACGAGGTCTAGGGTTCGTTGATACCCTGGGTGCCCAGCTAATGGGGAATCATGGTTGGCCCATAGGACCTGAGGACAGTGTTTGGGGGGAATTACCACTAATCCTTTATGGTAGTATAACCCATCTTTACAGGTGCCATTCGGTATGGGGTGTGTGCAGGTGCTTTCTCTTTGGAGGTCTTGCAAGGATGGGAGTGTGGCAGCAAACACTCCCTGTGGCAGGAAGGAGGGGAGTCCTTGGCTTCCTCACAGCGTGAGAGGGCATCCGCAATCGTATTTTTGGAACTGGGGAGGTACTGTATCTTGAAACAAAAATGGGAAAAGAAAAGTGCCCAGCAGGCATGTCGCCCATTTGTGATGCGAGCGGTCTGGAGGCAGGTTCAATTTTTGTGGTCCGTGAGTACTAGAATGGGGTAAGAGCCACCTTCTAGAAAATGTCTCCACATTTCAAATGCGGCCTTAATGGCCAGGAGTTCTTTATCTAGGAAAGTACTGTTTTTCTCTGCAGGGGACAGCTGTCAGGAGTAGTAGGCACATGGTAACTGTTGTTTCTGGCCTTCTATGGTTTGGGTTAGGACCGCCCCTATGGCTCTGTCTGAGGCGTCAGCTTCTACAATGAAGGGTTTAGTAACATCTGGGTGTTGGAGCAATGGGGCGGAGAGAAATGCCTTCTTTAGCTGCAGGAAAGCTTGTTGCTGAGGTGCTAACCAGTGGTAGGTCACTCCCTTTTTTAGCAACTGAGTCAAGGGGGTGGTTTTTTGTGCATAGTTGTCGATGTACTGGCAGTAATAATTGGTACTACCTAGAAACCATTGTAATGCCTTGACCGAGGGGGGAGCTGGCCATTGATGGATTGCCGAGACCTTGCTGGGATCCATCTGAATACCAGTGGCTGATACGATGAACCCCAAGAATGGAACTGTGGTTGCATGAAATAAACATTTTTCCATCTTACAGTACAGTTTATGGGTCTGTAACCTAGAGAGTATGGTGTGTACATGTTTCACATGGTCCGAGAGGGAGGAGGAAAAAATCAAAATGTCATCTAAGTAACTACAAGGAAATTGTCTAGAAGATCTCGAAAGATGTCATTTATAAAATGTTGAAATGTTGCTGGCGCGTTTACCAGTCCATAGGGCATCACTAAATACTCAAAGTGACCAAAATGAATCCGAAACGCCATCTTCCACTCGTCTCCTTCCTTAATACATACTAAGTTGTAGGCTCCCCGAAGGTCGAGCTTTGTGAAGATTCTTGCCCCCTTTAACTTTCCCAATAGTTCGGAGATGAGGGGTAGGGGGTAGTGATTCTTGACCATTACACTGCTGAGGCCGCGGTAATCTATGCATGGGTGGAGGTTGCCCTCCTTCTTGGGCACAAAAAATAGGGGTGCCCCCTCCAAGGAGGAAGAGTGTCTGATAAACCCTTTTCCCAGGTTTTCCTTGATGTATAGGCAGAGTTTCTCGGTCTCCCCAGGGGCTAGGTTGTATATCCGCCCCTATGGAGGTTCCGCTCTGGGAAGCAATTCGATCGGGCAATCATACGGCTGATGGGGGGGGGGGAGGGAGGCTGCTTCCTGTTTGTCAAAGACGCCCCCAAGGTCCTGATAAACCGCTGGGAGTCTGGAGGTGCCGTCGCAGGGGTGGAACTCGGTGACCCCCAGGGCTCCCTGTGCGGGACGGAGGCAGTTTTCACAGCACTGGGGGGGATCCAAAATGCAGAATCCGGTGTGCCCAATCAATTGTGGGGTTGTGATGGTGCAGCCATGGGAAACCCAAAACCAAGGAAAATAAGGGAGATGTGATAAGGTCAAATTGCAAATCTTCCTGGTGGGCTCCAATAGTACAAAACAATGGTGGAATTCACTCTAGGACCGTACCAGATGAAATGGGAGACCTGTCAATGGTTTGAACCAGCTCTATTCTCTGTCTTTCTTGGACGGGAATCCTCTGGTTCTGGGCGAAGGTAAGGTCCATAAAGTTCCTGGAGGTTCCCGAGTCAATGAGGGTACGAATGATCTTGGAGGCAGAGGGGCCCACCTGCAACATCATAGGAATGACCATTTGACGGGGCAAGGTAGCTTGGGGTCCCCCTTGGTAGTTGGGGAATAGTGAGATTACCGGGAGGCCCCCTGTCCTTCCCGGTTGTTGGCATTTCCTGGTCCCGGAGAGCGACTTGGCTTTACGGGACATTCCCTGGAGAAATGTGTGTTAGCTCCACAATAGAAAGAAAAATGCATGAGGCGACGTCTCTCCTTTTCTGCGAGGCGCAAAGGACCCCGAATGACCCCAATTTGCATAGGTTCTGTTCCTTCCTCCCCCATTGGAGTGGGAGGGAACCCTGCGGCGTTGCCTGTGATGCATTTTGCCGCTGAAGGGGTGGAGCCGGAAGTGCAGCCAGGGAGGGATCCCCTTGTGCAGGGGGCAGGGTGTTTCCCATCCCTACATGGTTTTTCTGGGGTGATCCCTGGGTTCCCCGCCGCCGGGGCACGCCATGGTGCTGCGGTCTCCTGCAGTCTCAGTGCTTACCTGGTGTCTGACAGCTGTGGGGGACTGGATGAGGGCCAACTGATTGAGATTGAATCCTGTCAAGACGGAGGTGATTCTGGTGGGTAAGGTGATGGGGGTAATGTTCTCCATTGTGGACGGGGTCTGTCCCGCATTGGTTCCCCAGGTGCGGAGGCTGGGGGTACTCCTCAACACGCAGCTCTGCTTGGATGTCCAGGTGGAGGCTGTGGCGAGGTGTGCCTTTCGCCAATTACATCTGGTGCGGTGGCTTCAGCTGTATGTCTCAGACTCTGACCTGGCCACCTTCATAACGCACTCTATGTGGGGCTAGCCATGACTACGGCTCGGAGGCTGCAGCTAGTGTAGAATGCAGCAGCCTGTCTCTTAGTGGGATTGGGCTGCCAGGAGCACATAACACCGGTGCTCCGTGCTCTGTACTGGCTGCCGATAGCATTCCGGGCCCGCTTCAAGGTGTTGGTTTTAACCTATAAAGCCCTAAATGGTCTAGGCCCAGCCCACCTGCAGGACTGCCTCACCCCCTGGGTGCTGGATCGACCCCTGCGGTCATCTGGGGGTGCCCTGATCAAGGTCTCCGGAGTCTTCTGGGGGGTCAAGCAGGAGAGGGCATTGTCGGTGGCCGCACCGCGGCTGTGGAACTCCCTTCTGGTGGGGGTTCAGCTGGCCCTGGACCTCCCCTCTTTTCAGAAAAGTTGTAAGACCTGGCTGTTCCACCAGATGTTTGGTGGGGGAGAGGGGTGAAAGAGTGGAGGGGTGGTGGTGGTGTTAAATGTCACCCTCCTTTTGGCAGTTTTAAAAAATGTTTTATATTGCATTTTATTTGTGTTTTTATATTGTAAGCTGCCCCGGGCTGCCTGATGGCAGGAGGGGCAGGGTATTAAGTTGGAAAATAAATAAATAAATACATATTTCTAACCCGCCCATTCTGCCACAGGCAGCTCTGGCCACGCACAACATTAAATATTAAAAGCATTAAAACAATTTTAAAAACAACAACAACAAAGGGAGGAATAAAAATCCTTAACCACCCCCCACCTAAACCCATCCCCACCACCCTACCCATCCTCCCTCCCAAAAGGCAGGTGGAACAACCCTGTCTTACAACAGCGTCGAAACAAGGGGAGATCCGTGGCCAAATGGGCCTCCACCGGCAGGGAGTTTTACACATGTGGAGCAGTCACCAAGAAGGTCCTCTCCATTGTGGCCCCCCTGCAGACTCGGGGGACATCTCGAAGAGCACCCCCTGATGACCGCAGGAGACGATCCAGAAATAGGTTGGGCCGAAGCCGTTTAGGACTTTATAGGTGAGAATCAACACCTTGAATCGGGCCCAGAAGACTACAGGCAGCCAGTGCAGAGACTGAAGAACCAGTGTAATATGTTCCCGGCGGCCCAATCCCACCAGGAGATGGGCCGCCACATTCTGCACCAGCTGCAGTCTCCATACCATCACCAAGGGTAGCCCCACATAGAGCGCGTTACAGTAGTCAAGCCTAGAGGTGATGAAGGCGTGGATGACAGTGGCCAGATCAGAGTCTGAAACGTACAGTGGAAGCCGATGCACTGGATGTAATTGGCAGAAGGCACTCCTTGCCACAGCCTCCACCTGAGCATCCAGGCAGAGTTGCGAGTCAAGGAGCATCCCCAGACTCTGTACCTGGGGAACCAGCAGAGGGCAGACCCCATCAATGATAGGGGCTGTTACCGCTGCTGCCTTACCCACCAACATCACCTCCGTTTTGTCGGGATTCAGCTTCAGTCAGTTTACCCTCATCCAATTCCGCACAGCCACAAGGAATCCATGAAGCACCGAGTCTGCCACGCCTAGGTCTGATGAAAAAGAAAGGTACAGCTGGGTGTCATCAGCATACTGATCCAGAAATAGGTCATCAGCATACTGATGACACCGCAGACCAAACCTCCTGACCACCTTCCCAAGTGGCTGCATATATACGTTGAACAAGTGAGACGACAAACCAAAACCCTGCGGGATTCCACACAAGAGGTCTCGGTGTGATGAAAAATAATCACCGAGTACCACTCACTGAGTTCTTCCAGCCAGGAAGGAGTGGAACCAGTCAATAACTGTACCGCCCACCCCTGCACAGTCCCGCAGGTGCATCACCAACATCTCATGATCAATAGTATCAAATGCCGCTAACAGATTTAATAGAATCAACTGGCCGAATGGCCCTGATCTAATTCTCGATGAAGATCATAAACCAATGGCACAAGCGCAGTTTTGGTGTCATATCCCGGGCCACCACCTGCTCAATAACCTTCCCAAAAAGGGAAGGTTGCAGACCAGCCAATAACTGGCAAGGGAGTCAACATCAAGCAAAGGTTTCTTGAACAGGGGTCGCACTACCGCCTCTTTAAGGCAGCAACGGCCCCATCGTCTCCCAGCAGGCCTTTACCAGCCAAGATGGGCAAGGGTCCAGTTCACAACAGGTGGCCCTAACAGCCCCAAGAAAATCCTCTGCATCGGCAGGGGTCACCAACTGAAACTGATCCCACAAATAAGGACAAGGTAGGGTCTCCTTAACCTCCAATTGCCTGACTGCAGAAAATGCAGTGTCAAAACCATGGTGAATCCGAGCGATTTTATCCACAAAATATCATTCATGCCTTTGTAACCTCAAGGCTAGACTACTGCAATGAGCTCTATGTGGGACTGCCCTTTATGACATTTTGGAAGCTGCAGTTGGTGCAGAACATGGCAGCCCTTCTTTTGGGAGTGGGTCACTGGGAGCACAATTCACCTGTGCTTTGGAAACAGCTTGGGCCCCAGGTATCTGAAAGACTGTCTCTTCCCTTATGTTCCATCATGACCTCTGAGGTAGGCTGAAGGTGCCCTCTTGTGAGTACCAACTGCCATGTGGTTTGTACAACGTGAGCATGAAGAGAGATGTTCTTGGTGACTTTTTCCACAATTATGGATCTCTCTCCCCTTGGAGATCCACCTAAGTCCAAGCCTGCTTACCTTTCAGAAGAGATGTAAGGCCTCTTTGTTTGGGCAGGTGTTTGGTGGGCTGGCATAGGGTTGGGTGGGGTTGGGTGCAGAGGTCAGGGAGCGAGTTGGTCGCTGGAGTTAGAAGTTTTGAACATTTTGTATGTCCATATATGTTTATGGATATCTTATGTTTTTATATTTTTATATTTTTGTGAGCTGCCCTGAGCCTTTCTGAGAAGGGTGGGGTAGTAACTGAAATAAATAAATAAATAAATAAATAGTGACAATCACAAATGGGTGGGGAGAGTTGGAAGATGCATGAAAATGCAGAATGTGCATCAGGCGTCGTGTGTTGGGATGCCATGCAGAACCCCTGATCCATGGAATCCATAAATAACATGACAACTTGTCTTAAAAGGACAACTTGAGTGTGAGAAGCACTGGTGTATAAAATACAGGTCCAAAGCTTTGATTTTGGGGAGCCTCAGCCTATGAAGGACGTGTGTGGATTCAGCGGGACCATCAAAAAGGGGATTGCAGGAGGGCACAATTCATTCTTTTTTTTGCTTGGTGTCCCTGTTTTTAAAAAGGGATATTTTTAAAAAATGTTGTTTTAATTTCATTTTCATTTTATTTTTTATTTATTTCTATGGACTTAATCTATCCAGCGCTCCCCCCTCCCCCAAGTGCCTCACAGCTGTGAGCTGCTGGAGTGGGGGAAGTGGCCTTTCAAAGTGACAGGGCTTTTTGTAACATTGTTTTACTTCCCAGGCACTTCAGCCAGTCTGAGAGACAAAACAAAAAAAGAAATTAGCAAACAGAATTCTGTTTGCACTAAATTTAGTTTCCATTTTCCTAACAACTAAAAAGGAATTGGAAAATTTCACTTTAGTTACTAGGGAAACAGAAATGAAATGCATACCCCTACCATCAACACATCGGGTCCCTGAAGGGGAATGTTATCCCTGAATCCAATTGTGGACAGAAGACAAGGGGTGATTTCAGATGAGACAGGGCGGCATTCACCCCGTCCCGGAATCACCGAAATGATTCCCCGCCGGGATCACTCTGGCAAGTCCAACAGACGTGCCGGCTGATCCCGGCGGGTAATCAGGGAGGGGGAGGGGCCGCGCAGCACAACGTGTGGCCGCACAGCCCCGCCCCCATCGCCCGCCCTCTAGGGAGATGGGCGGGTGCCGCGGCCAATGCGGCCGCAGTGCCCGCCCGAGTTGACCACAGCCCAGAATCTCGTCGGAGATTCCGGGCCGTGGTCGCCAACCAGATGTGACTTTTTGTTGGTTCCCGCTGGGGATCTCTTTGACCACGCTTTCGGGGATTGTCCAGCGGGGAGCCCCGGAAACGTGGTTGAAATTGACCCCATGTGGGAATCGACCGTGGTGAACATCTGGCGGCCGCCTAACAGATGTTCAGGGCGCTGTGGCCCCATGTAGGTATTGACCGTGATTCACTGTGATCTCGTCACGTCTGAAAATATGCAAGGATGCACTGCATGCCAAAAGAGTGGACCATAATTCATGAAAACCCGGTGTGTTGCACCAGGGATATCATACAGGAAATATCTTGTAGAAGACAAATGTGTAGTTATTCAAGCGTGCAAGTTCACAGATGTGTGTACACCAAGCTATGTGAATTTGAGGACATCACCACTGTCAACATGTTATGGATAAACTTGTCTGTGCTGTTACATCTGATAACGCCTGACATGATTCAAGAATGAAGCATTTAACAAACAATGTTACGTAATGTTTCACATTTACAACACTGTATACTGCAGTGTGTTGAATTTTGTAACATGATACAATCATATATTTTTGTATTGGAAGGTCCTGAGGTGGACCATGTTTGGTTGACATGCATTGGGCAGAAGAATAAGGCTTTAATAGAGAAGCCAGCTACCTGAAAGCTTTAGCTTCTAAACATAAAGGAACTTCTTTTGTGAACTTCCTGGATGACGACTGCTTAAGACCTGTATGTTGATACTCAAACAGTTATATTCTGTCTGGTGTTGTTTATGAAATGACAACTCCTAAAAGGACATTTTTGTCTCAGGACAGAACTATTTATATAATCACATCAAATAACATTACACAATCATGTTGCTTTAATTAAATTGCATTTGCCTTTCCAGAATTGCATTATATCAGAAAGAGTCCTACCTAATATCATTAAAATTGTATTTTAACAATAAGCTACTGAGTTAGAGTATAATGCTCCCATGTTGCTATCATGCAATATTCACTAATCAAACAGGTTGGAATTTGTGCTTGATCTATGAATCTCCATTATAATATCCACCAAGGTAAATTAACATTTCTCTGCTAAAGTTGATGCTGCAATTACCTAGAATTGTGTTCAAAAAGGGGCTAAATGGAAGTAGGATAATAAAGATCACCTGTATCCAAATTGGACTAGGACTTTTTCTTTCAGATATTTGTCACCAATCTCAATTTCCTTTTGTTATTTAAGGTGGATTTCATTCATAGCACCAAACAACATTTTACTTTTCTATTAATGGTCCCACTCTTTTGCCTGAAGTACCATTATGCTTTTGTCAAAGCAGGCATAAAACTACTGAACAGTAGGCATTTTTAGATGCACCACTTTTTTTTCTCTGACTTCAAAGCTGGGTTCAGCAAACTTGTGCAGGGGGGCTTCAGATGCTCACCCCACACACACACACCAGAAATCACCTGAGTGTCATTGTAAACAGCAGTGCCAGGTGACTCCCACAGGTCTTAAGACCCAGACTTGTAAAACTATCGGGGTTTTAGAAGTCTGAGTCTCAAGACTAGGTATGGGCAAACGCGGTTCAGAAGTTCGGAGTTCAGACCAAACACCAAAAAACCTGGTTTTGAATGGCCGAACTTGGTTCGGAAGTTCGGAATTTGACCGAATTCGGTCTGTTCGGTCGATCGAACCGAACTTTCAAACCGAACTCGAATTTCAAACCGAACCGAATTTCCAAAATCTAATTTCAAACCAAACCGAACCGAATTTCCAAACTCCATTCTGTTCGCCCATCCCTACTTAAGACATGCAGGGGTTGCCCGGTGCCACTGTTTACAATAGTGCCTGGGTGACTTTCGTCCCGGACCCTGCTTTTTCTGAGGGTCCTGCAGTGGCCTCTATTTTCACCAGGACAGGTTGTGGGGGTACCACTCCCTCTCAGTGTGGCCCCAAACATGACCACCTCCTGGGCACCATAGACATTGCCCACAAGGGGGAGGGTCCACCAGGGACCCTACATTTTTATCTTTGCCCTTGGCATTGCAAATCCTAAGACCAGCCCTGCCTCCTTGGTTGCTTTGGGCTGATACGATTAGTAAACCCAAGCTGAAGCTCAAATTGTTAACAGTACAATTAAACTTGGGTTCAAGGCAAATGAACTTACATTGGAAAATATGTCTTGTAGCAAATGGCAACAGTAATGTAGTTATGACCAATATAAGTTCTTCCAAGTCAGATCAAATTTTAGATCCCAAATATATATTAATTAACCAAAGCAAAAAACGTAACTGTTTAAAAATAAACTTAAATGTACAGGAGTTTTCTTAAAATACACACAAAACCCCAATTCAGTACAGTTACAATTCAAAACACCTTCCACTCCATACACTGCAACAAAACATAAACGCCAAAAAACATAGAAATTAATTCACAATTAGAACAATATTTAATATTTTATCATCAACATACATGTAATGTATGTACTAACTTCCTTACCATACATACTTCATTTTTAGCAATAACTAAACTTGCACATTTTACAATTATGAAACTCATTTATTATCGTAATTTGACAAGGAAAAATTGTGTCAAGTAATTTAAGTCTGTTATTTACATGTATACAAATTGTGTACAGTTCATACAATGAAGTAAAGAATGTGAGTGTAGATATTATAAAATTCATTGTACACAATGAAGTTATGTAGATAACACAGGTCAGTGCTCAGGATGTTGCGAGGGGAGGAGGGAGCTAGGGGCGGGCGTTGGGGGGGCAGGTGTTTGTTGGTGCCTATGTGTGTGTGGTGTCTGTGTGGGCATCTGTTGGGGGATGAGTGTGTGTGTGTGGGGAGATGTCGGGATGGGGATGTCTGTGTCGGTGTGAGGGCCATCTGTGGATGTTGGTGTGGCAGGTGTCTGTGTGTGGGGATGTGGGGGTGTCTGTGGGGGTGGGTGTTTGTGGGGGGGC
>QEPC01008469.1:1194426-1216713 GCA_003113815.1 Sphenodon punctatus | reverse complement strand
CATCCGCCTGAATGTTTGTTTGTCTTCTCCCATGTCTCTCCCGCTGTCCCCTCTCCTTGTCTCCCCCTCCTTGTCTTTTAGATTGTAAGCCACAGGTAGGGACCGCTGCTGATTATATGTTCTGTACAGCGCCAGGTTGTTACTGGCGCTTTATAAATGTTTAATAATAATAATAATAATAATCTACCTAAATCTAAGAGAGACAGGGGAAGGGAAAAGGAAAACTATTATCTAATTAGCTATATAACTATTCTAATCTAATCTATATGTCTATAATAGGATTTTTCATGTACAAGCATCACAGTTCTGTAATACGCAACCTGACAAGCAGAGAGCCCTCACAGAAGAGAGAGAAAAAGACTGGCCCACCCATTATAAAGGGTTGCAGTGCCCTCCCACAGAGCCTCCCTGATTGGCTGTGGGAGGCAGCAGACATTGAGCAATCACAGAGTGCCATGAGACTGCGGGACCTGCTTGTGCTGCTCATTGGCCAGCGATACATTCAGCATATACTGCTGAGCTGCTCACCCCACCCAACACAGGCACAGTTCAAGACTTCAACCCTGTTTAGGGCTCCGAGATGTCTGCTCTCTCCTCCCCTCTCCATTTCTATCCAAAACAAAACCCAACTGCCACAGCAGTAATAACAACAACGATAATGACATTGTCATTTTCGTTATCATTGTCATTATTATCCATTGTCATTTTCGTTGTTGCAATAACAAAAACAACAATTTTAATTATTGTTGTTGCAATAATGAAAATGACATGCACACCCCTACAATCTAGTTAAGACACAAACTGTTAAAGACAAGGGGTATTATATGAATCATGGACTACAGGATGCAGTTTATCCAGTAATTAATTTATTCCAACAAAGATATTTTATTTATTTATTTATTTATTTATTTTTAAAACTTATATGCCGCCCCCTCCTGCCTCAGTCTTCTCGGGGCAGCTCACAACATTCTAAAACATATTAAAATATACAATAATGAACAACAATTAAAACAATATAAAACCCATCCCCATCCCCATCCACCCTAACCCAGCCCACCCACCCCATCTCCTTCGGGAAAGGCCTGGCGGAACAGCCAGATCTTACAACGTCTGCGGAAAGAGAGGAGGTCAGTAAATCAAGTGGACATCCAATGGGAGGGAGTTCCACAGCTGCAGTGCAGCCACAGAGAACGCCCTCCTCATGGTGGACACCCGGGAAACCTGCGGGACCCCGAGGACGATGCCCCCAGCTGACTTCAGGGGCCGATCCAGGACCCAGAGGGTGAGGCGGTCCCACAGGTAGGTGGGGCCCAAACCATTTAGGGCTTTAAAGGTTAGCACCAACACCTTGAATTGGACCCAAAAAACTATTGGAAGCCAGTGCAGAGAGCGGAGCACCAGTGTAATGTGCTCGCGTCAGCCCGTCCCAGTGAAGAGATGGGCCACCACATTCTGCACCAGCTGCAGAAGGGGCTACCCTTGGTGCTTCCAAACCAGCACCAAGGGTAGCCTCACGTAGAGTGTGTTGCAGTAATCCAGTCTCGAGGTAATAAAAGCATGAATGATTGCAGCCAGCTCCGAGTCCGAGACATATAGCCTAAGCTGATGCACCAGGTGTAACTGGCAGAATGCCCCCTTCGCCACAGTCACCACCTGGACATCCAGGCAGAGTTGCGGGTCCAGGATCACCCCCAGACTCCAGACCTGAGAAACCAGGGGAGGATGGATCCCATCAATGACAGGGGCCATTACCCCCCTGGTTCTCCCCACAACCATCACCTCCATCTTGTCAGGATTTAGCTTCAGGCGGCTCATCCTCCTCCAATCCCCCACAGCCGACAGACACCGGGTAAGCACCAAGACTGCCGGGTCTGAGTCGGAGGAAAATGAGAGAGATAGCTGGGTGTCATCAGAATATTGATGACACCTCACCCCAAGCTCCCTGACAAACTTCCACAAAGGCTGCATGTACACATTGAACAAGAGTGGGGATAAGATGGAACCCTGCGGAACCCCACACGTGAGGCCCCGGGGGGAAGATGAAAACTCCCCCAGCACCACATGCTGGGTTCTCCCAGCCAGGAAAGAGCAGAGCCATTCAAGAACAGTCCCGCTAATCCCTCTCCGGTCCCGCAGCCGAATCACCAACAGCGCATGATCAACTGTATCAAATGCAGCCAAGAGATCTAACAGGATCAACAGGGTCAAGAAACCCTGGTCCAACTCACGGGAGAGGTTGTCAGCCAAAGCCACAAGTGCAGTCTCCATGCCATAACCCGGATGAAAGTCCGACTGCGAGGGATCAAGAAAACTGATCCGGTCCCCTGCAGCTGCTGAGCCACCACCCGTTCAATAACCTTCCCTAAAAAGGGAAGATTAGAGACTGGTCGATAGCTGGCCAGGGCGTCAGCATCCAAAGATAGCTTCTTGAGAAGGGGCTGCACCACTGCCTCCTTGAGGCAGTCCAGCACCCTGCCCTCCCTATGGGAGATGTTGACTATCCCCACCAGCCACGGCCCTAGTGTCTTCTGGCTTGCCTTAACTAGCCAGGACGGGCATGGATCTAGTTCACAATAGGTGGCTCGAACAGTCCCAAGACCATCCCCCGCATCTGAGGACAACACAGCCTGAATTCTAGATTTTAGTTAAAATCTACAAGGTGGGCCTTTATGCGGGTATTGAATATGGACAGGGAGAGGGCCTAACACAGTGCCTCAGAAAGACCGTTCCAGGCATATGATGCAGTGAGTTGAAAGGCACAGAGTCAAGACTGGTGATGGAGGAAAAGGGCACAGATAAGATCACCTTGCTTGATGAACAGAGGTCATGAGAAAGGGTTAGGGGGAGATGAGGGAGGAGGAGTGTCAGGGGCTGCAGAGTAAAGACATTTATAGATGAGAAGAAGTTCAAACTGTATGCAGAAGCAGATGGGGAGCCAGTATAATGACTTAAGGAGAGGGCTTCCATGGTTGTAGTGGCATGCAAGTCAGGTGAGTCTTGCAGCTGAATTTTGAATAGACTGTATTGGAGATAGATAGTTCAGCAGGAGGCCTACAAAAAGCAAGTTACAATAATCTAAGTGGAAGTTGATGAGAAAATGGATAAGGTTTTGGTAGAGTGTTCAGAAAGGTAGGGACAGATTTCTATAAAGGAAAAAATGAAACATTTTGGCAGTGTTTTGGATAAAAGCAGAGATGGAGAAAGAATAATCAAAGATGACCTCAAGGTTGCAAGCTGAGTGGAGAGGAAGGTTGACGATGTTTTCCATAGAGATAGAGGGTGATGAGAGGAGAGAAGTGAGTTTAGGAGGAAAGATATAAGAACTTCTGTCTTGGCCATATGAAGTTTAAGGTGGCAGTGAGACATCCAGGCAGCGATGTCAGACAGGCAAGTTGAGATTTGGAACTGGATTCTGGGTGAGAGCTCTGGGGTGCAGAAATGTAGATCTGTGAATCATCAGAATAAAGATGTTACTGGAAGCCATGGGAGGAGATCAGATTACCAAGGAAACAGGTGTAGAGGGAGAACATACCCCTGGTGCACACTGAAAGTGGGATAGTGGTGGAGGAGTATCCACCAAAGGATCCACTAAATGGGAAAGATAAGAGGAGAACCAAATAGGATGAAGTCCGGGAATGAAAAGAAAAACAGAGTGCCATGGAGCAGACAGTGGTAACTATTAAGGATACTAAGAAGCAAAGTTTTGTAGTGCTGTGGGGAGAACTAAGAACATTCTTATCTTATTAACCTCCAAACCATAACCACCGCAGAACAGAAAATGGACAAGTCCCAACAACTAAACTCTGAATTACATCAGTTAATAAGAAGAGTAACTAAAAACAAGTTCCTTCTATTCCTCTAATAGGATGGACCATCAGTGAATCAGCAAAACCTTATGATCAAAAGGAAGCTGACAGAACAAAAAGAATCAACAAGGATCCTTTAGTTTCATTCATTGCCAGGAGACCATGAATTAATGTAATCTGAGTAGTTTGCATCCCCACTGGCGAGACAAACGAGGCAAAAAACAAGGTTTGGGGGATAAAAGGGAGCAACTATTTATTAAATAATCACAACAACATGTATCCAGTCAAACAACATTCAGTGGTACACAGGAGAGAGCCCCTAGAAGGCTCACCCGAGGCCTCCCCAGACCAGAGCATCATTAGAGGGCCAGAGCCCTGAATGGCCCTGTGGACCTGTCATCTAGGGGTGTGCATCTGTAACGTTTTTTATTAGTTAGGAAAACAAATGGACCTCATTCATGTTCATAACTATTGTGCCTAACATCTAGGCATATAAAACAAAGATCACCAGGGTTAAAGAAATTTAAATGTTTAAATGATTCTCAGAATTTCCTGCTATCATATTTTCCTAGATTTTGGAGAGAAATAATTCCTTGGGTATTGGGGAAGGGGAAAGGTTTTATTCCCTTCACAAAATGATTTCTACTCCAAAAATAAGAACATAAGAAGTGCCATACTGGGTCAGACCAAGGGTCCATCTACCCCAGCATCCTGTTTCCAACAGTGGCCAAACATGGTGGCTTAGAAGAAGCATCCAACAGTTCACACTGGGGGATCCATTCCCTGTTGTTTTCCCCCAGCTCCCATCATGTTCTCTGATCCTGTCTGGCTAATAGCAGCTAATGGACCTATCTTCCAGAAACTTGTCCAAACCTCTTTTAAACTCAGCTATAGTACTGGCCCTTACCACAGCCAATATCAGGAACCAATACCTCCTGCATCCCCCTGAAGAGCATGTTCAGTTTTTGTTCTTGAAGAAAACCTGGCATTTCCTACTGCAGTTTTAGTAACGTATATTTTTGCTTCTGAAAAATGATTTCCTTCCTGAAATGCAAAGGTTTGCATATCCTGATAAGTTAACTTGGGACGGTTTTTTTAAAAATAAATTTAAAAATTGAATGATCAATACATATTAATGCAGTAATGGAAAAAACCACTAATTCTAAGCTGCTACCTTTGTCAAAGACTATACAGATTTAACAATAGTGAAACACTACCAAATGTCAAAATTATATGGGTTGTATCAATTTTAATTGATTGCATTGCACAGAAACAGGTGAGAGAAGTAGAGAGGGAAAAGAGCAGCTCAAATGTCTCATTATTTCATGAAGTCTCAAGTAATTTGTACATGCAACTACACTAATTCTACATGCTTTTATTTGAAGAATAATACGTCTAAACTATGAATTTGGGGCCTAAACGGCCAAGTATCAAAAGAACAATAACACAGATATAACATTTATATTGTTAGAAGTGCATAGAGGCAGGTTCTGTCATACACCTGTGTATGCCTGTGTACAGCCCTTTGTGTTCCGTGCACTTCACTGGTTATTGTTTAAGTATCAAAAGATAACAGATTTTTATGGTCTAGTTTGTCATTTGAGAATACATGAATGGCACAGTGCCAGGGTATTTTTAATGTAATTGGTTTTTTGAAAAAACAACAACCCCAAACCCCCCAGCACAGTTGTTAAACAGATGAGATTGCAAAAAACCTACAGTTGAATCAACAGTGGACAGTTCATAAGAAGTAAGTGCCTCATGAAGTATTAGAAAACTTTTTGCTCTTTATTACATCACACTCTAAATATCTGTATCACAAAATCAACACCAATATAGCATTTCTTCAAAGAGGTACATTCTTACGTACTAAAACAACTTATAAGACTATGTATAGGAGCATCAGGGGATTCCCCACCTTTTTTTTTTTCTGGCAACAAAATACACACAATATGAAGTTATTTATCTGGTAAGTAAGTGATCTATCTTGCATCCTTGGCAGGCAGAAAGATAGGCATAATGTAGGAAGAGTCCTTTCAAGGTTCTTGCTAAGAAATCCAGCCAAAATTTGATCTCTGATATGAAACTTCGTATTAAAATGTCAATCTTATAACATGTGCTGGTTCTGCAGATACTTGTCAGCCAAAAAAGGGATGGCAATGAAATGTTGGCTTAGCATTGACAGCTCTTTGAAAATGAAGATAATTAATTTCCCCCTCATCTCCAGATGACTGTATATATAAGTCAGGCTTCCAAATGAAACCCAAGTGATGGAAGAATTAAAAACATTCTAAAAGGGGTAAAAATGACTTGAGTAAGGGCGCTCACAAGCGGGATCGTTTAATGTGCCGCATCTCCCCCCCGCCTTCCTCTCTAGGATGGGTCTCATGTTCAGAAGAGCATCAGACCCGTCTCAGAGACAATGTGCACATGTGCGTCCTTCTGCGCGTGCGCTCTCTAAAATGGGACCCAGAAGTGCGGCTTAAAGCCGGCACTTCGGGGATCCGCATCGTAGGGGGCAGGATCGCCGGGCTGCTCTAACATGGGGAAGATCCAGCTTCGAAGCAGGGTAGACGTTTAAACAAGCACAAAGAAAGGCGGCTGATCAAAGGATCAGCCGCCTTTCTTGTCTCGTTTAAAAACACCCCAAGAATGAATATTCACAATGGTAAAAGGCTGGTGCCAAGAGTTTTCTATGGGTTCTTAAGCCTTAGATATGAGAAAGGGCCTAAAGAAGCAAAGTGGTGCCCTAAGAAACATCTAATTGACCCATAAATCACAACAGCTTCCCTAAGGCAAAGTCTAAACAATTAAACTCAGACAATGACCTGATTTTAACTATCAGAATTTATAAAGACAATTTATAAAGGCAATTGTATTCCCCAAACCCCTAAAACTAGGGGCTTGGGGAATACAATTGAATTTGAAGTCAATTGTACGCTCCCTATGTATCCAAGTGTTAGGGAAGATAGGACCAACAAACGTACTCCAGTCGCAAGGGCAAAATGGTGCTGGAAAATAATCCCTCAGAATCTGGTTGGAGGCTCTGGGTATGAGCTACACGAGCTAACCCTGGCCAAAGCTCATCACAGGGATTTACGCACCGAACAAGGCCCACTCTGGGTTAGTACTCACACGCTTATACAGGGCTATGGGGAGGAGGTGTGGGATCAGTGGTGGTTCAGGGGGAAAGGACCCCACGGGACCCAACGGAGAGAGGGACTAGGAGGGGTTAGGGCTTTCACTCAGGTTTGTCAGGTGGGGGCAACTCACAAGGAAGGAAACTCCACTCAACCTATACACACACACGTCTACTCTCACAGTCACCCAAGCACTCACCTTGCACACTCCACGCTCTCCACGCACTTCACTTGTCCCACACACGTCCACAGTCTCTGCTATGCTCCAAGCTAGGGGCCAGTATCACGGCACAGGTCCGATCACCAGCACTGAGTCAGGCGTTTTACCCAGCTTATAAAGGACCTTGATGGGAAAGTGCCTGCAGGCGGGCTGACCGGCGAAGCCGCACTTCCGGGTTCGAGGAGCGCATGCGCCCGCTGTCAGTGCCTCCAGGGCTTCCCTGAGGCGTCGCGTCGCTGCGTCTTGCCCCGCCCCCTCCTAACGTCGGAGTGGGCGTGGCCTCTGCAGCACGTTGCTGTCTCCGTGGCTGTCGGCCAGGCCTAACACGGCCGCGCCGGTGCCTCCATCCCCTCCTACCCCCAAGGGTCCTGACAGTACCCCCCCCTCCAGGGACGAGGATACGGTGTAAGCCGGGTCGTGGCTTGGTAGGGAAGCGGAGGTGAAAGGCGCGGGTAAGGCGGGGGGCCTTCACTGCAGAAGCGGGCTCCCAGGATCGATCAGCCGGTCCATACCCTTTCCAGTCCACAAGGTACTGGAGTGTACCACGTCGCCATCGGGAGTCCAAGATTCCTGCAACTTCAAATTCTACAGGGCTAACTATATCAGGGTTTTGAACCTGGCTCGAGGGCCGCGAGGTAAATAGCGGGGCATGAGCTGGTTTTAGAAGGGAAACATGGAATGATGGGTGTATTCGAATGGAAGGGGGTAGGGCCACTTGGAAGGTGACATCATTTATTTTCTTTGAAATAGGAAAAGGACCAATAAATCTTACATCGAGTTTAGCAGAAGGACGTGTTGTGGGGTAATGTCGTCGATCCACCCAAACTAAGTCTCCAATTTGTAGGTTTGGAGCTGCTCGACGATGACGATCAGCCTGTTGCTTGTATTGTTGACGGGCTTGAGACAAGGAGTGTTGAGCTTGACGGTGAGCCTGGTGGATTCGTTGTGCCAGAGCGCCAGCCGCCGGAACATCTGTATCTGGGAGTTCAGGGAAACAAAGACGGGGGTGATATCCGAAAGTGACAAAAAAGGGCGATTGTCCTAAGGAGGCATTGGGGGCATTATTGTAGGCGAATTCAGCGAGGGGAAGGAATTGGGCCCAATCGTCTTGTAAATAGTCACAATAACAACGGAGATATTGTTCTAGAGATTGATTGATGCGTTCGACCTGCCCATTACCCTGTGGATGATAGGCCGTAGTGGGTGTCAATCGCACTTGAAGGATGGAAAAGAGTTTTCTCCAAAAACGAGACACAAATTGTACTCCTCGGTCAGTCACGATTTCTTGAGGAAGTCCATGTAATTTAACAATATTTTGAAGCACTAATTGTGCTGTTTGGACTGCTGTAGGTAGTCCTGGGCAGGGAATAAAATGTCCTAATTTACTAAAATGGTCTATAACCACCAGGATGGTGGTAAAGGACTTGGAAGGTGGTAATTCAACAATAAAGTCCATACCGATTCGTTTCCAGGGACCCGATGGGGGTTTCACTAGTTGTAGTAGACCTTGGGGGCGTAAGCGTGGTACCTTTGTGCGGGCACATATGGAACAACCCTGGACGTACTTCTGCACATCGGATCGCAAGGTTGGCCACCAAAAATGCCTTTGAATCAGACGCAGAGTCCCTCGTTGTCCTAAATGGCCCGCCAACGGAGCGTCGTGATGCGTCCAGAGAATTCCTTGTCGTTCCTTGCGAGGAACAGCGATTTTCCCTTGGAAATAAAATAGCTCCTGTTTTCTTTGTAGGCGGTGGTCCTGTAGTATGTCTGGATCTCGGTTGGCCTGGGCGCGTAACCTTTCCAGTGAGGGTTTCCAGGTTGCTGCAAAGACATGAGCCGGGAGCAATAAGGATCCTCGGTCGGCGGGACTTTCTTCGGAATTATAACATCGAGATAATGCGTCTGCTAGCAAGTTTTGGTATCCTGGTCGATATTGTATGCTAAATTGAAACCGGGCAAAAAACAAGGCCCAACGGGCATGTCGGGCATTCGTTATCCGGGCAGTCTGTAAAAAAGTAAGGTTTTTATGGTCCGTGATAACAGTAACCGGGTATTGTGCCCCTTCCAAATGGTGCCGCCATGCTTCAAAGGCTGCTTTAATGGCCAATAATTCCCGATCTAAAATAGTGTAGTTTTGTTCTGCACTAGTAAGTTGGCGGGAATAAAACGCACATGGTAGAAGGGGGCTCCCGTTGGGTCCTGCCTGCAGTAGCACTGCCCCGAGGGCTGTACTGGAGGCATCTGTTTCTACTGTGTATGGCCGAGATGCATCCGGGTGCTGCAAAATGGGCGCCTTAGTAAAAGCCTTCTTTAAGGTGTCAAAAGCAAGCTGTTGTTCGGTTCCCCAAGTAAACGAAGCCCCTTTCTTCAGTAATCGCGTGAGCGCAGTAGTCCATCGGGCGTACTCAGGGATGTACTGGCGATAATAATTGGTGCTGCCAAGAAAGCGTTGGAGAGCTTTTACGTTTCCTGGGGGGGCCCATCTTTCAATTGCTTGGATCTTTTGTTGTTCCATTTCAATACCTTGCGGGGAAATTACAAACCCCAAAAAGGCTACAGAGGATACATGAAAAGAACATTTATCTAAATTACAAAACAGCCGGTGTTGTCGCAACCGTTGAAGTACTATACGCACATGTTGTATGTGTTCTTGGATATTTACAGAGAAAATCAGAATATCATCCAAGTAGATGATAACAAAAATATCAAGGATGTCTCGGAATAAATCATTCATGAAATGTTGGAAGGTAGCCGGGGCATTGGCCAGGCCGAACGGCATCACCAAATATTCAAAATGCCCATATCGGGTCCGAAAGGCTGTTTTCCACTCGTCCCCTGGCCGAATTCGCACCAAGTTATAAGCTCCCCGTAAATCCAATTTCGTATAGATTTGAGCCCCCTGCAATCTATTAAGCAATTCCGGAATTAATGGCAGTGGGTACCGATTCTTGATAGTGATGAGATTAAGTCCTCGATAATCCACACATGGTCGGAGGCCACCATCCTTCTTGGGCACGAAGAAGATGGGGGCCCCCGCAGGGGAAACTGAGTGGCGAATAAATCCCCGCTGAAGTTGTTCCTCTATGTAGGTTTTAAGGACCTTCAGTTCCGGCTCAGCAAGAGTATAGATTCGTCCATACGGAGGCTCTGTGCCCGGAATTAAATCGATGGGACAGTCATATGGGCGATGAGGCGGAAGAACAGCGGCCTCCTGTTCACAGAATACATCCATGAACGGAGTATAACTCTCAGGGAGATGGGGAGGTGTATTAAGGGTCGCTAACGCCCCAATAGACTGGAATTCGGGGTCTCCTAAATTAGGAAAACAATGTACTTTACAATAAGCAGAAGGAAAGTCTACAGTACTCGTGATCCAATTGATCTGGGGATTATGTGTTTGGAGCCAGGGTAACCCTAATACCAGGGGAAACAGGGGGGTCTGTACTATATCAAATTGGAGCTCCTCTACATGATTTCCAATTCGACACTGTAAGGGTGAGGTACAATACCTCACTGGGCCGGATGCGAGGGGGGACCCATCAATTGAGTGGACCATCTCGGCGTGGGCTCGGAGTCGTACAGGTAAGTTTCGTTGCCTCACTAGGTTTTGATCAATAAAGTTACTAGAAGCCCCTGAATCAATCAAGGCATACTGGATGAAAGAGTGCGTGGGTCTCCCACTTAGGGTCACTACTACTTGAAGATGAGTGGATTGAGATGTCAATTTTCCAGGATTCAGGGGAGCAGAAGCAACGTTCACCGAGATTCCCCCTGGTCGTCTCGGCGTTGGGAGTTTCCCGACTCACGACGTGAGGGGGGCAACTGGGGGCAATTTCGAGCGAAATGAGAGGCTCCTCCACAATAGAAACATAGGCGACCTTGACGACGTCGCTCTTTCTCCTCCGGGCGCAAAGGCCCTCTTGATGCCCCAAGCTGCATTGGCTCCCCCTCCTCGGCCTTGGGAGATTCAAAGCGAGCCGGAGGAGGGATATAGCGTCGTGGGAGACCTCCTCGAGCGCCTTGCCGTTCTCTACGCCTTTCTGCCAACCTCTCATCTATTTGTATGGTCAAAGTCACTAGTTCGGCCCATTTTGCGGGAAGAGATACATAGGCTAATTGGTCCTTGATCTCTTCACTTAATCCTTTTCGAAACATGACTTTAAGTACGTTATCTGGCCAAGCCAGTTCTACAGCTAATTGCTGAAAATGAGTCACGTATTCAAGCAGTGAACCCCGTCCCTGTTTTAATTCTAAAATTGCAGTTTCTGCGTCTCGGACGCGATGGGGGTAGTCAAATAGGAAAGTGAATTCCCTTCTAAAGGCAGCGTAATCTTGGATTAGGGGGTCTTGACTGATTAGCAAGGGCGTGGCCCACGCTAAGGCCAGCCCTTCTAGATGTCCAATTATAAAGGAAACCTTCGCCTGGTCAGACAAATAGGTCAGAGGCTGTACTACAAAAGCCAGTTCACATAGTGCCAGAAAACTTTGAAAAGATTTGCGATCCCCATTAAATTTGGCAATTTTAGGCCCCTTAGGCTCTCGGGGCATGAGGCCTGGGGGACGTTCCTGTAAATCCCTGACATCCATCGCCAGGGATTGCATGGCATGCACCAAATCCACATTCTCAGGGGCTCCAGGTCTAGGTGGAGTTGGTGCCCCTAAGTCTTCTACTGGAGAAGGGCCCATAGGCTCCTTTCTCCTAGCTCCGCCCGTTGCCCCTGTATCCATAGTGCAGGGAAAGGAGAGGGTGCTGGTGATTCTGTTAGGGAAGATAGGACCAACAAACGTACTCCAGTCGCAAGGGCAAAATGGTGCTGGAAAATAATCCCTCAGAATCTGGTTGGAGGCTCTGGGTATGAGCTACACGAGCTAACCCTGGCCAAAGCTCATCACAGGGATTTACGCACCGAACAAGGCCCACTCTGGGTTTGTACTCACACGCTTATACAGGGCTATGGGGAGGAGGTGTGGGATCAGTGGTGGTTCAGGGGGAAAGGACCCCACGGGACCCAACGGAGAGAGGGACTAGGAGGGGTTAGGGCTTTCACTCAGGGTTGTCAGGTGGGGGCAACTCACAAGGAAGGAAAAACTCCACTCGACCTATACACACACGCGTCTACTCTCACAGTCACCCAAGCACTCACCTTGCACACTCCACGCTCTCCACGCACTTCACTTGTCCCACACACGTCCACAGTCTCTGCTTCACTCCAAGCTAGGGGCCAGTATCACGGCACAGGTCCGATCACCAGCACTGAGCCAGGCGTTTACCCAGCTTATAAAGGACCCTGATGGGAAAGTGCCTGCAGGCGGGCTGACCGGCGAAGCCGCACTTCCGGGTTCGAGGAGCGCGTGCGCCCGCTGTCAGTGCCTCCAGGGCTTCCCTGAGGCGTCGCGTCGCTGCGTCTTGCCCCGCCCCCTCCTAACGTTGGAGTGGGCGTGGCCTCTGCAGCACGTTGCTGCCTCCGCGGCTGTCGGCCAGGCCTAACACGGCCGCGCAGGTGCCTCCATCCCCTCCTACCCCCAAGGGTCCTGACACCAAGTATGTTAGATACACAAGGAATGGGTGCTTCTTCCTTCTTTGGGAGTTAACACATGGGAAGGGAGGCCCCCTGGAGCCCAAAGTCGCACCAAGTCTGTATAAAATGGAAGCTGAGTTGCAAGTGAACTCTGATGCGGCAGGGGTGGCTGGGCTTGGAATTTATTTTCAAGGGCATTGGTGTTCCGAACAGTGGCCGAACAGTGGCAAAAGTCTGGGATCTTGAGGGACTTGACCTTTCTGGAATTGTTTCCCATAGTGGTAGCAGTGCATTTATGGGTATGCAATTTTGAGAATAAAATGGTGTTATTTTGGTGTGATAATATGGCTGTCGTTCATGTGGTCAATTCCCTTTCATCAAAATCCGAAAGAGTAATGCGACTCGTCAGCGTATTTGTGCGCTGGTGCCTGAAATTTAACATTTTGTTTTGTGCTAAGATTGTTCCTGGTGTTGAGAATGAACTCGCTGACGCCCTCTCTCGTTTTCAGATGCGGTGTTTTGGGGAGCTTGCCCCCTTCGCGAGGAAGGAGCAGGATTTCGTGCCACCAGGGCTTTGGAGCCTTGGATGTTAGAGCTCATGGATACCATAAAAGACTCTGTGGCACCAGCTACTTGGTTGGCATACGAGAGGGCTGTCAGTGAATTTTGTGTATTTGCCAAAAGCAAAGGCTGGCCGGTTTTGTTCCCTGTTCCCCTTCCACAGTTAGTGCTGTTTGGGTTGGAATTGCGTAAAAAAGGTTTGGCTGTTGTCACCATTGCAGGTAAATGGTCTGCGTTAGTATTTACGGCTAAGATGGTGGGCATGCGTGATTTGGGGTATGCCCCAGTCCTCAAAACAATGGTCGCTTCCTGGAAAAGGCAGGGACGGGTCCAGCTGGATGATAGGGTCCCCCTGTCTCCCAAAATCTTGGCCGACATTGTGGCAAAACTCAGGGAGATCTACGTCGACTCAGGAGAAGTGTTTTTGTTTAGGGTGGCATTTGTGTTGGCCTTTTTTGCCGCCTTAAGGATTAGCAAGTTGGTGGTAAGTTCCACATCGCAACTCGGCGATGTGACTGTGTACAGCGCTGGGCTTGAAGTACGTATTCGTGTATCCAAGACCAACCAGTTGGGAAGGGGTTTACTGGTTTCCCTAGCCAGGTCGGTCATCCCATTGATTTGTCTGGTGGTTTGTATGAAAGAAAACTTGAGGTCAAGGCTGGCGGTGCCAGGGGCATTGTTTGTGCATCAGTCGGGCAGGCCTTTAATGCGGTACCAATTTCTAGCAGTGCCGAAGCGTTGTTTGGTTTCGTTAGGTTTATCTGGAGTTGTATTTAGGTCACACTCCTTTAAGATTGGGGGAGCTTTGGCAGCTGCTGCTGCTGCTGGTCTTGCCACCCCAGAGATTCAGAAATTGGGAAGGTGGCGGTCAGGAGTCTTTCGAACTTATGTTCAACCTTTTCCAGTGCTGGAAACCGGGAGGGGAATGTCTAATTGATGGGGGTCCTGTATTTTTTTTCTCTTAGGGGGTCCGTTGTCTGCAAGGAGAAGGGTCATATGGCTCGTTGGCCACAGTTTTGTTCATTGGGCCGAAAAACTTGTGCGGGCATCCAGTTGGGGGACCCAGCTAGGTATGGCCTCAAGGGCTTCAGTGGTTTGGAGGGGGCGGAGCGGAATGTTGTGACCCCAACTCTTGCCATTGATCTTGAGCTTGTGGGACGAACCTCCCCCAGATCTGCTATTACTGCATCGGGGGGAGAATGATTTCTCAAGGGGGTCTGGATTGGATCTGTCAATAATGATTCATCAGGATTGGGTGAGGTTACGAGAGCTTTTCCCTCGGGCCACCCTCATCTTTATGGAGTTGTTACAGAGGATCAGGTGGCCTAGGGAGGCTGACCCTCGAGCGGTGGATAGAGCGAGAAAAAGGGTTAATAGGGAAGTTAAAATGTGTATCCAGTCGGTAGCGGGGGGTTGGCTCAGGCATCCCCAAATCAAATGGACCAAGCCGGAGCTGTATCGGCAGGACGGGATTCATTTATCCGAGTGGGGACTGGAGATATACATTGGGAATATGAGAGTTTTCTGCAAGCGTTATTATAATCAGGTCGGCCGTTCTAGGTAGGGTGAGTTGGTGGGGGTGTTCGAGCAAGCGAAGCAGCTGAGCTTGTGGCGGTGTTCAGTACCATATGGTAAAGGATAGGGTGGGTTTCACCCCAGAGAGGCATTTTGGGAAGGATTGGGTTCATCCTTCAAGGTGAGGTGGGGAATCATTTTAGGGGAGTGGCGCCCCAGATGATCCCTGGAAGGAAGGAGAGGCGTGGGGTGCGTATGGGTAGGATCTAAGCAGTCCTGAAGTCTGCGTCTGTCCTTTCGGGTAATGGATCAAGGTGGTCCAGTGGAAAAGGGGGGATTGGACTGGTATCTCCAATCCAGGAGGTTAGGCTGATGGTACTGAACGTGGGGAATGAGAGGTTAAGCGGATAGTACAGAGGGTTTACAACAGGCAGGTTCTTTAACTTTCTCACTCCCCTTGTTATTACTCACCCTACTTAGCTCGGCCTAAGTTCAATTAACAGTTAATTGGCATTCTAATTGGCATTCTAATGAAATCTGGGTCAATTGATAAAGGAGGCAATTGACAATTGGGTGATAAAAAAATGATCAGGCTAATTGGCGTCTACTTCTATCCACTGCTTGTGTTATGATTGGATAATTTATTAATTGGTTTTAATTGGGTTTTATTCTTCTTAACAGGTTATGAAGGGTGATTGGTTTTTAATAAAACAGCTGTGGCCAGTTTACCCAAGCGACTTGTGTCTGTGTCTTATTCCTAGTGCAGGGACAAAGGCCCTTTGTGTTAAATTCCTATTTTGTAAGGGTTGTGAAAGCATGAAAACACAGAAAGTCCAAAAAGTTATCAAAACCAGAAAACACAAGAGATTTTCAAAAAGAAAAACCTTGATTTTTTTTATTTTTGATACCCAGGCAAAAATATTTTTTGATTACTTTCTCAAGACCTGGGAATATGAAGGAAATCCTTTAAGTCCATTAATAACTTGGAATTGGATGGTAGTTATTAAATGCAAGGTTGACTAACCTTTTCTTCATAATACTGGGAGAGAGACTATCAAAATTTAATAACTTTTTTCTTTCTTTCTTTTCTTCCTTTCTTTTTTTTTTGGACAGCATACTTCTTATTTTAAAATGGTGCCTGGCTCGGGAGTGTGGGGGTGGAGTTTGTAACCGGTGAACTGCACAGTACAGCGTTTTATCAATACTACACTACAGAGGAACAACGGTTTTCATCAACTTCCAGCTTTAGGCCCCAAGACGTTTTGAAGTTTCAGTAGAAGGACAGCACAATGAGACCAGAAATAAAATGTTAGTTTTTCACATTCACATCAAAATAAAGTTTTATTTCACTCCACTGAGTTGGAAAGAGTAAAGCATAAGTATGTTCTTCACTTTGTTTAACAAAAACTTTAGTAAGGTAGTAAGGACTTGTATATCATCGAAAACATCTCTGCCAATATTTTCACATGGATCTATAGAGTGTATTTTGGAGAATAGATTTTTACTGCCCATGGCCTACTTCCCTGCTGCAACTCCCAGCCTGGTGAGTAGTCTGTTTTATCTGGCTAGTAAATTATACATGGGTGAAAACAGACAGGGTTGGAGCTCGCTGGAGCGCAGGGTTGCTCCGTGGAGCCCCCATGCAGTCACCACTTCCTGGGTTGAAGGTGGCATCTCAGAAAATGACCAGCGATGTGCTCTGCCCCCTTCTCCCCACCACCACTCCCTGGGCTGCTTTAGCTGCCGCTCCTGGGACTCTATGGTCCTGGAAGATCTGAAAGTGTGCAGAGGCTGTGCACACCTAGGACTGAAATGAACATTGCTTTGATTTTTGCAAGATTCTCATGATTAAAATTATAATGTTTCGAGATCTTGCAAGAATCTAAATTTTTTTAAAAATTTACATAGGCACAGAATTGGAAAAGGGACAGCTGGTCTGTGCATGCATAGTGCTTTTCATGTATCCAGAGACCCGCTACCTTTTCCAAAACATGCATGGAGAGTGGGGACACAGCAGGTTGCAAAGAAAAACTAAGAGGAGCCGGAGCAATTTGTGCGCCGGTGGGAAGAGCCCCGGGAGGTTGCCTGGTAACCGAGGGTTTCAGGGCTTATTTTGTCTCGCGTTGTGAGATTTTGCAAAGAGGGTAGGGCTGTTTGCTTACTGCCTAACTCTGCAGTTCTGTGAGCAAGGCAGAGAAGCGGAGATCTGTTCCTCTTCTTTGCTCACAATCTTGTGAGCAGAGTTCATGAACGGAGTTTGGTTCTTGGTACTGGGGGCTGGGTGAGGGAGCAAACGAAAGGATTCCAGTGGTGTAGGAGGTGAGACTGCTGCGGGGTAAGTAGGGAGGTGGCACCCCCGCTCATCTCCCATCCCCCCCTCTCCCCCGGTCACCCACAGAAGGTGGATGGGGGGCTGCATTCCTCTCTCTTCCCCTGGGGCAGATCACCCAGGAAAGTGTGAGAGGAGGCTCCTGCCCCCCATTCTTATCTACCATCCCCCAATAAAGTGTGAGGGGAGACTCCTGGGGATTAGGTCACACAGTTAAATGTGAGGGGAGGCTGCGCCCCCACACTCACTTTCCATCTTCTCCCCACAGTCACACACTGAGTGAGTAGAGAGGCTGCATCCCTCTCGTCTGGGAATGAGGTCACCCACCCCGTCTCCATTCCACTCCCCGATCATTCATGGGGGGTGGGGGGGTGAGTAGAGAGGCTGCATCCCTCTCTCTCTCTTTTTTTATCAGGTCACCCATTGGAGTGTGTGGGACACCTGTTGGAGTGTGTGGGGCCAAATGAAAGCTGTGTGGAGTGCAGGGGCAAAGTGTTTAGGTGGCTGTGAAGGAGAGATGCAGAATTTGTGGGTCAAGGCACAGAAAAAGAACCCCCAGAGAGGGGGTGGGTGAGGTAATGGAAGACAAGGAACTGCCAGGTGCCCTCCAGGTGAAGGGAGAGGGAAAGGGGATATGGGGTCTGGTCCTGCTGGAGCAGGTGGGCAGGAACCTAGGTGCCCCACTCGTGGGAGTGGGGGGTGGGGAGAGAGGCACGGCCCAGCTCAAGCTGGTAAGTCAGTACCAGGAGAATTCTCCACTTCTCTTGCCATTACAGGGCAAATTAGGTGGGTGTAAAGAAATGATACAGCACCTGGCCTCAGCAGTGGTGGGGTTAGTGGAGACTGATGCTTCCAAGGGGGTTGATGATCCCCACTCTGTGGACGCCTTGGTGCAGCATGAGGTTCAGAGTGGGGAGGAGCATGATTTAGTGGAAAATCTTCAGGATAAAGACAGAGGGGACCAACGTGGGTTCATTAATGTGGGTCAGGAAAGGGAACATGGAGTGGGGAGGAGGAGGGTGTCTTCTTCTCATTCCAGGGAAGATGCACCTGAGCCCAGAAGACCGAGGAGACAGATGGAGTTGACTCGGCGCAGGAATTGGATAACAGGGTTGCGGTGCTGG
Organism: Sphenodon punctatus; assembly: GCA_003113815.1. Lineage (NCBI taxonomy): Eukaryota > Metazoa > Chordata > Lepidosauria > Sphenodontia > Sphenodontidae > Sphenodon > Sphenodon punctatus. The sequence goes on along the minus strand of QEPC01008469.1, from coordinate 1,198,499 downwards.
ATATGACCATTAAGGAGCTGGCAGCCAAGTTACTGAAGCCCCAATTAAATTTTTCAGCACAACAGGGAGACGAAGCATCCGGATCGGGTTTAGGTGAGGCCCTATGCAGGTGTGGAGGCAGACAACAGTTCCAGGCTACTGTCTGTGGGGTTGGGCATAGGATGGCCTGGAAGGGTAAGTAGGTGCCATGGCCAGGTCAGGCCCCCAGCGTGATGCCTCCATCTTGTAGCCAGGTGGCGGCGGGGTTAGATCAGTCTTTGTCAGGGCAGGTGAGTCATTGTCAGCATGAGATGGGGTGTTCTGTAGGAAAGACGGTTCGGCAGGGTTGCATGGCACAGCAGTCCATTTGCCAATGTCAGGTTAGGAAGGCTCAAGCAGGGCAATCAAGTGCACAAGTCTGGTCTGGAGGGAACATTTCTCAGCCAGATGTGTGTTGCAGCAGCATGCATGTGAGGGAGCAAACAAGTGTTTGGTGTGGTAGTGCAGTCAGGAGGGAGCAGCCCCCATTGGGGGTTGGGTATGCTGGGGTGTCATCACCAATTGGAGCTCACCTTCTTCATTCTACGAGGGAGAGGATTTGGAAGGGTGAATATGTGAATCCCTTCGCTTTGTTGTACAGTGATCCCATAAAGGATCTTAATGATAAAGAGGAAAAGAAAGACAAGGAACAGTTTAAATGTCCTAAGGTGGACCGTAATTGGTCCAACTGGGCAGCAGCATACTCTATTTACTTGGTGTGATGGTTCAGGCATTCCAGGATTGAGCTGCAGAATTGATAGAATACCAAGATATAATTAGGACGGCTTTTGATACGGGCTGGCCTGGAGCATGGTTAGTTTATGACAAAGCCTTCAGGCACAGGGTGGCTATCTCTCCTGGTTTGCATTGGAATAGCCACACAAACGACTTGTGGCTGGAAAGCATGCACAATGCCACCAGTGTGTCAAGGACTGATAGTGGTCATGTGCTAGTCAAAGGCGGGGGGGCAAGGGGTAACGAAGCCACAATGGTGGAGGGGCATAGGGGGAACGCAGGTAGTGGTCCATGCTGGGATTACAATCATGGGAAGTGCATGCGGTCACCATGTCTCTTTTGTCACACTTGCTCGCTCTGTGGTGCCCCCCACGTGGCAACCAACTGCGCGAAGCTTAGAATGTTCAATAAATTTGGGCAGGGATCAGCACAGTGTGGTAACCAAGCCAGCGGGGGAGGGAAGGGCCCCAACCCTGGTCAGGTATAATGCGCTATGGCAGGCTCTTCAGGATTACCCAGACAAGGAAGCATTAATTTATGTTATCAAGGGATTCAAGGAGGGTTTTCACATACCTGCTGTAGAGGTTACCCCCTGCAGGCTTGCAGCAAATTTACAATCTGTAAGAAGTCTTGAGCATGTGGTTTACGCCAAGCTCAAGAAGGCGAAAGCCGAAGGTAGAATAGCAGGCCCATTTGACAATCCTCCCTTAGCTGACCTCCACATCTCTCCACTGGGCGTGGTGCCAAAAAAGGTGCCGGGGGAATTCAGGCTTATTCACCATCTGTCCTATCCCAGGGGGCCGTCGGTGAATGACACCATCCCTAGTGAGTTGTGTTCTGTACGTTATGCTTCTTTTGATGCAGCGGTAGAGATGGTGAGGAAATGCGGGGTGGGAGCTCAGCTGGCAAAGAGTGACATCAAGTCAGCTTTTCGCCTTCTGCCAGTACGGCCAAGCGACTTTCACCTGTTAGGTTTTAAATTCATGGGGAATTTTTACTTCGATAAGGCAATGATGATGGGGTGTTCCATCTCATGTGTGGCCTTTGAGAAGTTTAGTTCAATGCTGGACTGGCTGGTCAGGTGGCGATCTGTGTTGGAGCAAGTTATCCATTATATGGATGATTGTTTGTTAGTTGGGAGGAAGAGATCCAGAGAATGTGAGCATTCATTACAATTGTTTCAAGACATGGAAGAGGAGCTGGGAATCCCCTTGATGCCCGAGAAAACGGAGGGGCCATCTACATCATTCGCTTTCTAAGGGATAGAATTAGATACGGAAAAAAAAAATCTCTCCTTGAGGAGAAGATAGTTTGCGGCAAGTGATTGATGCATGCCTTGTGGCCCACAAGGTGATGGTTAGACAAATGCAGTCATTATTAGGAAGCTTTAATTTTGCCTGTAGGGTAGTGGCTCCGGGACGGGCATTTTTGTCAAGGCTATACGAGAAGGTGGCAAGTGATCTTCCTCCTCATTACCACATTAGATTAACTAGCGAAATGAAGGCTGACCTTAGGACGTGGACATCATTCTTATCCGACTTCAATGGTGTGGGATTTTGGAGCCAGAACCTCTTATTGGAGGCAGAGTTGCAGGTTCTGTCGGATGCGGCGGGCACCCTCGGATTTGGTCAGTATTTTAGAGGGAAGTGGTGCATGGCGTGTTGGCCAGAGGAGTGGGCGAAGAGTGGAGTGATGAGAGACTTAACATTCTTGGAGATGTTCCCATTGGTTGTTGCAGTCCATCTTTGGGGTGGTGCTTTCGCCAACAGGACAGTACGATTTTGGTACGAAAACATGGTGGTAGTGCATGTAATTAACACCTTGTCTTCTAAGAATCGAAGGTTAATGGGTCTGGTGAGGGGATTTGTGCTAAAATACTTGCACAATAATATCCTATTTATAGCAAAGCATGTGCCAGGATTAGACAATGGCATTGTAGATGCCATCTCTCAATTCCAGAGCGATCATTTTCGTCTTTTGGCCCCAGAAGCATGCAAAGTTCTGGAGATGCTACCACCAGATTTGTGGAACCTGTTGGATGCAGTGCGAAGTTCTTTGGTTCCTAGAACAAGGGTGGCATATGAAGGGGCGTTTAGGGATTTCCAGTATTTTAGGCAACAAAAAAGTTGGAGTTTGGGTTTCCCAATTATGGAGCACCAGTTGATCCAATTTGGTTTAGAGCTTCATCATAGGGGTCTCAAGCCAGGAACGATAGCAAGCAAGTATTCTGCCCTTGCATTCATGAGCGGGTTAGCAGGATTCCCTATTAGAGAGCAGAGTTTTTACATCAAGAGAATGCTGGAAGGTTGGGCAAGGCAACTCCCTGATAAAAAGGACAAGCGGGTACCGATTACGATCTCTATGCTGGCCAAAATTTGTGGTGTGTTGGGCAAAATATGTTTCAGTCATTGGAAAGTCATTTTATTTAAGGCAATATTTACCTTAGCATTTTGGAGGGGTTTTTAGAGTGGGGGAGTTGGTAGCTGATTCCAGAGGTAGTAATGCAGCGCTAGGTTTGGAAAAAAGGGATGACTCAATTAACAAAGGTGTGCTGAAGGTGGTCCTGTGCAGATCCAAGATGGACTAAAGGGGGAAAGGGCAGGTAGTAACATTGTATAGGGCAAAGGTAGGGAACTCATGCCCCACTAAAGCAGTTGGAGAATATACAGAGATGCATAGAAGGGGGGAGGGTAGTTTATACGTGTATGAGGATGGTTCGTTGGTTACATGATAACAGTTTTGTGCTGTATTGTGCAAATGCACGATGAAGGAAGGTTTAAATGACCTGAGGATTTGTTCTCATTCCTTCTGGATTGGAGCAGTGAGTGTTGCAGCAGCAGAAGGCATCCCAGAAGTAAAGATATGGGATATTGGTCAGTGTAGATCAGGAGCGGTTAGGTCCTACATTAGGCCTCTCAAAGAATAAATGGAGTTAGAAAGTTAGATGTTTGATGTTAACTTGTTATTTAAACTGTTGCAGGGTCATCTATCATGGGCCAGAGATGCTTGGTTTGGATCGTGGGGCACAGCGTTATTCACTGGGCAGCCAAAGCCGCAAGAAAGAAGCAGAGCTCTCAGCTGGGACTCAGCATAAAAGCAGAGATAATGGGTGATTTCAGACGTTACGAGATCACGCTCAACCACACTGAACCACGCTCAACCCCCCCGTGGGGCCAAAGGGCCCTGAACGTCTGAACGGCGCGCACCAGATGTTCATCACGCTCAATACCCACATGGGGTCAGTTTCAACCACGCTTCCCGGGCTAGCCGGGGGAAGGTCCCGGGAAGCGTGGTCAAACGAACCCCCACAGGGAACCAAG
>QEPC01008469.1:1157938-1177692 GCA_003113815.1 Sphenodon punctatus | reverse complement strand
TTTTTTTTTAAACTTTTTTGGTGGGACTTACATTGCAGCCATTCATTTAAATGGCTGCAATGTAAAAAAATCCGGTACCCGGAATCCGGTAACGGGACCGGATTTACCGGGTTGAATCCGATAACGCCCAGTACCGGCATTATCGGATTCCGGATTTACCGGCACGCCCACCCCTATTATACACTAAGGGCTCAATCCAATGGCCTGTGTATGCTACCCCCTACGTGTGTCACACGGCCCAAATGTGCATGCTCAGACACGCATGCGTGCTGCATGCACAGCACAGTCATGCTGGGCAAAGGCACAACCCAGGTGGATGTGACCCGAGCCCACACGTCCCGCGGCCTGGGGGATGGGGCAGAAGGCATACCTGCTTCATCCCCCAGGCCAGAGGGTGTGTGGGCTCAGGGGTCACATCCGCCCAGGTTGCACCTTTGATCGGCGCGGCAGTGCTGCATTCGGGCCCATGCACTGTGCCTGTGGTCCGCGTACATGGGCCATTGGATTGGGCCCAATGTGTGTTAGTTTCACAAGGTCTGAGTCTGGAAAATGTAACACATTTTGCTAGCTTCCATGTTACCACAACACCAAACAGGGTTTGTAAACATCGTACATGAGATTTAGAGGTCTGAGGAAGGCAAGAGTTTTGAGCAACCTAGAAAATATTTGCAGTGCTTAATTTATAAAAAATGGATTGTCGGGGCCCAAACCTGCCTCGTAGGCTACACCTCTTGCCTCATAAGCCACACCTCCTGCCCCAGAACTTGACAGAACAGGGAAATGAACCCTAGCCTCCAGCTAGTCATCTAATCACTAGACTAAACAGACTCTCTCCAGTTGCATATAAAACAGGAATTCCCGTGAATGAATATATAGAATGGCCAGCACAGGGGATGGGGCACAGAAGTCATTAATGAAAGCCAAATAAACCATACAGGGATGCAGGGTTCTCCTGTTTTTTTATTTCTAAGCCTGAAATGGCCAATATTGGCCTTCCCTTGATCTTTCAGATTTCTGGGCGCACACTCCTAGTGGGAATATGGTAGGGAAGCGGGTGGGAGAAGCCAGCACAGGGCTTGAACCACCACCTGTATGCTGGCAGTGCATCTAGCTGGATTGGAGTCATAGTGTTTTGTAACTGCTTTGTTCCAAATGAAAGAAATACCTGGAATTAATTAAATCATATTCAAAGCAGATATTTGTCGATGCATCCCGGAATCACACAAGGACAATAGTATATGGTTTTTTCTAATGGCCACACTATATATTCCAATTCAATGGGCTAGGTGGGCTAAATTGCCACTGGCAATTTGGGTCCATTACCACAAACATGAACACAGTTAACCATAACTGTCAGGAGAACTGGCCTCGATGCACCCTCAAGTGCCAGCCCCCAATTTTTTTAGCACCACAAGCATTAACACAGTTAACTATAACTGTCAGGGGAACTGGCCTTGATGCACCATCAAATACCAGTCCCCAATTTCTCAGAAAACTGAGCCTCCCCTTTAATCCCATGCCACACAACGTGGGCAAGGGAGGCGTCCATTGTCCCTTGACGACCAGAGTAAGGAGTGGCCTGGGGGCCACTTCTGCCCCCTTTCTGCCCTGGATCTTCACTCCCTCCCAGGGACCCCATTGCTTGTCACACCCTGCATCAGGACCAGGCATTGTTTCTCCAACCGTACATTGCTTTAAAAACACGTACAATTTCCACTAGTTCCTGTTCAAAGAAACTTGGACACAGGGATGCAAGTTATACCTCCCTCTATAACGGAAGTCCAACTGAAGGCAGTTATTTCTACTGTTCCTTTTCCTGAAGTGCTATGTTTTGGGAAGGAATATGCTAAATCAGAGAATTCTACAGCTGATTATGCTCTCCTATAAGCTACCAATTGTCCTCTATGAGCTTCCCCCTAAGTGCAAGTGAGATGGTGCTGCTGCATCTACCCTTCAGCTGACATTCATCCTCAGAGATACTGATGGACATCTGTCTCATCCTTCAAATCTAAGGGAAGTAGTGGAGGAAGCTTACTCCATGGACAATGGAATCTTCATTTGCCCTTACTATATTTTTAGCTTACTTTTTCTCTTGCTACTCAAGGTGGTACGTTTAAAGGTTTTATGTATTCTGTTCAGTCAATAGAAAATGAGCAAATAAATCAAATCAAATCTTATTTAAGCTTGGCCAAAGACCATCGCAAAACTATAAAAATAGGCTATAAGCCACGCCGAATACTATACTGATAAAGGAACATTTAGTTCAGATAGTTTTACAAAACATTAAAGGCTTGCTATCTTATTCAAATCATTTGTTACACAGCATTTGGGATCAACCACAAGCCCGATCCTTGCATATTATGACAAATATTCCATAATATATCCCTCCAGAATCCCACTCACGTCCATGAGCAAATAAATGCACTTGATTTTAGTGCATAATTCATATATTGCCCTTTGCAATGGCTTTTTCACATACCAAAGTTCTGTTCAATTGTTTGTAATTCACATAGAAATTATTGTAGTTAGGTTATCAATATAAACATCTTAGACTAGGGAAATAAACACTTCCACAAATTTCTTTACAGCTTAGAAATGTGTGCCTAATTCACACAATATCGAGAAGCAGGTAATCCTAAACTTTGCTTAGCATGAGTGAGGCTTTTAAGAGAAATAAACACACATAAATGTTTGAGCACTGTCTGAATACATAATACAATTACACTTTATCAGGAACAAACACTTTGTTGTAGTGGATTAGGCCACTGACCTATCGAGACTCATATCCTCCTGCTGTCAGTGACTGATACCAGATCTGTAGGAAACTGCCATTTATTTTTTTCACAGTGGTGTGTTGATGTTTCTTTTTGAATTTGGTTCTGAGACGTATTTATGTCAACTTTATTTTTGCTTTCTATTTTGCAACCAAGATGAAAAGAGCCAAAACAGCCTTTATTTTGTAAATGCCTCTCCAGAACCTTGACAGAGATCTGGGGTGAGGATGGAAATGTGGGGAGCTGAATACACTGGAAACTTGGCCAGCTTTTCATACAGAAATAAACACCTTGGTCTTTTGCTTGAAAAATATGTTCTAGAGCTGCAATAAGTCCCTATTAATTCGAACATGGCTGAAACCCCCAGTCCTGTAACTGACAAATTATGCAAAGCTGCATATATTGGGCAAAAACATTTCTGTTTCTGAAACTTGCCATTGAGATGTGTTTGTTTTCATTTTAAAGGAGATTTTGGTTGTTATATAGTGTTTCTAATATATACAAACAGCATGATTTATTGTTCAAGTGTCTCCTAAAGACACAATTCTGCTCGGATGCTGATTCACGACAAGTTGTTTGAAGTGTAATTAAGTATAGTGTAAAAATTACCATAATTATAAATAAACTACGTTATAATTAATATTAATTGGCTTACTTGAAATAAACCATCCCTGTGGTATCATTACTAACAAGTAATCCATCATCATGTTACCTAGATCCTTATATATTCCTTCTGTTTCTCTTTGGAATGCGAGTTCCTTAGCATACAGCCCTTCTTATTTGGAAAGCATCTAGTACATTGGTTTTTTTTAGATGGACAGGAAATGGGCCAGAGCCCTGGAGGAAGCGCATGGGTGGGCCAAATTGGAGCTGAACACACCCAGGGGTTTGCCTGTGTTCAGACAGAGAGCTGGGTGGTCAGGTGAACCGATTGCGCAGGCAGCAAACATGCCTTCCTACTGGCTTTGGGCCACATGTACAGGTGAGCCAACCCCGTGCTCCATCCCCACAGCTTGCTCTGGTAACCAAGGCACTGGGATGTAATGTCAGCAGCTGCACTGGTGATTTGGTCCGCTGGCATCTATGATCTGGGCAGAACCATGTTTTTCTGGTCTCATGGGCCCATTTAGATGCACAGGGTTCCATGTTTGTCTGGTGCCACAGATCTGTCCATCTCCCTTGACAAGGTGTGCTCTGGGATCGTGCAGGGTGTCACCTGCAGGACTGCACCAGAGCAGCCACAGCCTGTTCCACTTTGCACATCGGGCAGTTCCTCTTCAAATGGAGGGGTGAAGTGAGCTGGCACATACAAAAGCGCAGCTGCTGTCATCTGTTTACACCAGTGCTGAAACTCAATATTTGAAATTACCGACTTCACCAAGTATCTCAGTATTCGACTCAGTTTTACTGAGTAACCAAGGAATTGTCCTGGTACTCAGTATTCGGTACTTGGTCCAATACTCGGATCAACATACGGGACTTTTCCTGCCTCTATATAAGGTGATTCAGTACTTGCTGTTTGGAAAATACTTGGTACTCGGTTTCATTTTACTGATTATTTTACCGAGTATTGAATATTCATTTGAATTTCAGAGGACTGGACAAAAATTCAGAGCCAGTCCTCAGAAACTTGGAAATACTCACGAATCATATTTTACTGCTCCTTACACCCATTGTCCCCGCATCATTGGAAGGGGGTCCAGATGTAAAATATTGGGTAGGAAAATGCCACAATATTTATTCAACATATATTAACTCCAGTCTGAGGGGAAATACCCCATAACGGTACCCAGGTACAGGCCACCATCTGTGAAATTATGACCTACTTTACAGGTTTCTTGTGAGAGTGAACTAGAAATGGATTGTAAAGTACTTTGATCACTGAAAATGCTATATAAATAAATAATAACAATGATCTTTTCCTGTTTGCTTCATCGGAGACTTATTTAATTTATTTAATTTTTTATCCTTCTGTAAAAAAGGCTCAGGGCAGCTCACAACAACAACAAAAAAACATATAAAAAGCAATCCATAAAAACAGTAAAATACAACACCCCCCCAACTCTCCCACAGCTCCCACCCAATACCACTTCCCCATTTACCACATTCAACCACCCTAACAACCCTACCCCAAACCCACATGCCCAGCTCCCATCCTTATTCCTGACTGCCAAATGCCTTTACAAACAGGAAACTCTTACATAGCCTCTGGAAGATGCTCAGATTTGGGCTCAAATGAAGGGAGTTCCATAGCATCAGGGTAGCAACTGAGAACAAGCCCTTGTTGTATGAACAATACTAACCGACAGTACCCACAGGGAAGTACTCCCAGCCTATCAGAGAGGCTGAAATGGGGCATGGAAGGATAGGAGGTCTCTCAGATATATGAGGTCCAGACCATTTAGGGCTTTAAATGTTAAAACCATCACCTTTAATTGTGCCCAGATAGCTATAGGGAGCCAGTGCAGACTATGGAGCACCGGTGTAATGTGCTCCCGGCACCTCGCCCCCGAAAGTAGGTGAGCCACCGCATTCTGCACCAGCTGCAGCTTCCAAACAGTAATCAAGGGCAGCCCCACGTAGAGCACATTGCATTAATCTAGTCTCAAGGCGAATTAAAGCATAGATGACAGTGGCCAGAACTGAATCAGAAAGAAAATTCCACAGCTTCCTCACCAGATGGAGTTGGTGAAAAGTGCTCCTGGCTACTGCCACAACCTTAGCAATCCAAGCACCTCACCAGGTGGTGATAGACAATCCAGCTTCCTCACCAGATGGAGCTGGTGAAAAGCACTCCTGGCCACTACTGCATCCTGGTGCAGCAAGCAGTCCAGAAGCAGTCCAAAGTTGCAAACCTGATTGACCAGAGGAGGCCAGACTCCATCAATAAGAGGATTCCCAATCTCCTCTAGGCGACAAGTCCAACCAACCATCACCACCTCAGTCTTGTCTGGATTCAGCTTCAGTCAGCTCCCCCTCATCCAGTCCACAATAGCAGCCAGGCAGTGGGTAAACACTGAGACTGCAGGGCCTGAGACGGATGAAAAAAGAGAGGTAGAGCTGGGTGTCACCAGCATACTGATGACACTTATTTATTTATTCTACTAGTTTTATACCCCGCCCCCTCCTGCTCGAGAGCAGCTCACCCCAAATCTCTGAATGACCTTGCCCAGCAGCCTCATATACACTTTGAACAAGAGGAGAGACAAAATAGAACCCTGTAGGCCCCACAGGGGAAGTTCTGAGCAGATGATGAGCAATTGTCCATTATTACTCTCTGGGACCTCCCCAACAGGGAGTGGAACCACTCAAGAGCAGCCCGGCATACCCCTGCCAGGTCCTGCAGTTGTGTCAACATAACCTTGTGGTCAACTGTATCAAAGGCTGCTGAAAGATCTAACAGGATCAAAAGGGCAGTATTCGCCTTGTCAATCTCTAGGCGTAGGTCATCGACCAAGGCCACAAGTGCAGTTTCCGTGCCATCCCCAGTAGGGCAAAAGCCTGACTGGAATGGGTCCACGACAATCCAATGATATCGAGGTGAGCCTGGAGATGTTTGTTGAGTAACCACCTGTTCAGGAACCTTCCATATAAAGGTGTCTAAAGATGGCTTCTTAAGCAGGCTTCCCTAAAAAGGTGCCCAATGATGGCTTCTTAACCTGATTGACCAGAGGGGGCCAGACTCCATCAATAACAGAATTCCCAATCCCGGCCAACAAGGCCGGCCAACCATGATCGCCTCAGTCTTGTCTGGATTCAACTTCAGTTGGCTCACTCTCATCCAGTCGGACAACCAATTTTAAGAATGTCTGACACCCTACCCTCCTGAAAGGAAGCGTTAAGAACTCCAGCCAGCAATGTCCCCAGGATCTCCTGTCTGGCTTTCACCAAGGCAAGGATCTAGTTCACAACTGGTTACCCTCATTGCCCCAAGCACCTCCCCCACATCAGTGAGTGATACCAACTGAAACAGATCCAAATAAACAGGACAAGACTGAACATCCATAGCCTCAAACTCTGATTCTGCAGATAAAGTGGCAGCTTACTCAGAAGTATGTTTTATACTGTCCCCACAATTGTCCCCTCTAGATTTGGGAAGGAATGATATAATGTATAGCCAAAAAGGTATGAAAAATGTTTCTGTTTGGGAGCGTAGGAATTCTGTAATGAAAAAAAGGGATGGGCAGATATGTGAAAACTCAGAAAGACCCCAGTTCAGATCTAGCTCCAAATGTCCTCAAAGTTTAGGAGTGCTTAAATCTTGCATTCTTCTTCAGTTTGTTGGTGCCCACTGAAGACATTACTTTAATACATTAATTTTGGGCATTCCTCAACTGCGATAGCCTGGGTGGGTAATTCTAAGAATTTCTTTTTTAAGTAAAGTTACTATAATCCTGGATTAGAAGTTCTAAAAATACCTTTAAGATGACTTAGTTAAAAATAAAACATCAGGTTCAGATATTAACTAGGTAAACTATGAACAATTGGCCAAGTTTAGTGCTGGAGTAAATATATCCAGATCTTCTTATATAGCTGAAGAGCATCCAAAATTTGGATTCCTATCGACTCTCCATGTATGCAGGTCTGATTTGTCTAACACTAAAATAATTCAATTTTTAACAAAAGAAAATTCATTGGGCAGGGAGCTGGAGTGATGGAGTGTATCCATGTGTGCTTTCTCAAGGTTACTATTGTAGAAAAGGTAATAAAAACGACATTGATACAATATCCATGGAAGAATCCCTTCAAAGAAGGATGAAAAAAAATTCTTATATTAGCCACTCTATGTTCCCTTACTCACCAAAAATACAGAGCATTCAGGTGAAGAAGAGTCAATGCATGTAGGATAAAAATCTATTGGGGGGGGGAGGTGGCTGGGAACATGAAATTGCTGCTGTCTGGGCTACGGTTAAAAGCTATAAGCAGCAGTAATGATTAGGTTTCAAGCCTCCTACTAAAATAGTGACAGTAATATAAGGGCACCAAACTTCAGAAAGTCAAAATATATTAGAGGCAAGCAGCAGGTGATGTGGTTTACTACTTGAAATATACTAGGAGGAGCAGCTACAGAAAAATTGTACAGAGTTCCATCATAGAAAGTAGAGACACTAGCAAGTATGATGCCAGAAACGAGGCAATTTGTTAAAAGAGCCACCTGCAACAGACAAATCCTAAAACATATTCCCATGCACAGATTATGCTCAGGGCACACAGCGAGATTATTAAATTACCTCTGCTTGGAAATTCTCTCATTAAAAGATCTTTTGAGAGAAATTAGCATTTTTCTGAAAACAAAAAAGCTTTTTTTCTGATGAGATCTATTTCCACCATTAAAACAAACAAACAAACAAACAAACAAACAAACAAACAAACAAACAAACAAACAAAGCAACCTATTTATCCAGACTAAGCATTGTAAAGATATATTTTACTGTTGATATATTTCTGTCATGTGCCTTAATATGTTGTTTTTTTAATTAAATAAATTAAATTAAATAAGTTTTTTTGTTTAAGTTTTTTTTTTAATACTTTAAATCTTTTCATTCGGAAGTTTGCTGAACATTTTCAACTTTAATATTCAGTTTTTGGTAGATAAGTTCCACTGTTGTTTTTTATTTTTTATTTTTTTTTGGTAAAGGGTTCATATTGTGGGGAACAAAAACATTTTCTTAAAAATCAAGTTGAAAACCCTTTGAAAAAAACCAGTTTATTATTTTATTATCTATTATTAACATCATTGTTGTCGTCATCATCTTGCAAACCCTCACCTTCCTGAATTTGTGTAAGATCTTTTCTTGGTGCTATCCTACATCATCAAGGCACACTCCCCAGGAATAGGGTACTTTCACATATTATCCACCACAGAGCAAAAGGATAGAAAGTAACACCTGTGGATTTTTGTAGCGGAAGTCCACGTATGATGTGAAATGTGTGGGAATGGCCACTGGTTTGCTGAGAGTAGCCTTATTTTTTTCCCCCAGGGCTGCTCTCAATAGACCCCTCCTGGTCTGGAGGCAGGATAGGATTCTCAGGATCCTCAGGATAGGATTCAGTGACTGCAGGTAGAAAATTTAGTAATTAAATTAACTAGAGACTAACGAGAAGCAATCAATTCCATTAATCATCTTCTTGTCAATTTCCTATCAGTCTGTGGGTGGGAAACTGACTAAACAATTTCCCACCCACCAGCACTGAGGCTTCTTGCCCAAGTTACTGGGCCAGGGGAAACTTATGAGAAGAAAACTCATGGTGGGGAAAGTAGCATGAAGCTTGGAACGTTGGTGTGGGTTTAAATCATCATATGATGTGTCTCGCATTGTTTTAATCACAGATGGCAGGATTGGACTTTGCACCCTGCCTTCTGTGATTGAAAACAACGTCATGCATTATATGTCACTTGTAACCACATTCCAAACTTCATGTTAGTTTCCCTACTGTGAGTTTTCTTCTTGTAAGTTTCCCCTGACCAGATAATGTGGGCAAGCAGCTTGTGTCATTGTACTGAGCAGGTGAGGATAGCCTGCTCCCAGCAATGAGCAGAGCAACAACTATTCACACACACACTTGGATACATGCTGACCCAAACCTGGGTCTGAGGCTCCATACATTTGTATACACAAACACGGGAATACCTGGGGCTACTGTTATACGTAGAAAAACCCCATCAACACAAGTTGGGCATTTGCATGGCTATGATGAACATTCAGCAGGAGATGATCAAGACCTGGATAAAGGTTATGATTCTGTTCTCACAGGAAGTTGCAGATAGTGATTTTTTAAAAAAAAAGAATAAAAGGGGAGACAAAAGGAAAGGTGGAGAGGGTCATTTAGGGGGGAAATACTGCCATAGAAGCCAAATCCTCCTTGTGATTGAAGGAATTCACAGCAAAGTGGTCTTCCTGTGTGGGGCGCACCAGATGCCTAGAAATCTATCACTCTGCAGCGGTCTCTGAAAGTTCCTATGGGAACCCACTACACAGCAAATACCTGAGCTGGAAGCAGTGTAAGGATCAAGTTCTGAATGAGTGCAAAGATATGGGGTGCAGCCACATGAGACTCCATAGGAAGGCTACCATGCCTTGGGTAGTCTTAACCCACTCTGGGCAGCTGGTTCTCACGATGCAGTACATCATGCGGCCAGCAGCTGCCAGATGTTCCTCCCACCCTGGGGTGAGGCAAGCAGGTGGCTGCTACGTGATGCATTCTCTGAAAAAATCAGAGGACGTGCCACGTAGCAACCTTACCCCAAATGCGGTAAGGCTGCCCAGGCGGGGAAGCTCATGTGGCTGGGCTGTGTCTGCTACACCACACAGAAAGCTCTGTGGCAGAGCTTTGAATAATGGATGCTGTTGCCTGTTGCTTGCTGCCACATAACAGCGAGGGCCAGGATCTTGCTCAGGCCAGGGGAGGGAGATGGGGCAGAAAAGGGCACCTCCTCCTGCGGCTGGTGTCATGGCCTGTCCCAGCTGTGGCGTGATCTCCTGCAGCGGCCCAGCTACTCAATGGGGGCGCTAGTCTGCCCAGCCCCCATGCTGGTCCCACATCATGGTGACTGCAAGTGCTCACCACAAGGCCGCATGGGGATTAGGGCCCAGCAGCTTGTGTGGCTGCACCCATAGAGTTTGTTTTTTCTCCACACCAATTTTTGAACATTCCTTAAAGAAATCCTAAAACTAAATGACTAAAAAAGCTCAGACGTGTTATGCAAGCATGACATACTTAGGCCGCTTTTAGACGTGCAGCTGGGATCAGACGCGGGAGCAGCGAAACAGCCGCGGTGCTGTTTTAGACGAACCGGAAGCGGAAGTTCTGCGCGTGATCCGGGGCTGCTGGGTCTTTGCCGACCGCGATCGACCCACCCTGATCTCTCTGGGGTAACATACGCGGCTGGAAAAGAATATGCGGCGCCGGATCACGCGCACAACTTCCGCTTTTGGTTCGTCTAAAACAGTGCTGCGGCTGTTTCGCCGCTCCCGCGCCTGATCCAGCTGCACGTCTAAAAGCGGCCTTAGTCTCTGATGAGAGTCTCAGACTCAGCTCAGCCAAGAATGAAGCTGGAGACAGATACCATTTCACCCTAAGCCCTCACAAATGGTCTATGTAATTGCCTTAGAACTGACGAGCAGCAGCTACAGTAACTATGAAAAGTCCTTCAAAAAGTTATAAGAAAGAAGCATGCAAATTTAAACATGAATGTACAGTATCAGCAATAAACTCCATGAGAAACGTAGACATTGTATCCAGAAATTAAACAAATTTTATAGCGCAGGATTTAATTTTATATTTAACAATCTATACAGCAAGTGAAATGTGTGTACATGCAGGAGGTTCGATGACAGTATGCTAATAAGAATGTCACTTTCTTTAGATCCAAGAGCCATGAAAAGAAACAGAACAGTTCTGCCAGGCAGCAAAGACACTAAAGACTAAACTTTCAGACACATAAGGGCATTCCAAAGCATACCTTTAATGTAATCAAAAACAGTTAACAAGTATTTCAGGTTTCACCTTCTAAGGGTTCATTCTGAGAACAACTTATCCTTCCTTCATTTGCCACTAGTTTTTTAATCTGGGTTTGGTTTGTCCTGTAACAATGCTTCCACACAGCTTCTGATTTCCAGTGCCATCTCATAAGAACATAAGGAGTGCCAGACTGAGTCAGACCAATGGTCCATCAAGCCCAGCATCCTGTCCTCTGACAGTGGCCAATCTCAATCGCATGGGAGAAGAACCAACAGTCACAATGGGCAATCCATTCCCCGTTCTCAGCTCCCGACAGTAAGAAGTTCATCCCGTAAGCTACTTGATTAATAGTCATTAATAATGGACCTACTCTCTAAGAACTTATCCAGTCCTTTTTAAAACCCAACTATAGTAATGGCCCTGAAAATGTCCTCTGGCAACAAATTCCATAGGTTGATTATGCATTGAGTGAAAAGGTAATTCCTTTTATTTGTTTTAAATCTGCCGGAAGCTAGTTTCATGGAGTTTCCCCTAGTTCTAGTACTATTTGAGAAGGTAAATAACCATTCCCTATCTACTCGTTCCAAACCACTGAAGATTTTATAATCCTCTATCATGTCCCCTCTCAGTCTTCTCTTCTCTAAGCTGAAGAGACCCAGCTTGTCAAGCGTCTCTTTGTACGGCAGCCGTTCCATACCCTATATCATTCTCATTGCCTTTCTCTGTACCTTTTTTAGTTCCGCTATGTCTTTTTTGAGATGGGGTGACCAGAACTGCACACAATATTCCAGGTGCAGTCACACCATTGATTTGTATAGAGGCATTATGACATCCTCAGTTTTATTCTCTATCCCTCTGCGAATAACTCCTAACATTCTGTTTGCTTTTTTGACTGCTGCTGCACATCGGGCTAAGGATTTCAGTGTATTGTTCACAATCACTCCCAGATCCTTTTCTGGAGTGGTAACTCCTAGCTAGTACCCAGAATTGTGTACTCATAGGTTGGGTTATTTTTCCCTATGTGCATCACTTTGCACTTGTTCACATTAAATTTAATCTGTCATTTAGATGCCCAGGCACCCAGTCTCATAAGATCCTGCTGCAGTTCCTCACAGTCTGCTCGTGTTTTAACTACCTTGAATAACTTGGTGTCATCTGCAGATTTGATCATCTCACTCTTAATGCTCTTTTCCAGATCATGAATGAATAATACCTGTCTCTTATACACATCTAGATGTGTATAAGAGACAGGTCCTACCCTTTACTTTTGATCCTTTAACCAGTTACTGACCCATAGTAAGACACTAGCTCCTATCCCATGACTTCTTAATTTTCTCAAGAGTCTTTTATGTGGGACCTTATCAAATGCTTTCTAGAAATCCAGGTACACTATATCTACTGGGTCTCCCTTGTCCACATGCTTATTTACGCCCTCAAAGAATTCCAACAGATTAGTAAGGCATGACTTACCTTTACTAAATCCATTAGTAAGAGTTGACTCTTCCCCATTAAGCCATGTTTATCAACATGCCCAGCGATCCTGTTCTTAATGATAGTTTCCACCATTTTGCCCGACACAGATGTCAAGCTTACTGGTCTATAGCTTTCAGATTCACCTCTGGATCCCTTTTTAAGTATCGGGGTTACATTTGCCACCGTCCAGTCCTCTGGTACAGTGGCAGATTTTAGCAATAGGGTACAAATTACAAACAGTAGGTCTGCAATTGCATATTTGAGTTCCTTCAGAACTCTGGGGTGAATACCATCTGGTCCTGGTGATTTGTTATTATTTAGTAGAGGTGTGCACCAGAGGTCCATGTCATTTTTCATTTTTGTTTTTCGTTTTCATTATTTAAATCTGTCATTTTCTTTTTCAAAAATATCAAACTTTCGTTTTTTCTTTCGTTTTCCATTGGTTTCAACCAACATTCAATTACTTTTAAAATAGATTTCCTTTATTTAATCTTTTCAAAGCATGGTACACATAGTGCCCTCCATTGGGGGTACAATCTCCCAAAGTTACATCAGAAATGAATAATAATAAAAAATGTTATAGCCATAAATACATTTTTTAGTTGTTTCCCTTTATTTCAAAAACAAAAAGTTGTTTTTATTTCTATTTTCGTTATTATTTGTAATTTTTGTTATTGAAATAATAATAACAAAAATGACAATTTTCATTATCTTTATTGTAATAATGAAAACAACATGCACACCCCTAAGTTTGTGAATTTGCTCTAGGACCTCCCCCAGAGATTGATATGAGACAGCTCTTCCAATTATCACCTACAAAGTAAGGTTCTGACGTGGGTATCTCCACAACATCCTCTGCAGTGACGACCGAAGCAAAGAACTCATTCAGCTTCTCTGCAATGTCCTTTTCCTCCCTAAGCACCCATTTCACCCCCTGGTCATCTAACGGCCCAACTGACTCTCTAGCAGGCTTCCTGCTTCTGATGTACTTGAAAAAGTTTTTATTATTAGTTTTAGCATCTTTAGCAAGTTGCTCCTCAAATTCCTTTTTGGCTTGCCTTATTCACTTTTTACATCTACTGTGGCAACGCTTATGCTCTTCACTATTTACCTCATTGGGACTCTCCATTTTTTAAAGGATGCCCTTTTTGGCTCCAATAGCCTCCCTTCACCTCACCATTTAGCCACACAGGCAGACGTTTGGTCCTCTTCCTACCTTTCTTAATTTGTGGAATACATTTAATCTGAGCTTCAAGAGGGTGTTTTTAAAGAGTCTCCATGCTGCCTGTAGACATTTAATTCTTGCAACTGCCCCTTTATGTTTTCCAATAACTAGTTTCCTAATTTTTACATACTTCCCCTTTCTAAAGTTATATGTTACTGCAGTGGTTTTATTCAGCATTTTCCCTCCTGTGAGTATGTCAAATTTGATTATATTATGATCACTATTGCCCAGCGGCTTTAGCACCATTACCCCTTGCACTAAATCCTGCACACCACTTAGGACTAGATCCAGAGTGGCTCCTTCTTTGTTGGTTCCAGGACGAGCTGCTCCAGGAAGCAGTCATTTATTACATCTAGAAATTTTATTTCTGCACACTTGAAATCGCCCATTATTACTGTGTTTCTGACTTTAGTAGCCTGTCTAATCTCCTTTAGCATTTCAAAGCCAGGGTGATTTCAGATGTGCCGGGGCGCCCATTGACCCAGGCATGGAATCACCGTTTGATTCTCCTCCGGAATCAGAACGGCCCATCAGCAGACGTGCCGGCTGATTCCAGAGGGGGGGGGGGCTGCGCGGCGCAATGTGCGGCCGCACAGCCCCACCCCTTCATGCTCCCGCGGCCACCCGCCCTCTGGGAGATGGGCGGGTGCAGCGGCCAATGCGACTGCAGCGCCCACCCACCCCCCGGGGTATTGGCCACGGCCCGGAATTGGTGGCGGGCATGGCCTCTGATTCCGGGCCGTGGTCAGGGAGCAGACGTGACATTACCACGGTCAACCACGGTAAATCCCGCCGTGGTTGACCGTGGTGGCTTAGCGTCTGTTGGGCCGAAAACTGATTCCCGCCAGATGTTCACCCCTGGCGGGAATCACTTTGACCATGCTTTTGGAGCTCCGGGTGTCCGGACCTCCGAAAGCATGGTCAAAGCAATTCCCGCCAGGGGTGAACATCTGGCAGGAATCAGTTTTTGGCCCAACAGACATTAAGCCACCACGGTCCCCATAGGGGGGTTGACCATGGTGGCGTAACGTCTGAAATTACCCCCAAGTCTCAGCGTCCTGGTCAGGAGGACAATAGTATAGGCCGGGAATGGTTAATGAAATTCCCGTTATACATGGAATTTCTATCCACAGAGATTCCAGAGTATTGTTTGCTTCCTTTACAATATTAATTCTGCTTGACTCAATGTTGTCTCTTACATAAGCCCCACCCCACCCAGCTCAATCTACTCTGTAATTTTGATATATTTTGTATACTGGTAATACTGTGTCCCATTGGTTGTCCTCATTCCACAAGGTCTCAAGACAAGGCACCCAAGGGCCTTGGTCTCAGTCCTTGGGGCCCCCAGTTTGAAGTGCTCTCAAACCTCCATCAGCCAGTGACAAAAAAGGCATATGTGACGTGTCCCTGCACTGGGGCAAATGTCCAGGGGTGCAAAACCAATAAAGAACCAAAGCTTGAGCACATACATGTGCCAAAATTAAAATATGCAATCCAGGACTTCTCTGCCCCCAAATCTAGGATGTGATCTATTTTAAATTAAATGCCACACATTAAATTGCTACATGCTAGACATATCCTTTCAACCCAAGCAAGCACTGTGCCATCAAATGGCAGAGAATGGAGGATCAAAAATAAGGAACAAGCTCCCCTTGCTTGGGTTGGCCTGTGTGAATGCACCCTCAGAATCTGGGACTGAGCCTCTACCTGCTTTAGTAGAGTGTTGAGTTAGTGAACCCTAAGCTTCATTTTTAATGATTGTGTAATATATCTAATTTATAATTTAGGCTATTTTCCCCCTGGAGTAAAACACATTTCGGATAATAATGGGATTGACCTTTCACAGGGGATTTATGTTATTTAAAAGTATTTTGGCCTGCAAAGCCTATTTTCATAGCGGATTTATATTATTTAAAATTATTTTGGCCTGCAAAGCCACTGCAAAGCAGTGATGATGTATGAGATGGATAGAGTTCCATTTGATTGTCAGAGCTCTGGAGATTACAGTGTTGCCAGAACAAACACATCTTTAGACTTGTGAACTAAGCATGTGAAATATTTTTTTAAAACAAACGTCACAGAATGTCCCAATGACTTTTGTATGAAGACAATTACAAATGCTGAATCACACTTTTAAGGGGTGAGAAGACAGAATTAACCTTTACTCAGGAAATGGTATTGCTCTTGTACCCCAACACAAACCACAACAAGTCTAACAGTTGCAATGCAAGTTCAAGTTAAATATTAGAGTATTCTTTATGTTTAATGGATTTTGTTTAATGGGTACTCTGATTCTCTTGGATACAATTCAGCAAAAAGGAAACTACTTATACAAAACAGAAGAAAGAGGACTAAGGCACTTCATGGAATGTGACAATGGGTATTTTGAGATGGATGTGGGGCTGCCCACCCCCTGGAGCTGCTCCGGGGTTGCACCCCTGCATTCACCCACTCCCAGCCCTGCTTGGGTCGGGTTCTGATGGACCTGGAGGGAATCCCACCCTGATCCAGGTGGAATTCTGGTAGCCAGGGTCCTTCATCACTGTGGGGACCTCCACTAACCCCTCGTAACCACCGAGCACAGGGTTGTACAGCAAAACAATTTCCCATTAGGGATGAGCGAATGTGGTTCGGAAGTTCGGAGTTCGGCCCGAACTCAGCCTGTTCAGACGACCGAACACGAATCCGAACACGAACTGACTGAACCAAACTAGATCCGAATGTCGAAATGACCAAACAGTTTGGTCAGTTTGGATAGCATTCGGGTGGCAAAAATGTGTCACTGGAAGGGAAAATGTGACAGGGAGGGGGAGTCAGCTGAGGAGCAGACTTCCAGGAACCAGGGGTGGGGAGGCTTGGAGTAGCAGCCAGCCTGCTCAATCACCATGCCTTTTTGCCTCAGACCACTGGCATCGCAGTCTGAGACTGGCGACGGGCTAGGCTGCACGGAGCCAATGAGGCTTGCGGTGAGGCAGGCACAGCAAGAAACAAAACTGATTGCCTCCCCCCTTCCGAGCTAGTCACTGTTCCTGAACAGCAGACGTTTCAGAAAGCTCCCTCTCCCCCAGCAGTTTTTGTTCCTTCCTATTCCTAATCCATTGCCATCCTCCTCCTATTTCACCCATCCAACCCATTTACCTCCATATTATCATTTATTTAGATTATATTAGATAGATTTACGTGTTATTTTTTGTTTTTACCCCTCCCTGTGTTCNCAGAGGGGGGGGGGGCTGCGCGGCGCAATGTGCGGCCGCACAGCCCCACCCCTTCATGCTCCCGCGGCCACCCGCCCTCTGGGAGATGGGCGGGTGCAGCGGCCAATGCGACTGCAGCGCCCACCCACCCCCCGGGGTATTGGCCACGGCCCGGAATTGGTGGCGGGCATGGCCTCTGATTCCGGGCCGTGGTCAGGGAGCAGACGTGACATTACCACGGTCAACCACGGTAAATCCCGCCGTGGTTGACCGTGGTGGCTTAGCGTCTGTTGGGCCGAAAACTGATTCCCGCCAGATGTTCACCCCTGGCGGGAATCACTTTGACCACGCTTTTGGAGCTCCGGGTGTCCGGACCTCCGAAAGCATGGTCAAAGCAATTCCCGCCAGGGGTGAACATCTGGCAGGAATCAGTTTTTGGCCCAACAGACATTAAGCCACCACGGTCCCCATAGGGGGGTTGACCATGGTGGCGTAACGTCTGAAATTACCCCCAAGTCTCAGCGTCCTGGTCAGGAGGACAATAGTATAGGCCGGGAATGGTTAATGAAATTCCCGTTATACATGGAATTTCTATCCACAGAGATTCCAGAGTATTGTTTGCTTCCTTTACAATATTAATTCTGCTTGACTCAATGTTGTCTCTTACATAAGCCCCACCCCACCCAGCTCAATCTACTCTGTAATTTTGATATATTTTGTATACTGGTAATACTGTGTCCCATTGGTTGTCCTCATTCCACAAGGTCTCAAGACAAGGCACCCAAGGGCCTTGGTCTCAGTCCTTGGGGCCCCCAGTTTGAAGTGCTCTCAAACCTCCATCAGCCAGTGACAAAAAAGGCATATGTGACGTGTCCCTGCACTGGGGCAAATGTCCAGGGGTGTAAAACCAATAAAGAACCAAAGCTTGAGCACATACATGTGCCAAAATTAAAATATGCAATCCAGGACTTCTCTGCCCCCAAATCTAGGATGTGATCTATTTTAAATTAAATGCCACACATTAAATTGCTACATGCTAGACATATCCTTTCAACCCAAGCAAGCACTGTGCCATCAAATGGCAGAGAATGGAGGATCAAAAATAAGGAACAAGCTCCCCTTGCTTGGGTTGGCCTGTGTGAATGCACCCTCAGAATCTGGGACTGAGCCTCTACCTGCTTTAGTAGAGTGTTGAGTTAGTGAACCCTAAGCTTCATTTTTAATGATTGTGTAATATATCTAATTTATAATTTAGGCTATTTTCCCCCTGGAGTAAAACACATTTCGGATAATAATGGGATTGATCTTTCACAGGGGATTTATGTTATTTAAAAGTATTTTGGCCTGCAAAGCCTATTTTCATAGCGGATTTATATTATTTAAAATTATTTTGGCCTGCAAAGCCACTGCAAAGCAGTGATGATGTATGAGATGGATAGAGTTCCATTTGATTGTCAGAGCTCTGGAGATTACAGTGTTGCCAGAACAAACACATCTTTAGACTTGTGAACTAAGCATGTGAAATATTTTTTTAAAACAAACGTCACAGAATGTCCCAATGACTTTTGTATGAAGACAATTACAAATGCTGAATCACACTTTTAAGGGGTGAGAAGACAGAATTAACCTTTACTCAGGAAATGGTATTGCTCTTGTACCCCAACACAAACCACAACAAGTCTAACAGTTGCAATGCAAGTTCAAGTTAAATATTAGAGTATTCTTTATGTTTAATGGATTTTGTTTAATGGGTACTCTGATTCTCTTGGATACAATTCAGCAAAAAGGAAACTACTTATACAAAACAGAAGAAAGAGGACTAAGGCACTTCATGGAATGTGACAATGGGTATTTTGAGATGGATGTGGGGCTGCCCACCCCCTGGAGCTGCTCCGGGGTTGCACCCCTGCATTCACCCACTCCCAGCCCTGCTTGGGTCGGGTTCTGATGGACCTGGAGGGAATCCCACCCTGATCCAGGTGGAATTCTGGTAGCCAGGGTCCTTCATCACTGTGGGGACCTCCACTAACCCCTCGTAACCACCGAGCACAGGGTTGTACAGCAAAACAATTTCCCATTAGGGATGAGCGAATGTGGTTCGGAAGTTCGGAGTTCGGCCCGAACTCAGCCTGTTCAGACGACCGAACACGAATCCGAACACGAACTGACTGAACCAAACTAGATCCGAATGTCGAAATGACCAAACAGTTTGGTCAGTTTGGATAGCATTCGGGTGGCAAAAATGTGTCACTGGAAGGGAAAATGTGACAGGGAGGGGGAGTCAGCTGAGGAGCAGACTTCCAGGAACCAGGGGTGGGGAGGCTTGGAGTAGCAGCCAGCCTGCTCAATCACCATGCCTTTTTGCCTCAGACCACTGGCATCGCAGTCTGAGACTGGCGACGGGCTAGGCTGCACGGAGCCAATGAGGCTTGCGGTGAGGCAGGCACAGCAAGAAACAAAACTGATTGCCTCCCCCCTTCCGAGCTAGTCACTGTTCCTGAACAGCAGACGTTTCAGAAAGCTCCCTCTCCCCCAGCAGTTTTTGTTCCTTCCTATTCCTAATCCATTGCCATCCTCCTCCTATTTCACCCATCCAACCCATTTACCTCCATATTATCATTTATT